>JAYESA010000018.1:124982142-125087142 GCA_036927795.1 Iris macrosiphon
TTTTAAATTTCGAGGACGAAATTCTTTTAAGATGGGTAGACTTGTCACTACCACATTCTGAAAACAGGGGTATTTTTGACTTTTACAATATTTAATATTATTGTAGTTACAATTATTTAATTTCATGATAATTATTTTAATTCAAATAAATATATGTGATGTGTAATTAGATATAATATTATATACAGTGTACATTTGTGGTTGAGCTAGTAGACTTGACCTAGAAGCCCAGTAGATGACCACCTGTCCGAATTATAAAATTTGGGATTTTTATTATTTATTTAGAATTTATTTATTGGAGCTTGTAATTAATTACCGTAATTTATTTAATTATTGCGCATTGCCTTTGCTTCGATATTTGGAGCAGTATCCTGACTTTTGTCTTCCAACAAATTTCACAATCTTGCCCTAGGCATGCCCGCCTTCCATTCTGCTATTTTTGCAACTCATAATTATGCTCTTTGTGCATTATTTCTAGCCGCACAAAATTTCGTCGCGGACGTTATTTAATAAATTCCTATTTCTGTATCGTTGTGCGTTCCAATCGAAAATTGGAGGCCATCTTGACCTATTTTTCGTGCGGCCCAAATTAGGGTAATATTCTGTTCTGAGTCTTCTTCAATATTGGTATTGATGACTTGATCTGATTTTGACCCCAAGTACTCCTAATTAATTGTTGAACACAACTTGCATTTATTTCTATTTAATTTGAGGATACCATTTTATCTGATTTTAAAATCCCAAATTAATTCCAGTACCCTGCAAATTCAGCCCATACCCATCTTACAGTGCCCCATGACCCTACAAAACATCGGACCCCGAATCGCCCGCCCAATTTTCGTCATTTCATGTGTTTGTGCAATTTCCCGAATTTAAGGGGCTAAGTTGCAATTATTTAATTGTAGGTGCCAACACCTAATTATTTTTAATCAATGAGGGAATCCAATATTTTTAATTAAACTCTCACCCTCAAATCCCCATGAATTATTTCCTCTTGACAAATCTAGACCACTCATTTAGAGGGTCAAATCCTCACCCTACATCACACCCTCTCTCTCCCTATTTAATGATATGTCTACATCCTAAACCCTAATCCCTAGGCAACAACCTAAAAAACTCCACCCTCACAACTCCCTCCCTCCTACGTTGAATTTCCTCTTCTTCTTTTTCTCTTCTTCTTTTCTTCTTCTCTTTCCTTCTTCTTCCTTTTCTTCTCCTCCTTCTCTTAAATTATTTTGAATTTAAATAGTTAAGGGGGGGGGGAAACCTCCTCTGTGCTGTGCTCCCGGCCGAGCACTGCTGTCCGGCGGCCTCGGTCAACTCCGGCGGCTGTTCCAGCCGGCCGAGCCTGCTGCTGTCCGGCGCCAGCAACCCCCATCTCCTCCTTCCACCATCGTCGCCCATCACCATCTACTCGGCCAACTTCTCCGGCCTCCCTGCCCGCTGCACACCCGTCCTGTCCCCGACTGCACCCCGGCGGATCCGGTCTGCAGCAGATCCCCGCTGCTCATTTCTCCGGCCGGCGAGCATCCCCCGTCCATCGACACTGCCGACTCCCTCTGCCATTCTTCCCTCCGCCTTGCTGCGATACTCCAGCCCCCTCACTCCGACCCCGATCCATCTACTCCGGCGCGGCCCGACGAGTCCTCCTCCCGCTGTGTATTCCGGCAACCAACCGAGGCTCCGACCACCACGGGAATCTCCTCCTGCCCGCTGCTCCCATTCCCCGCTGTGCTCTTCCTCTCCGCCGATCTTTCCGACGAACCCGACTCCATCTGCTCCGGCCCCCTCATTCAGCTCCGGCCATCCCTCGGCTTCGCGGAGTTGCTGTCCCCATTCCTCGACAGCCAGTCCGGCCATCCTCCTCCTGAACCGACTCCCTGGCCACCCCGAAGCCCCTCGCCGTTCTTCCCTCGACGAACACTACATCACCACCACCGATAGCTCCGACTCCAGTCACTGTGAGCTCCTCCCCTTCTTCCTCCTTCACTATGTAATTGTGTATGTATTTGTATACATTAATTTATGTGTAGATATATACATATGTGTATATAAATACGTATATGTATATTTGTGTAATCGTGTATGTGTATACGTCTATGTGTATGTGCGTATTTGTGTATATAAGTTCGTATATTTTTCTCCCTATATATATATGTATGTTAATGTATAAATACGCGTCGGTATACATATATATATATATATGTATTGGCATAATTTTGTGTTATTATATAAGTATTCATACACATACATCTGTACATGTATGTGTGTTGGTTATTTTGTACAGTATATTTAATATAGTATAAACTCATTTGGTTTAGTAATTGTGTATTTTGATTATATATATATTATATGTATTAATTTGTATAGCTATTCATATATTTTCAGTATATGTATGTAAATATTATTGGTATATATGTAAATACGTACCTTGGTAATATGTTTTTATATATGTACGTATTCGGCGTGTATATATATATACACGTAGCTTATATATGTTAATATATTTATACTTGTATATAATAAGTACCATTTGGATGTGTATATATATATATATATTGTTCGGTATTTTGATATATATATATACTTATATACATATATGGTATATGTATATTTATTTAGTGTATGTATATATATACATATTCCTAATAATGGGTGTCATGTATGTTTTATATACATATATATATATAATATATTTCCATTTAATATATATACACTAATACATATTAGTATATACTTTGGAATAACCATATATATGTATTATATTTAATTATTGATATATGTATATATAGATACTAGATGACCCTAGTTGACCAGTGCCCTGCGTTCAGTATCTTATGATTATGTTAGTGTAACATCTGATGCAAATATTATTTTTATCATATATCTATAGGACTATTGGTTCGTCCTGCGAGACTTCAAGGGCAGGACATTGGTATTGACAGCTAAGGACCCAAGGCAAGTACATTCTCTGATTAGTTTCTAATTTATGATATCTCCTATGTTCACTGTATCTAGTGTAAATATCCATGCTCTCGACACATTGGTTACACGGATTGGTATACACGGATCTCGTCATGAGATATTATTCCTTATTCATGGTGTAGCTTGTACAAGACTTGTTTTCCTTATTATCTTGTGCATGTACAGACACTGATTTCCGGGGAGATTTGCTACCTTCCTAGGGAATCCTGTGCCATAGCGTACCATGATTAGATCTACTATACCAGTCGGGGGTTTGGGGAGTACTTTAGTGTAGATATGTGATCATACCCAACTTTATATGCACCATAGCTCACCCCACATCTCACGTCGGGTGCGGCCTGACCATTTACATGTCTCCTCACTGTTACATCGGTTAGCCCTACTAACCCATGTAATGAGTTTACATGCCTCCTCACTGTTACATCGGTTAGCCCTACTAACCCATGTAATGAGTTTACTAGTCCCAAGCCGATCACATGTTGAAGCTAGTACTCACACACTTAGTCATAGGTTTCTTGCTCAGTGACATATGGTTCTTTTCCTGCATTTACTTACAGTATTTCCAGTATTTCTCTCATTGTACATTTCTCGTACCTATACATGCATCTGGTATGTTTCTATCTAGAACTGCTACATAGTTTATGTCATTTATATAGAACTGCTATTTAGAGATGTACTTTGCTCCTTCCTGACTGGAAAATATTTTTCCAGACTGTGACCATAGTAGACTGGTTTCTGACACTTGGGGATTGGAAGTTAAGGATTGCAGGTATGATTATGTTGTCATTAGACTTGTATTGTATTCTTTTATTTCTTCAAATTCCTATCGTGCTGTAGTTGTGATTGAGTATGTTGTTGATATTTTATAGTATCATCCGAGTCTCCTTATGGAGTTGGATACTAGCGTGAGATTGTTAGATAGTACTCGACCTAGACAGCGTTCTACCGCCGATGCTGCGGCGTAGGCTGGACGTACCCACGCATTCGTGCCCCTAAACCAGGTGCGGGTCGTGACAGGAAATATCGTTCTCCAGTATGCTGGAGTGATATAGGCGAACGACATATTCTCAGACCAGAGTTGGTTGTGCGGACGGTAGAGAAGGTAAAGAAGATCCAAGGACACCTTCGAGCAGCACAAGACCGACAGAAGCATTGGGCGAATGGCATTGCCGACCCTTAGAGTTTCAGGTTGGAGATCACGTATTCTTAAAGATCTCACCTACTCGAGGGACTATCAGATTCAGAGGCAGAGGGAAGTTGAGTCTGAGGTACATCGGACCATTCGACATATTAGAACACGTCAGAGAGGTTGCTTACAGATTAGCGTTACCGCGGACCTTGGAAGGAGTCCACGACGTCTTCTATGTATCTCAATTGAGGAGGTACATATCGGATCCTAGTCACGTGCTTGACCATTCGGAGATCACGGTCGGCCCGAGCCTATCATATGAAGAGGAGCCTGTGGAGATTCTAGACAGGAGTGAGAAGGTACTGCGAGGTCAGACTATCCCTCTAGTTCGCGTCGCATGGAGACAACATACACCGGGAGAGTCAACTTGGGAACGCGAGGAGGAGATTAGACAGCGTTATCCCCATCTTTTCGAAGGACTAGGTATATATTAGCTTTTTTTATTTAAGTCAGTAGTTATTACCTTGCGTATGTTTTAATTTCGAGGACGAAATGCTCTAAGGAGGTGAGATTGTAAACCCCCTCGACCATTTTAGGTTTCATTAAGTTTAATTGAGCCCATCCCCTAGACACGCAGGACTACCCACCTACACCTTGTGTAACTTTCAGATCCCGATCTTGTGCCCTAATGTAGCTACATAACAGTCATGGCAAACATCTAAGTATATTCTTATTAAAAACAACTTTCTCCTAATAACGGATGTAATTATTGTAACCTGATTTAAATTTGAGGCCAGATCACTTCTAAACTAGTCTTAACCAAGCCTTTATACCTATCAGGAGGACTAGACCTCACCCCAAGGAGCCAGACAAGCCCAAGGCCCAGGCCATAAACCCTACTATATATAAACAACTACCCCTAATACTATGGAAACCCTAATATCACCCATCCCCTCAACCTAGCCGAACTCCCTTGCAAATCCAATTCCCCTCAGCCACCCGGATCAACCGCCGCCTCCCTGCCGGACGGAACCACCACCAGTTCAAGCCGCCACCACCACCCCGTTCACCTGCACCCCTCCACGATACCAGACCACATCGGCCACTTGCACCACCACCCATCCAGCCATCCCCCTAACGACCAGCCGAGTCGAGCCCCCGCCCGACGCTGCCTGGACCCAGCCGACCCCCGCCCGACGCTGCCTGGACCCAGCCGACCCCCGTCCGACGCTGCCTGGACCAGCCCGACGCTGCCTGGACCCCGCCCGACGCTGCCTGCCGCTGCTAACGGTCGGACGCCGGAGTTTCACCGACCGACGGTTAGCGGACTCGTCGAAAGATCAGACACCCCCTCTCGTCCTATTGGTCAGGTACTCGTTCTCCAAACAGCCCCTCGTGTGTCCATATTTCTCCTTCGTGTCGTCGTGTCGCACTTAAAACCATAACCATAGTATTTAACCTAGTTAAGAAATATTTGCATGGAAGTTAATATTAATTAGATATTTATTAATAACTAATAAGTCTAAACTAATGATTACCAGAGTCAGGAAATTCACTTGAAACGCTGAAATACAAAACTAGTATGTTGAGCATGGAAATAGAGACATGTGTTCGTGTAGAACTGAAATTATGGACAACCCGTAACTAGATAATTATTGACTCGAGACACATGTTAACCGAAGACAGAACATGTGTACATCCTTGCTACGTGCACGCGTGACGCTGTACTTAAACAAAAGTGAATTCGTGACAGTATTCAAGTACAGAGTTGTAATGGTATATAGTTAATGCGTAATGTCTGATGATTGGTTGTTATATTATATTGTGTGTTAGGATTAGTGGACCAGCCAGGGATATTGCAGGAACCGGCTTCTGGCATTCACAGCTTCAGGATACAGGCAAGATACCTTGCTATATTTACTGTTTAATTTAAATATGCATCTGTTGTATTGTATTCTTGTTGCTTGTTGTTTATACAACTGCGCGCGTCCGAGTTGTCTCGGGTGCATTCGACGGTTACGTCGATGTTGGTATATATATATGGACTTAGCTCTTAGCAGACTCAACCCATTGGACGATACTCTATTATTGTCTGAGACCTGACACCTTACACGGACACTGACATATATTCATATTGGGATACGGGTTTACGCACTCGACTAGCTATCTTTGCGTATTACCTACATCACGGTTAGTATATAGTCAGGATATAGATTAGAGACTTGGCATATAGATACATGGTATGCACGTTGAGTAGTCGACTTGCGTATCTACATTGGGCAGGGAGGAAAACTAGTGAGCGTATGTAGTACACCCATTGGAGCCGTAGTTTCGGAGGAACCTCGGATCCAATGACTTTCCCTTTATACTGATGTCACGTTCTTCGGAGCGATATAGACGATATACTGTACTGATGCCACTCTCTTCGGAGCATGGACGTTATGCCTACACCTATCCATACGCACCAGCGTTGTTCTCATATTGCATTCACTTAGATGGCTAGTACACCCTTATTGTATTTATTTTATTCAGTATTCATATATAGCATGTTGTTTTCTTGTATCTTATTACGTCCCTCTGAGGACCTGGTACCTTTCCAGATTTAGACGAGGCTTACTACCCCACCGTATACGGCCCGGAACAGAAGACGAGATTTGCTACAGCTGAGGAGTTGGAGGTGCAACCGTCAGAGTTTCCGTGACTAGTTGGTAGGCCTTTAGCCTAGATGGAGGGCATCATTATCTACTCAGCTGATGCTCTAGCCATTATCTTTTATATCTCATTTCAGTACTTTATTTTGTCATAGTAGTGGGTTTGTTCCCACCAGACATCACGGGTTGTACTATGATATCTTGAGACTGGTATTTATCAACCATCAGTTTATTTAGTGTTTCTTGCTCTTTATTTTGTGGATGAGATTAGATTACCTGTTATTGACTGATATTGGACATGTTAGTATTATAGGATAGCGTAGCACTCTTCGTAGATCCATTAAATTGGGATATCCTCGGAGACGTGTCAGCTGGCCATTGCCACGTGGCTTGGTTCCATATATTTTGGGACTGGGACATGACAGGCCAGACTATTCATATCATCTCCAGGATTAATCCTCTTCGGGTATTGATGAACAAGCCAAGTGTTCTTAATTTTTGACTCACAACTTGGGTGATGTTATTAACACCGTATGATATGGTGTACGTCTCTCAGAAGTCCATCAAAGGCCAAGCCTTGGCTGATTTCCTAGCTGCTCATCCGATCCCGGAGACCTCCAAACTATACGAGGACATTCCTGACGAAGTTGTAGAATGTAATTCCGCAGTGGAAAGTGATACATGGCAACTATTCTTCGATGGTGCCTCCAGGACTGGTCCCAGGGGAAACGTGGTCTCAGGAGTAGGAATTGTCCTAGTCACTCCCGATAAACTCGTCATCTATCGAGCATATTCTCTTAGCGAGCCCTGCTCTAATAATGTAGCCGAGTATAACGCTCTACTAATCGGGCTCCAAGTTGCTAAAGAATTGGACGTCGAATCTCTGGAAGCTTTTGCTGATTCTCTGCTGACCGTCAATCAAGTCAGAGGAATATATGAAGTCCGTAACCCAGACCTTATTCCTTATCACCAAGCAACGGTCGAGATAGCCATGACATTCAAAGGGTTCTTCCTAGAGCATGTACCTCGATCTCAGAATCTGGAAGCTGATGCCCTGGCCAGTCTAGCTGCAGATTTAGCTACTCCTATAAGAAGGTAGAATTCGGTGATCCTTCTTAACAGAGATTTATTCTGTGTGAAAAAAAACTTTCACATAGGACGCAGCTACGCTGTGAATACAGATCCTCCCAAAAGAGACTGGAGAAGCCCCTTTATAGATTTTGTGGCATATGGAATCTTGCCGGAGGATCCTAAAGAAGAAGTATCCATCAAAAGACGATCTTTACGCTTCTATTTTGATGCATCTTCACAATGTCTATATCGCCGAACCTACGATGGATTGCTATTACGATGTCTCTCCGATGATGAGGCACAGCGGATTATCCGTGAAGCTCACGATGGCGTATGCGGAGCACATCAACCCGGTCCTAAGCTACAGGATCGTATCAGGAGGATAGGCGATTACTGGCCTACTATGATCACAGATGCAATAAAATATACGAGACAATGCAAAGCCTGCCAGGTTCATACAGATTTTATACATCAACCGTCAGAACATTTACATCCTACGGTTGCATCCTGGCCTTTCGAAGCATGGGGTATGGATATCATTGGTCCTATTCACCCGTCTTCTTCCAGAGGTCACCGGTTCATACTGGCCATCACGGATTATTTCTCCAAATGGGCAGAGGCGATCCCTCTTGCTGAGGTGAAGACATCTAACGTGATCAGCTTCATCAAGCATCATGTCATTTATTGCTTCGGGATACCCCGAAGGATAATTCATGACAATGGGCCTCAATTCATCAGCCAAGCGTTTCATCAATTTTGTGATAAAAATCGAATACAAAATGTGGCCTCTACGGCATACAATCCTGCTGCTAATGGTTTGGCGGAAGCTTTCAACAGAACCATTATCAAACTCCTAAAAAAGTTCGTCTCTTCGAACAAAAGAGATTGGAACGAGAAGCTAGAAGAATGTCTCTGGGCATACCGCACAACGGTACGAGCACCGATGGGTTGTACCCCATTCTCATTGGTTTACGGGAGCGAAGCAGTTCTCCCCATCGAAATCCAAATTTCGTCACTCAGAATAGCAATGGCTAATGAGTTGACACAGGAAAAGAATGACCTATTAAGTCTTCAAGAGCTAGAAGGATTAGATGAGAAACGCCTTCAAGCCCAACAGCGCATCGCGTTCTACCAGGCACGCATTTCCAGAGCTTTTAATCAAAAAGTGAAGGAAAGAGTGTTCAAAGTTGGTGAGCTAGTTTTAGCTATGAAAAGGCCAATGATCATTACTCACAAGAGTAAAGGTAAATTCTAACCCAAATGGGAAGGCCCTTATGTGATCGAGACGACGTTCTCAAACGGCGCTTACAGATTAGCTAAGCCTAATGGAGACTTGTTGATGGCTCCTATCAATGGCAAATTCCTGAAGAGGTACTACGCTTAACCTCCTTTGCTCAAACGGAGTATGGTGAAGATCTCATTCTGACAATACTACTTCCAAAACAAAACCAGTTTGATCATATTCTATCATGTCCATATAACCTCTGAATAGATATGTCTAACTAATTTGGAAATTTAAAACCTATCACGTCCATATTACCTCTGATAGTGTTTTGTATACAAATTTTAGTTAGATCATATTCTATCATGTCCATATAACCTCTGAATAGATATGTCCAGCTGAAGCTTACCGAAGGTATATCACGACCATATTACCTCTAATATCACTTTCACTCTACCCTATCATTTATATTCCAAAATGATAGGTCCACCAAAGTCAGATAAGATTTCTTTATTATCTCCCGGAGGAGCAAAATTACATATAAAGGCGAAAAAGGTACATTATTTGGGAGGAGCTGTCAAATCACGGATCTGCTGCGCCAGTGCTGTCATCTTCTCATTCCTGGAGCTCAGAACGGTAGCGCAAGCCTGCTCCAACCTTGCCTCCTCATTGTTCAAGGCAGACATTTCAGACCAATGACGTACAAAATCTGCGTGGAGGACACCCACACATGTCAGGTTTTGCTGAGACGCTTCCCTTCGATCATTCAGTATATCCCGAGCTGCCGACAAAGAGAGAGCCTTCTCCTTGGCTTTAGCAAGTTCGTCTTCCAATTGGCGGACCCTCGCTGCCTCTTTCTCATATTCGGCCTCGCACTTAGCCAGCTGGGGAATGACATACCCCAATGAGGCATGCTCTTCATTCATCTCTTTCTGCTGAGCCTCGATGGACTTGCTCAGAGTTTCTATCTTCCCAACAAGCCTCGCAGTCAAAGAGTCATATTCAGCCTGAACCAGGTCATCAATGCTGCCCTGGGATAATTGTAAATAATTGTTAATGGGTTGTTCCAAACCATTAACTATTTGCTCCAGTGTGTCAGCTCTCCCAGCGTCGTTGAAATCTATGATCGACGCTATCACAAACTGGGAGGACCTCCTCAGAGCCTCAAAACCTAAATTCTTCTCCAGCACCATTGATATCAGCGTATTCAAAGTGGTGTAGAAGATACTAGTATATTGCTCAATCAGCATGGCAAAATCAGATTGGGTGCTGGGAGTGGCTGCAATATCGGCGAACCCCCTTCTAGGAACGACTGCAGAGGGTGTCGTCACAGTCGTCACTTCAGTAGAGGGCGCGACAAAGGTAGAGGCACCGACAATGGCTGAAGTTACTGGCGTACTCAAAGGAGGCATAGTCATAATGACAGGCTCATCCTCCTCTCGAGATATCGGAACTGTTTCGGGCGAGCCGGCACCCGAAAATGTTTCCTCTTCGAAGTCGGGCACCTCCATGTCGTCGGCAGGAGCAGCAACAGAGCCAAAAGTTGCGTCGACACTGCCCTCCCCGTAGATGTCTTCCCCTGAAAAGAAGACAAGAGAAAGTTAATATCAACATGATGTTAATTTTTCTAAAAAGAGGCATAAAGACAACATTTACCCATGGCCGATGGTATATATGTCGCGTCAGCAGCCAGTACAGCTAAATCATTTTTTAATGATGCTAAGCGAGCTATCATACCTGGAGAAGGGGGTGTGCCAACTGACACTGGCAGGTATTCCTCTAAGTCTTCACCAAGATCCACTCGAGGCTCCCCGGGTAGAATCTTGCTGGGTATACTTACAGATACGGCAGGGGTTTTTCCCGTTGCTGGTCTGGATAAAGATATTCTTATTTCGCTTGGCCTCGAAGGCGATCTCGTACCACTACCTGAAGCGGTAGCAGCGACAGCAGCCTCGAGCAAAGAATCTCCGGCACTGCCAGCCGGAACTATGGAGGTTCCCTCTCCAATAGGCGAAGGACCTCTAGTCAAAAATTCATCCCCAACAGGGGAAACAACAGGTTCACTCCTAGGAACCTCAGGACAGGAAGTCCTGACAGGACCACTAACCGTCTTCTTCTTCTTGCGAGGGGAAGCCTCCTTCAGAATAGGAGCCTGTCGCTTTCCAGGGATAATAAGAGGCTCTACAGGCGGAGGTATTACACCTTTTTGTATTGTCATCAAAAACTCATCTGTACCGACAGGGTCTTCACCTTCGTCAGAGGAGACTGACGGGACATCGTCTCTTCCAGCAAACTTATAAGTGGGTATCTTAAAACTTCCACGCATATGAAAATCGCGATGGAAGGTATTGATGGCCACATAAAACTGGGCGTACAAATGGAGGATGCGTAACTCCATGGAGAGAGAAGTCGCAGGTATAGTAAAAGCCGCTCCAGTATAACCCATTATGAAATACCGCCATCCTCTCGCTCCGTCATTATGTCCACCTCTGGACTTGAAGCTGGTGATGGCATTTTCCACGTACAACTGGTCATACCCGAACTGCCTGGCGAACCGACTAGGCAGATAGGGCTCCAAGAAGCAATATTCTTCACTTCTGTACAATAAATGGGAAGGTCTAATGCAGACCAACCAATAAAAAGCTTCAGGAGAATGAACGGTCTTCCCTTCACCTGAATCCTGAAGTCTCGTCCCCTGTTGATTGAGATGTACAGTGGGAACGGTGCAGAAGAGCTTCCAACTGTGAGCAAAATCTAACGCTCGCCGACAGTCTACAACTGTGGTCATGTTCTAGGTAGAATTCTTGTAATTCAACAAGAAATTATTCCCCGAACTACTACCAGAGCCGGGAGACATCAGCCTGGGGTTATGGAGAATTAACCATCCCATCAAATACAGGAACGGTAATTCTACCCTGGGAAAGCTGTCACGCCGTATTTCATCGGCAAGCAGCCTATCAGTAATGGCCCTCAGGCCAGCTTGTATGCGGCATACCATGGCAGGGAGCAAGCCCAGTCTTGCCCCGAACACCAGACGCACTACAGGCCATAAGGTGTTGTGGTGAATGCGATCCGAAGATGCAATGCCAGGTACTACCAGTCGGCGTAGCCATACAGAGAGGAAGCCAGCATGTTGAGCTTCCCTTGACAGAGGCCTATGGCAATGCCTCATATAACTGTAGGCTTTAGTGCCTGCAGGATAATTCCCTATCTCCTCATCGAGAACCTGATCTGAAGCCCCAACGTCTTAAATAAGATCATAGACCACTTGAGCATTAAGCACGCTCAGAAGGCTCAGAGGTTTATCCCTGCTATCCACGACTTTGTCTGGCTTAGCATCTCGGGCATGATGAAAGAAGAGATAGGATGCACACTTGTTGGTATGAGCCAAATCAGAGGGCTCATTATAGAAGGCGGTGCACGCTAAATAGTGGCACATCAGCTCCTGGTACACTGCCACTACCCGAGGGTCTGTATCCCCTAGCTCCCGGTTTGTGGGAACATACTCTTCATAAGGAGTATCCCCCATTGGCAGTCTTGAAATCTCTGCCATCTCGTGGAGGGCCAATCCCAACTCCCCTAGCGGAGTGGCGAAAGTCCCGGTGAGCGAGATATACTGCTCCATCAGAGCCAGAAACAGGTTAGGATTGAGAGGTAACCCAACACTGGTAGCACTCACAGCCGCGTACAGACCAATGCTCTACAGCTCCGTCTGAAAATGCTTTAGGGCCCAGGCAACTAAACGAGCCCATCGAAGATTTGTAGGGGTAAGCCACCAATTGGTCCGAGGATTAACCTTGGGGTATACTCCTCTTTGGCCCCATGAAGTCATTACAGAAAGTCGATAATTGGACTGGTTGGAGCAATAAAGTGTCTTCACTCGGGACACTACCCGAAAACAATCCCCTGAAAGGCATTACAGAGCCGGAAGGGCGGCTTACAAATAACCCTTGGTCGGATCCTTTCTGGTAAAATATCTTCCCCGGCTGGCCGTGAAGTTTAGGAGTCACATGCCCATGCCCCCAGCAGTAAAATATCTTCCCCGGCTGGCCGTGAAGTTCTGGTAAAATATCTTCCCCGGCGGCTTACAAATAACCCAAAGTCCACGACATCCTCCTCGGATGCGTGGCATAGAAGAATGTCGAGATATGATAATCTCTCGGCATCCTGGGCAGGTACATGATCATGCCCCCAGCAGTAAAAACCCAGTCTTCCTTCTTGGGCTTCGTCTGGGATTGTTTGTCAATCATATCCCCGAAGAGGAAAGCTGGTTTTATGTATTTGGCCCCATCTATATGCGTCAAGGGCTCCCCTTTGATCATGCTCAACAGCATTCGTTCCCCTTGAGAAGATATCAGATTTCCCCTTCCTTCAGGATACTAGGGTTCGGAAATAGGAAATATCACATGGGACAAATTCTCCAGGTAATTGGAGTTTAGCATCCCAGCAGCAGAACCCATCACCTCAGCCAACGAAGGTATCTGCAAGTTAACTACAAAGTGCAAGAAAAACATGTCAGTTTCTATACTAGACGTTACATCTTGCAGCTTATGCCAAAGATCAACAGTCTGTGCTTTTACGCCAAGACTGTGAAAACTTGAATTTCTACGCTGGAACTTATTACCTAAGCGTAAAATTCAAGATTGGCAGTATACACAAAAATCTGACAGTCTGTATTTTACGCCAGACTGCCAAAATTTGAGTTATTACGCCGAAATTTTTATCCAGAGCGTAACACCCAAAATTTGTAGTATACGCCAAATTTTGACAGTCAAAGCTTTTACGCCAGACTGCGAAAATATGGAGTTTTTACGCTGACACATTAGAAATGTGGGCGTAAAAGATAAAACATCTCTGTGCATCATCTTCCTCGAAGAGGCGTTCAGCACAGAAGATGACCTAGCGCATCCACGTACAACGTGTGTGAAGGGTTTTCTTCATTTTTATCGCCCCAAAAGCTTTACCTATAACGCCCGGTGCACAGCTCGTCAGTGGGATACTTCGTTCAGAGCGAGGTTCGCTTTGCCCGATAGGAGTCGCTCTTGCTTGGGCAGAAGAGCGAGAAGAGGAGGCAGCTTTCTTCCCCTTAGCAGTCGAAGATTGTTTCGGTGCCATTGCTAAAAAACTTAGAGCGCTCAAAGAAGAAACGAAGGAGAGTTCTCAAAGAGACGAAGGTTTTTCTTTTGCAAAAGACAGGTGAAGAGTTTTCTCTCTGAAAGCCTTGGGGTATTTATAGAGTTCAGATGGACTCCTCGAATCCCTAACCAAATTCGATATTTAATATTCAGTTATGATTCGGGACCACGTCAGCCTATCATTTAGGGAAGACGGACAGTCAGCGAATTCAAAAAGTTTTTCGTGCAGAGCAGATTCGTAATTTTACGCTAAAGAGCTCTTACGCTCGAAAAGCCACAAATCTACGGTTTTACACTCAGAGGCTATAAGTCTACGGTTTTACGCCCGAATGCTTTTACGCTTGGTAGCTTTTACGCTCGAGAGGCTACAAACCTACGACTTCACGCTTAGAAGCTACAAATCTATGATTTCACGCACGGTAGCTTTTACGCTCAGAGGTGACAAATCTACGACTTCATGCTCGGAAGCTTTCTTGTCAGAGGCTACAAATCTATAGTTTTACGCCCGGATGCTCTTATGCTTAGCAGCTTTTACGCTCGAGAGGCTACAAACTTATAATTTTATGCTCATCTATATTACAGATCTATGAGTTTCCGCATATCTGAAAATACACAGGCCAGAGTATGCGTATATCTGAACAAATCTCAAGGCGGTCAATTGCAAGGGTTCACGCAGAAGATGCTCCTTCTTGGCCTCAAAACACCCCAAGTACCCAAAGCATACAGAGTTCAGCATTGAAAACAACTCTTCTCCTTGGGTCGATTGGAAGTTCATCCGAAATCCAGTCAGAATATTTTCTCGACGGTTCAAACGTGGTCAGTTTTGACAGCCATTTCTCGCCCTATTTCAAGGAGTTCTTGGGAAATCATTCTTGAAGATGATGGTCTGAACAAAAATTCTCCTTCTCAGAAGAGTGACAGTTTAGAATTCTACGCAGTTCCTCATTCCTAACAGCAGGACAGTTCGAATATTCGACTTAAATGCCAAGCAGTTTTTTACGCGTCCTTAGTTACGCGTAAAAGACAGGACGGGACCAAATACTTTTTTATCAGAGTCGGTGTAAAGTTATTCAGACGTGTCGAAGCTACACATGTTCAGACTTCATCACAGCAAAAGATATGGCAAATTATTAGATACGTAAGAGAAGACAACTTTATTAAATCATGATTACATATGAGGGAAATCCAGTCTACAAAGGGTTTTTCATCTTCATGATTACTTATGAGGAAAATCCCGTCTACAAAGGGTTTCTCATCTTCATTTAAAGATCACGCCAAGAGTCTGTTCTGTTAGGTTCTCGTATTGGTGGAGATCTTTATCTGTCTTCTTCAGCAGTTAGTCGGTTTTCGCGGCCGATTAACAAGAAAATGATTAATGGCGTGAGGATACACAACTGGACTTGTCTAAATTATTCAAGAGCCCATCCTCCATACGCCATGACAGATTGAGTTGAGGTGTTAGACCCAACTCATTACTGGAAGACAGGGCTAGTTTGTCTGCCCTCGTCCACCAACGACCGAAGAAAATACAGCTTGCAAGCTGTGTGGCCAAATATGACCCTCCCTCTCTCTTGGACGAATCGCCATATGAATTTGTTGATTATCTCGAGCAAAGGAAGCTATGATATCCTTCCATGATCCATCGTTGTAGAGGATATTTGCTCGAAGATGCCTTCTTTTTCGGCTCCTTCCATGCTGGAAGAATATGGTCTTCTTCTTTCTCAAGTCGACCCGACGAACCCTGGCAATCATCTCTGTGTGGTGAAGGAAATGTGGGAAGAATGGGTTAACTCATCAGCCTTTATATAGGCAAAAGAGAATACACCGAATCCCAACAAATCTCCAAAAATCCGCCGAGAAATCAGCCTCGAGGAACGAGTCAGACTTGACCGTTTCATGCTTCATTCAAAGTGTTTCAAATTACGAGGAATTTGAAAACTTTGAAGGGGGTCTTGTAGAAGCATAAAAAATACGCTGCAGAGTTATACGCAGTATTTCAGTGCTGTGTGGCGTAAGACATGACTTCAGAGCCATCGGCGTACAAACAGAGCTTTATCGCTAGTACAACGTAAAACATAGCTCCAAAATAACCCGCGTAAGGTAGTGTATTCAGACTGCTTCAGCGTAAAAAGGTTGTTACATCGCCACTTTAGCGTAAAACCTACTCGCTTTTAATGCAGTGGGAAGTCGTACGGAGAACTCTTCGTATTCCTCGAATGAACCTGTCAGATCATACAGTGAACCTGACTCCTGACAAAGAGTACTGCACGACTATCCAGACAACGGCTATAATGATGGTGCGGCACAGAGACCCAAACCGTCGTTTAGTGATATTTCCTTGATACAAGTGCTTTTATGCATACAAGGGAATACGCTGCCTAGTTTTATACATGCAAATGCGAGCTTTTACGCTCAATAAGAGACAAACGAACCGCCACGTCAAAAGCTGCCCTTCGTACAGAGCTCGAGGCACGTCTCGACAGTTAATGCGCATGATGGGGGCAGATCTCTGCATTTAATGCACGGGATTTGGTTCTATTTTCAAAGATTGGGTGAGCCATAATTACGGCTAATACGTCCACATCATCACCTCTGCATATTACGCCATCAGGATATTTTTAGCTATAGGAGCACGCCGTACGCTACCTCCTTAAAATACGCCGACCTGGCTATTTTCAACCACAGGAGTACGCCGTATGCTATCTCCTCGGAATACGCCAACTCGGGCTATATTTGTATTGGTGCGTAACGAGGCTATTTTGTCCAGAATCAGCTCAAGACCTCAGTCAAGAAAGGAGGATCGGCTATCTTCTACGCTAGCTACCTATCCATGCAGCATCAGGCTTCTACGCCTACTTGGCTTCTACGCTAATTTGACAACCATTTGGCTTCTACGCCATGGTGACAGTTATTGGCTTCTACGCCAACCTTTTTCTACGCGAGGGATAGCTACCTACGTGGCTTGCATACTGTGATCTTCGCAGCAGTTATATGCATTACCTCATGATGGGACACGCGTCACACACAGGTTCAGAGGATCATTTATACGTGGGTAGCAGTTATTGTAACCGCCGTATAAAAAGTGTCATACTCTCCACTATCCGGCTTCTACGCCGACTGGATGGTTACTGTCACTAAAACTCTATAAATAGAGACCTCTATTGACAGAGGTCCAGGGTGGAAAGGTTGAAAACTCCAGGGTCGCAAGGTCGAAAACTCAGAGAATAGAAGTCAAAAAATCGAAGAACAGAGAGTAGAGCACAGACAGAGAGTAACGATCAACGATTTTGGCATCGAGCATCCACTCCCCTTTGCAATCTTTGAAGCTTCTCCGTCTTCTACAACACTTCTTCATCATCATGTGGTCCAAGGGACAAAGTGATCGACCGCAGATCAGACTCCTATAACAATATTTACCCAGATTAAAATTTGTACTTGACATACTCGTATAGGATTAATTATACTTCTTGTTTGTAAACCAAAGAGAGGGTTTCGTATAAACCTTATTTTATTTCTTTCATTTATTTTCAAACAGCTACCCCCGAGGTATGTTAATTTCTGGTATCGCGCTGGTCGCTACCCCTGAGGTATGTCAATTTCTGATGTTCTAGACGTGTGTGTGAGTTGTGAGGTTTAGATCAAGTAGCCTACCCATGCCCATACGTCAAAAAGTTGTCATTTACATTTATATAGATTGTCTTGTACAACGTACTTATATATTTTCAAACATTATGCATGTTCACTGTATTCAATTGGCTTGCTTATATGTATCTTGTTATGTCCCTCTGAGGACCTGATCTCTTGCCAGGTATAGATGACCATGAGTATCCGCAGGAGTACGGACCCGGACCTGGCGCTTTACTTTCTGCCGAGGAGACCTTATCCCCTGAGAATCATTGATTATCTCTAGTGACGGATCCCTTAGCTGACACTTTTATGTCGTCGCCTTATTTTATATTAGAGTTTCTACTCTTCACTCTCATTTTAGTTTTGATATAGTCATTGGTAGTAGATTTGTCTCTGTAACACCCTATTCCGATCAAGCGGACTGCCGTCTCAAACGGCAAAAGTGCAACTGTCCCGACCCGCTTTGCCTTAAACGAGAAGCAAATGATATCCAGACTTGCCCCTATAGGAATCTGGCTTAGGATTTCAGAGGCTCGCTTGACGTATCGCTCTACCGAGGCGAATCATCGCTAAGGTGGGTGGCTACGGTGAACTTGTCTTTGCTTAGCCAGCACATATAAAATCTGGAATGATACATGCTAGTCGCTAGGTGAATCACCCCTGCATGCTAATAAATCTAACGTACCTAGCTAAGGGAATAATCCCAACTTGTATTGCTTATGCTAGAACATAGAAATTGAAATACTGCTTATATTCAGACCCTCGCATGCCAAGTCCCCTAACGATCTAACTCTCGGTTTACCTTCGGGCCTGAGCAAAACGTGCTGCTTATGTTCCTTAGAAACGCATGCTTGTCTTCTTGAAATGTTGCCATGTTTTCATCCAAATCCCGGGAGACTACTACGTAGTCGTTCTGTGCCTGAATGAACCTGCAAGTTTTCGGGACCGTCAGGTCATCCAAGGCAAATCTCTGAACCAGGGGAATGCATTAAGCAAGAATGAATACTGAACGTGAATCATACTTGAATGATAATCATGCCAAGTATGCATCTGAACGAGGATCGTGTCATGTACTGATTGAATCCCAGCTCGTGGAGCAATATGCTTGTTCAGAATAAGTTAAGTTTCATGATTATCATGTCAAGCTATGGATAAAGGATAGACCTTGACCTGCATTGTCGCGGACAACTTGTGCACAAGGTATGTTATGTTGAGTTCCGCGGACGGTCGCCGGGGCACTGGGACCGATCTGATCCGGACGGGACGTATGAGCAGTCGTATGTTATGGGGCAAGGTGATATGCAGCGGGGCTTGCCACCTGCGTTGCATATCATCTGTGTCTTGAGACTGTGAACTGTCCATAATGGCTATGCCAGCGACTTATGTCATATAGATAAGTCATCCTCGCTTAGCGGCTATCCGCATGCGAGTCATTGCATTGCATCAATGAACAACTGAACACCTGAACGATCATGACCCTTGTGTTTGCATATGCTATGCCTCCTGAATGTTTATACTTGCCCGTGCATGAAATAATGTTGGAGCGTCGCCTGAACATCGCCTGTACAATCATTCTACAATTGCAGCCACTTGGCACACTTTTACTGTTTCAGAGAGAGAGGCTTGTGCGACTTATAATTTCAGCTATACGCCGCCTGTAAGACTTGTTTATATCAATAAAAAAGCTTGCTTTACGACAACTTGTGTTTCAATGCTTTCGCTATATTGTCGACTCAGTGAACTTGTTACCGATCGCCTATGTGTTCAAGACTCCGTTGCACTCGAACAATCTGTGCGATTCTGTGGCTTAGAACTCTTACCGCCAGCCAATGAATCACGGCCTTGCACGGGCGTGGCTCACGCTCGTGCGGCATCACGCCCGGATGGGTCAAAGCGATCGTTCCGTGGGAGTGCTGGCGAGGGTAATTCCCGCCTAGCGAGAACGGCCAATTTGCCTGCGGGAGATCGGGGCATTATAGTCTCCACCCGACTATCATTTATGGATTATTCAGACTCTTTATTCTAGTTTAGTTATTTCCTTTCTGTAACTTATTGTATGGATGAGATTAGTACTTCTGTGACTTGTGATAATATAGATATCACATGTGAGTTTTATTCATATTACAGCGTACGTGTGTATTATGGTATCCATATATTGGAGTTGCCATATACATACGGCTGGCATACTTACGTGTTCCTAGTCCTATGTATTTTGGGACAGGGGCATGATAACGAGTACGTGGGTACGTCCAGCCTATGTCGTAGCATCGGCGATAGAACGCTGTCTAGGTCACAATACTAGCTAAGCACTCTCATATGAATATCCAACTCCATAAGGAGACACAGATATCACAATATAATATGGAATACTCAATCACGAAAACTAGAGCACGATGAGATATCAAAGAAAATAAATAAAATACAATACAAGTCTAACAATAATACATAGTCTAACCTGTAATCAATACATCCAAATCTCCAAGTATGCCAGAAATAAGTCCTCTAAGTCGTAGTCTGGAAAAAATATCCAGTCAGAATTGGAATGAAGTACACCTCCAATAGTAGTTCTAGATCAATGATATAAACTATGTAGCAGTAAATAGATATAAATATACAGGATGCATATACATGTACAAGAGATACGCAATAAAGAAAATACTGAAAATAAATACGAGAATGAACAATATGTCAATGAACAAGAATACTAATGACTAAGTATGTGAGTACTAGCTTTAACATGTGATCAGCTTGGGAACTTGTACACGAGTACTGGCCTGGCTAGTCATACGTGCGGTGTATGACCAACACTAACATGAGAACAAGACTTGTACATGAAGGGTATGATCACATATCTACACTAAAATACTTCCCACCCCCGACTGGTATAGTAGATCCAACCATGGTACGCTATGGCACGGGATTCTCTAGGAAGGTAGTAAGTCTCCCCCAGAATCAGTGTCTGTACATGCACAAGATAACCAATGAAACAAGACTTGTATAAAATACACCATATACAAGGAATAATATCTAATGACGAGATCCGGATATACCAATCCGTGTAACCATCGTGTCAAGAAATATGGATATTTACACTAGATACAATGAACATAGAGGATATCATAGATAAGAAACTATCAGAGAATGTACTCATCTGGGGTCCTTAGCTGGCAATACCAATGTCCTGTTTCCAAGGTCTTGTCTGAATGATCCAACAGTCCTATAGACATATGATATAATACAATATAGCACCAGTCGATACACTAACATACACGCAACCATAATCACATTGAACTCAGAGGGTACTCTAGGGGCGATACTGGTCAACTAACATGGTTAGTGTGCGTCTAGTTGCACGGGTGTCACGTCTTGATGGAGGTGCATAATCAGAAAGTCAACCACAACACATGTCTAGCTGTTACGCCAGTGTACATAAGGTAGACAATGCACTCATATTTCAGGGTCAATGGTTATATACATACGGGGTATCCACAGTTAATGCCTAGGGTCATACAACATATACATACACATTTAGTTATAACTAACATTAGCATTTAATTACCACATAGTATATATACACCTACTTAATATATATATATATATATATATATATATATATATATATATATATATATATATATATACCAAACTGAAAGATATACGCATACGCGTACGTATGCGTATACGAGATTGGGTTTATTGACTCCGGGTCACATGTCAACTAACTTTCAAAAGCAATTCTAATCTTGATTAATATATATACACACACACACAATCACATAAAATAAAGGAGGAGGGACAGGTTCGAACCTGTGCACGTGCACGAGATCGACGATGACGATGATGACGACAATGATGATGGTGACAATGATGATAACGACGATGATGATGCCGATGGAGATGGTGATGATGACGATGATGTCAACGATGTTGATAACAATGGCGATGGTGATGATGACGACGATGTCAACGATGTTGATGACTGCCAGAGTGGAGGGGCTCGGCGAGAAGGAGGACAGGAAAGAGGGGAGGAGATCCGAGGTGGAGGAGAGAAGAGGGTGGTGGTGTAGAGTGGTGCTGGTCGAGGTAATAATAGTGGTGGTCGAGGTGATAATGGTGGTGGTGTCTGGGAGTCGAGGCTGCTGTGTCGACTCCGGCGAGGTCGTGGTGGTAAACGGCATCCGGGACAGTCGTGGAAGGGGAGCACAGACGGGCTCGGGTAGTTTGTTGCCGGCGTTCAGGCGAGGGGGTTGGCTGGTACTGGGCTCGGCTGACAGTGTTGGTGGACTCGAGGTCGAGCGGTAACGTGGGGAAGAGGGGAGATGAGAGGAGAGGTCGATGAGGGTGGTGCTGAGGAGCGGTGCAGGGTGGAGGGCTCAACGGTCTGGCCGGAGGAAGGGTCGAACAACGGGGCTGCTGATCAGTTTGGTTGAAGTCGTGGAAGGCTCCGGCGGGAACGGTGGCTCGGCGGTGGGTCTGCGAGCAGCTCCGACGGGAAGGTCGGGGATGAGGCAGGAGTTGAGGGAGATGATGAATAGTTAAGGGATGGTTTAGGGTTTGTGTTGTTTGATGTAAGTGGAGGTGATAAAAAATAATGGAGATGGTAGTTTTTGCATGTGGGAGGAGGGGTTGATGGTGACCTCTTAGGGATTAGGGCCGGCCATGCTTTGGGATAGGGTTGCTTTGGGAAGAGGGTTAGGATGATATATATATATATATATATATATATATATATATATATATATATAGGAGGGTGTTGTGTGGTGAGGATGACCCTATTTTAAATGGATGGCCAAGATTAGACATGGAGAAAAATACAAACAAAAAGGAGGAGAGAGGGAGAGGGTTGAACGGTCAAAGGGAGAAGGTTAATTTCTTCATGGGTCTTGACCAATAGGATGGTGACACATTATTGCACTTTTGCAAATAAGCCCCCAACAATTAGAAAATTGCACAGAATGTGGGTTTTGAGATTTAATGAGGGAAAACACCTTATTTGGTATGATGTATTGGATGAAAAGGATGTTTGGTGTTTAGTATGAAGCTTGAGGGTGTGAATGGGAGTTTGGTTTGGTGTTGGGTCTAATTTTTGGGTCAAGTTGAGTCCTTACATTAATTTAATTAAAATTAATGTAAGTGGTGTTCTAAAATTAATTGGAAGTACATGGGATTAAAATTAGGTTGGAAACAAGTGTCATGGACATAGAAGACTCAGAATAGAATATTGTTATAGTTTGGTTTGCACAAAACGGGTCAAGATTGTGTCTCCAATTTTGATTGGAAGGCGAGCATATCTAGGACAAGGTTGTGGAATTTGTTGGAAGGCAATAGCTAGGGTAGCGCTCCAAATATTGAAGCAACAGTAAGGCGCAACAATTAAATAAAATCACGGTAATTATTTATATCCTCAATAATTAATCCTAAAATTACAAATCAAGTCCATAACACTATATTTCGGTCAATGCTCCATCTAGTGGGCATCTATGTCTAGTCTACTAACTCATACATTAAAGAACACTATACAGTTTAATATATGTATACACATATCATGCCATTATTTAAAATAAATACACACAATACCTGTAATATATCAAAATTACAAAAATATTCCTATTTTCAGGATGTGGTAGTGACACTATGGCCTCCAAAAGATGACCATACTCAAATGAGACTAGCCTCCCCATGTCTACTTGTTGGTACTACTGCAACTCCGTCAAACACTGCTCCATCTCGATCACCTTCTAGCCCAGGAGGTCAGTCATTTGTTCAAATCCAGGAAGCTTACTCAGAGACTCAAATGGGCCCATGGCGAAGTGCTTAGCCCAGGAAAATGACTTATTCCGCTCCAGTACGCTCTTGACCCCTTATTTCAGAAATATATAAATGCTCCGTATAGAGATCCGTACAGTTTTGTCAATCTCCTCAAGGGTAGCCGGAGTTAAAGGAGACGGGACAAAAGAAGCAGCCACGGGGGCGAAAGGTAGCACAACAATGCCCGATGGCCCAATAGGAAAAGCAGTCATGGGGGGTGGGGCAACTAGTAGTCTTGCTTACAACTACGTCCTTCATGGTCGTAAGAAATGCCTGGACGCCAGGCAGCTTAGCAATGGTAATGGATGGAGCATTGCGACCAAAAATAGGGTTCTTAGGAAGCCCTGGAGCCCCAGTGTCCAAGGACATCCCGGCTTCAAATTGTCTAATGATAGTTGTAGATGACAACCTTGCTACCGTTGTCTCTGAAGGACCAAGGGCAGGTTCCTCAAAAAGTCTTGTGACCTCAGCATTCATAGGCTCGCCAATGCCAAATGGCCCAGCAACCGCCTGAGAGGATGATAAAGCAGCCATCCCAGAGCCGGGTTTTGTGTCCCTGGCAGGAGAAGATCTTACGGAAGGTTCCCCAACTGCAGAGGAACGCGGGACTGATGCAAGCCTTGTCCTAACGAATCTCATCTCCTCCTCCTCCACTACACCCTCTTCCGCTAATACGTTGGATATATTCATTGGCAGGGGAAATCATGTCAAGTCAAAGGAACCAGTAATTAACTGCGCCCGACGGATCTAAAACTGAAGCCAGAAGATCCCATCTCTTGTGAAGTTACGTAATAATGTACTAGGAGGGATTACTGGGTCGTGCGGCTCATCCAGCGTCATCAGAGCCTTCCCCATGGCATCCAGATAATCAACAGAGATATGCTCCAGAGGAGTATAAGACTCCACCGAAGCTGCATCTAGGCCCTGAGCTCCTAAAGCCTCAAATACAGGTTCTATGTCACCCACATCAGACTTCATGGTGGTTGTCTCCTCCTCCTTCTCGACGTAGGAAATCACCGAAGCGGCTTCTCGGTGAAGGCACACCTTCTTCGATGGTGTCTGTACAATTCCAGATAAACTAGAAGAAAAAGTATCATAAAAGGGTGATGTAGGAATAAAAAGAGAGGTTTTACGGATACCGCCTGTAAACCCCCTATTTTTTTTAAATTTAAATTTTATTATTTTTAGCTAATTAGAAAATATAAAATTCATGGATAGATATTTATGTATATTTAATTAATTGCAAATATTACACAGAAAATAAATTTTTTGGTGTACAACTATTATTAAAGTATTGTAGATTTTTCCTAAAAATTATTTGAGGTTCAAACCTATTTATAAATGACTAAATATATGCATATATATATAGGATAATAATAATAATAATAATAATAATAATAATAATAATAATAATAATAAACTAAACCAAAAAATCCGCCCACCCCCGAAAATCTGAAATCTGAAACCCACCCACACCCGAAACCAACCCACACCCGCACCCCCTAAGCTATAGTAACCCCCAACTAATGAACCCCTGACCCCCCAGCTACTGAAACCCCCGACCTCTCCATTCATGTTCCGAACCCCCCTTCACTCCCTATATATACCATAGACCAGACCACCCCCCAGACATCTCCCCTGAGGCCAGACGATCACCGCCGACCCCCATCATCCGTTGCTGATCGCCGTCGTACGCCACCGCAACAGACCCGCCCCAAAATTACGAGCAGCAGACCAAAACAAGGTACCCTTCTTCCCACCTCTGTTTCTGCCTACACAGTTAACCAAACATCGAACCGTTGAATCCTATGTGAAGATCATATGACCCCCATAAATCTTGTTTAATTATTTTAGCTTATCTTGTCCTGTGTCGATCGTAAATTGAGACACAAAACAGGAAAAAAAATGAGCTGTTGGCCAGGAACATAAACTGTCCAGTTAAACGTGTTTGAGCCCTGTTATCTTCATAATGGCACACAATGCTAAAATTCTACTTGAACAGACTTCTGGACAACATAACCTAGTTTTAATCCCTTAAAACACTTTCTCTAAATTCGAATTATGCTGTGATTATTTTAATGCTGAAATATGTCAAAAACTTGATTTTATAAAACCAAAATTTCTCAATACGGAGTGCGTCCTGTTAAACGAGGCAACTTTGTCATATGAGGATTTTACCAAAAGGCGTGTATCGTCAACGCGAACGTATAGGATTTCGCGAAACTTGATTTGGATGTGCGTGTGCACCGGAATCAACGCGTATCCGTAGAAAAATACCGTATCGACCTATTTTGACACTTGTCATAACTTCATATGTGCTTATCATTTTGTAATAAAACTTATGCCATCAGATTCGCAGTGTTACGCTGGTCCTGTGACCCAAGTTTGGTTCGATTTTGAGAACGTTGATGAAATACCATTTTCTGGGTCCCACGGTTCCACTTGATGGGTTATTTTGTGACCGGCTCATCGGAATCCAGTTATGGATATTTTGTTGGGTTCGTATTGTCGTTCTGGACTCGTAAACCCTAAGTTTTTTAAATTTAGAGAACTTTATCTTTGGCATATTTTTTGGTGCAAAGTGGGCCACATGTGGCCCCAATTTTGACCCAAAACTGTCAATTTTGCCCCTGTATCCAAATTAGACTTATGGGTAGTCAATCCTAGCTATTTCATGTATTCTAAAAACATTGGTGATATTTGTTACAACATCCGGAAACGTACTTGCATATTCCAATTTTACAGGAGCAGTTGACGGAGTTCAGAACCCAGGCAAGTGTACCTTGTCAAACCTGCAGAGATCCTGTTATATTATTTGCTTGTGTTCTTTCTATATATATACTTTTGTGATATACCTATTCAACCTAGGTCCGTGAGATATTTCTTAGCGTCCAAACAAGATTCAGGTGTCGACGCCGTACGCGGAGTCGTGTAACGTCATTTACAGAGTTGATTCCACGATCCTATTTTTTATGCTTGCTTTACCAAGTACGCCATACCATAGGACACTTGACACTATTTTATGTGACAAAATCTTTCTTGAGTTATTCATAGTGATTTTGTATAGGCTTACAGGATTCGTGATATGAGACTTACATATATAGAGATATCATTATGACTCGTTGTACTAGCTAGAGGTCATGATCTTGCGTGTTATAGACATGAGACGTTGTGGACATAAGACATGAGGTTACATTGGGTAAGGATAGACACACAAGCTACAAGATAATTATTTATATATATACTATACTACTGAAGGTGCTTTAGTCTCTGTATCAGAGCTTGGCATATTTACTGGCCCTACGTGATATTACTTGCTGCACCAACCCTCTCAAGAATACCGAAAGGTCCGATGTACCGTAGACTAAGCTTTCCGCCACCACCAAAGAAAATTATGCCCCATGTCAGAGAAATCCTCAAAAAAACTAGATCACCAACCTAGCATGAAATACATCCTTAGCACTCTAACTATAACAAGCAATCACAAGCAATACAAACAAAATCTATACCTCAAACTCCAATGGTCTACGGTGGCTATCGGCCTAATGCCGATGTCTGTCTTGTGCCACCCGAAGTCTATCCATGATGAGCTTTACTTTCTCAGCTGCATCTACGATCATCTCTGGTACCAATGAGGCTCTTTCACCAATATCATCCCATGATAACGGAGTGCGGCATCTCCTTCCATACAACGCCTCAAATAGTGACATCTCGATACTGGCCTGGTAGCTGTTGTTGTAAGAAAACTCTACAAAGTAAAGATGATCCTCCCAAGAGCCTCCAAAATCCAAAACATAGGTGCGTAGCATATCCTCAAGAGTCTGGATAGTCCTCTTCGACTGCCCGTCTGTCTGGGGGTGATATGCGGTACTAAACTTGAGCTGAGTGCCCAAGCTAGCCTGCAAACTCGTCCAGAAGTGGGACATGAAGCGACTATCTTGATCCGAGACTATGCTCACAGAAACTCCAAACAATCTGACTATCTAACGCATATACATCTCCGCAAGCTTTTCCGTAGATGTACCCACTTTGAATGACAGAAAGTGGACTGATTTGGTCAACCTGTCTACGATGACCCAAATCATATCTTTACCTCATGAAGAATGCGGAAGCCCTGAAATAAAGTCTATCGTCACATGCTTCCATTTCCACTCTGGAATAGGTAAAGGCTAAAGTAATCTACCTGGCCTCTGTCTCTCTGCCTTTACCTGCTGACATACCAAGCATCTAGATACGAAGCAAGCTACCTTCTGCTTTATACCATACCACCAAACATGCTCTCTCATGTCCCTATACATCTTGTGGCACCTGGATGCATAGAGTAGTGAGATCTATGTGCCTCCTGAAGAATCTCCTTAAGCAACGCTTCACTTGGCACACACAATCTGGTACCATGCCGCAATGATCCATCATCTGCAATACTGAAGTCCTCTGCCAATCTCATTCGGACCTGCGCTCTGATGCTCCGTAGAGACTCATCCTTGAACTGTGCGGCTCTGATCTGGTCTATCAGCTCTGACTGTACCTGAAGTCCCCACATCTATGCTGCAACTCCAAGAACTAATACCTCAATACCCAAGCTGTCAAGATCTGCCAATAAATATATGTCCTTTGTCAAGTACATAGACACTGGATATCTGCTCAAGGCATCCACAACTATGTTGGTCTTTCCTGGATGGTATTATAAAGCAATATCGAAGTCCTTCATCAATTCCAACCACCACCGATGCCTCACATTGAGCTCTTTTTGTGTAAACACATACTTCAAGATCTTATAGTCTGTAAAGATCTTTACTCGCTCTCCATGCAAGTAGTACTTTCACAGTTTAAGAGCAAAAATAACTGCTGCCAACTCCAAGTCATGGGTAGGGTAATTCTTCTTATGCGGGCATAATTGGCTGGAAGCATAGGCGATCACCTTCCCGTTCTGCTGCAACACATAACCCAAACCCTTACCTGATGCATCACTATATATAGAAAATTCTCTTGTCCCTCATGGCAATATCAATATTGGAGCTGTAGTCAACCTCTTCTTTAGCTCCTCAAAAGCAGACTGACAATCCTTAGTCCAGACGAACTCCACGTCCTTCCTGGTTAGTCTAGTCATCGATTATGTAATCCTAGAAAAATCGAGAATAAATCTCCGATAATAGCCTGCCAGTCCAAGAAAACTCCTGATCTCCGCTACTGAACTCAGGGTAGACTATGACTCAACTGCTGAAATCTTCTTCGGGTCTACTGAGATTTCGTCTCCTGTAATTACATACCCGAGGAATTCAACCTTATCAAGGAAGAACTCATACTTCAAAAGCTTGCCATATAGATTCTCCTTCCTGAGGGTCTCCAGAACTATCCTCAAGTGCTTCTCATACTCCTCCGAGGTCTTCAAATAAATCAATATATCATCAATGAAGACCACAACAAACTGATCTAGGTACTGATGAAACACCTTATTCATCAGGTTTATGAATACCGCCGGGGCATTGGTCAACCCAAACGGCATCACCAAGAACTCAAACTGCCCATACCGAGTCCTGAAAGCTGTCTTCGGAATGTCTTTCTTCTTCACTTTCACCAGGTGGCACCCCGACCTCAAGTCTATCTTTGAGAATACCTTCGCTCTGCTCAACTGATCAAATAAATCGTTAATCCACGGCAACGGGTATTTATTCTTGATAGTGAGGTTGTTGAGTGCCCTGTAGTCGATACACATGCGTACCGATCCATCCTTCTTTGGTATAAATAATACCGGAGCACCCTATGGTGATGAACTGGAGCGGATAAAGCCCTTGTCCTACAACTCATCCACTTGTTTCTTTAACTCTGCCAGTTCATTGTTGTTCATCCTATAGATGTACAGTGATATTGGCTCTATGCCTGGTACTAAGTCTATAGAGAATTCCATATCTTTATCTGGTGGAAACCCCGGCAACTCCTCTGGAAAGACGTCCATATACTCTACAATCAATGGATATGGCGACTGCTGCTCTTCTACCAAAGCTTTACAGAAGTCACCTTCACTCTGCTCTGCTGCTCCTCTGACAAACTCAAACTCTAGCTCTTATGGCGCCTGAAATAAAATTCTGGCTCCCCGACAATCACTAGCATGGTGCCTACTCAACCAATCAATCCCGAGTACTATATCATAGCTCGGAAGAGTCATTACGAGAAGACATACGCTCAACTCTAGGTCTCCCAAGAAAACCCTCTGATCCTTGCAAACATCATTGACCAGGATAATGCCACCCCCTGTCATGATCTTGCAAGTCCTCGCCAACAGTTTGGTCTTAAGGTGATGTTTCAGAGCAAAAGATACAGATACAAAACTATGTGAAGCAATGAAATCAAATAAAGCATGAGCTAGAAAAGAATCAAGATAGACTGAACCTGAGATAACATCACCGACTGGTTCCTCCTCCTCGATGGTCAAAAGAAAAGCTCACCCCTGTCGCTAGGCACCTCTCTGCTGCTGGTGGTGCTAAGCGAACTGCTGTTGTTGTGGTGGTAGAGGAGGTACTCTCTTTTGTTCCGCTAGTGGTCTCGTGGGTATTCTCTGTGCCTGAGCTCTGCCCTGAGCTGGAGCTTTAGGACAAGCCCTCAAATGGTGGTCTCCTGATCCGTAGAATAAGAAATGGCACAATCTCATTCTATATGCTTCCCATCTGTGTCCTTGCTTCTTACAGAATTTACAAGGAATAGGTGGCCTCTGGTGCATCTGTTGTACTGGCGCTCTAGCTGGTCCATGATACTGCTTCCTCGGCTGTTGGAAGTGCCTCTAGTGTTGCTGCTGAAAATAAGGTCACTTTATTGGACCCGTGTTGATATTGGATCCTTCTATGTCTCTCGGCCTCTTAGATCCAAGCTCTAGATCATCCTCTGCATGTTGTGCCTGCCTCAGGATCTCTTCAAAAGTAGCGGTGGGATCTCCATTCGTATGTGATTTGATTTTCTTATTCAGGCCCTTCCTAAACTTCTTGGCTCTTCCTCTGGGGTTCTGCCCCTCCACAAAGTGGCCTAATATGTAATACTCTGCTGCATACTCATCCTCCGTCATGCCTCCCTGAACGAGGTACTGAAACTGGCTCTCTAGAGCTGTCAGAGCCACATCTGGAAAGAACTTTTTCTTGAAGATCTCTTTGAAAGCTTCGCAAGTAAGTCCTAGGGCTGAGATTCGAAGGTCCGTCCTGAACCAAGTTAACGTGATGTCAAACATCATGCTTCCTACGGCCTCTACCTGCAACTTCTCTGGAATCTGTACCAGCCGCAGGTTTTGCTCAATGTCTTCTATCCAATCATCAGCATAAATAATCCATTCAATGCCTTTAAAGTCCTTAGGCCCCATCCTCTTAAAATATATGATAGTCTCTGACCTCGGCTGATGTGGGGTAAACAGAGGTGGTGCCATCTGTGGCTGGACTAAGGTGACTCTCTTGAGTGCTGTGAGCGCAATCTGGTGAGCATTCTCAATGCCCTACCTCATAATCTCTGATTGGCGTTGTTGTGCCTCCATTATCTGCTAAAAGAGCGCAAACATCTGCGTCTGATCTACTATGGATGGTGGGGGTGAAAGATCCCCTGAAACTGTCAGCGCTGCCCTCTGTATCGGAGGTGGAGCACCTCCGAAAGCTGCTGCTGAAATGCCCATCTGGATCGGTTAAGCTGACCTCTAGAATGTAGCTGCTGGAATATCGTCTGTTTGTGCTGCTCTCATAGGTGACGAAGTGACCGACCTTGCTAACATTGTGCCTGAGCACTGGGAACGCGTCTTCGGCGGTATCCTGAAGATAATTTGAACAAAGGAATCAATATTGAGTAAGATACGATATCATCAATGAATTATATTCAAAGTAAAGCAAATATTCAATAGATAAGGATAGAAAAACTGATATTGGAAGTATTTTCTAGTTGTGATTGAGTATACTCTCAGCCTAAATCTTATATCCTACAGCAGGCTCGTAGCAGTACTCTAGGTGAGCACTTCTACGATATCGCTCTACTTGTGATTCTTGACCTGCATGGGCCACCACTAAAAATGTGTCACGACCCGCACCCAGAATAAGTGCACGAGTAGTGAGCAACGCCCAGCCTATATCGTATCATCGACGGTAGAACATTGTTTGGATCAACTCTACTATCTACACATCTGGAACAATATATATACATGGTACAAGTCAATCATCTCAACTCCAAACGGAGGAACAATATGGTATTTGATAAATATAAACTATACTCATTCATAATGCAAACTAAGGAAGATAAAGAACGAATGGAATAACGAAGGAAAATAGTCACAATATACCTGAAATAATATATACATGCTAATAACCTCAATAATGTAGGACTATGTATGGCAACTCTAGACGGGGTGAATAGAGTTTATGTATGCAGCAGAATAAAATTACTTATTAAATTATAATTCTATGGTATGCAATGGTGATCAACTACTAACAGTTAGAATATATCTCATGTGTAAGAATACTAGTAGCATTGTTATGAATATATGCAATAGAGTAAGAGAGAAAGCAAATGCAAACACCAAGATATATACTGGTTTTCCTCTGAGAGGACTAGTCCAGTCCAGAGAACTCAAGCTCTGAGTTTCTCCATTATAATCACTAATAGTGAATCACAATCTTTGATCCGAAGGCTTGCCAATTCTTTATACCACGAGTTTTGATCCAAAGTCTCACAACTTCGCAGCTTGAGAGAGAGAGAGAGAGAGAGAGAGAGAGTAACTGATTGAACAAAGCTCTTTATAAGGAAGGCTAGGGAGTTGCTCCTTAGATGTGAAGGTTAAGGCTTAGAGGTTTTCTCACAATAGGATAAAAGACTTAAGAATGGTTGAGTTATTATCGTGTGTTAGAATGAAGAATTCTAGTCCTATTTATAGGTTGTAGGCAAACAAGAATTCTGTCAGAATTTGGTTGGGGTTTAATTCAAATTTTCAACCATTGGGCCAAGAAATCATGAGCTATTGAACTGGTTGATTTCATACCAAAAGGGTAACCGAGTTCGGTCCAAGTTCGGCACGAGTTTGACCCGAGTTCAGTCTCCTAGTATGATAGACTTTGTAAATAAATGTGGCCTAATTTGGTGGATATGTTCTTTGGTTTATTTGAGTGGACTAAGTATATGGGTATAGGTACTTGGTATTTGTCAGTACGACTCAGCTTACATCAGTCCTAGACTCAAATAAATAAAAGATTACATTTGAATACGAAACCAATAGTTGTTGCAGAGTCTGACTTTGGTATTGACAGAGTTGTTATGCTTTGCATCGAGTATCTGATTCATCTGTGTTTTGGATCTGATTCATCTGATATTTGACGATTATCAAAATTAGGTTGACTGTGACCACTTTGTGTCAACAATCTCCCCCATTATAATAATTGATAAACTGTGCCAAAATACACATATGGTGAGTCTGATGTAGCCTTTGATGCAAATAGTATCTTTCCGTGAAAAACTAGCTTTTTAAAAATAGCTCCCCCATAAGTAGATCTTTCCTTTGAACGGGAGCATTTAAAAGAAACCGTAACTTGACATTTCTTTATAGTAAAATTAGGTACAGATATGTCAACAAAATAGATATAAATATATCACATTTATATGTTATCAACTATACATCATCAACTATAATCGTCACATATTTTGTCATTTTTTTCCTTTGTTAAAATATCATAGTAGAAAATAATAACTCCCCCGTAATGAGTGATTATGACAAATTAAAGAAATAGACATAATAACCAGATAAAAGTAGCATAAATTTGTTTAATAAATTAACCAAAAATAATAACATACATTTGTTTTAATCAGAATAAATAACAAGATTGGCACTAGACAAATAGAATAAATGTTTGAACATTTTAAGCAAATATTTCTAGTACAGTGAAAATAGAAAAATTAATACATCCATATAGCCATAAGAAATATAAAACATCATCACAGATCATCATCAACAACATCAGCAGGCGGGTGATCGTCAAAGTATGCTCCGGTAGGGTTGAAGTACTGCTGAACAAATGGATCATCGATCATGTAGCCTGGGCGGGAAGGATCACGAGCCACTGGGTGAGGTGCAGTAGGATGATGGGCTAGGTGATACTGAAGATCTGCTAGAGAGTAGGCTAATGTGTGAGCCTAAAGAGTGGTACGATAAGACTGGTCGCAAAGTCGAATGATAATCATAGTGTTCTGCTCTTGGTGTTGAGCAGCTCTCATCTCGTTTTGCAACCTGAATTGCTCGCGAAACATATCCTGGATAGAGTCCAAGGTAGCAGGCTGTGTAGAGGATGAAGGAGTAGGAGTTGGAGCAGGAGGAGCTGGGGCTGGATCAGCTAGTGCATCAGAATCGGATGAGTTGACTTCATCAGGAATGAGAGAAATAGGCTAAATTATGCGGGCTTTGGTCAGGTAGGCTGGCTCAGATTGATAAGTGGGTTCTTCCATAGAAATGTGAAAGTGCTCAAAATTAAGTGAAAGATACATGGAATAAGGAAGTTGACGTTTGTGTTTACAACAGTCAATCATCTGCCGAATCATGGTTTTAGGAAGGCTAAAGGGAGTGGATGTGTAGAAGTAATATAAAGTAGACATCTCCCTATAGGTCACATCATCTTTGGAGGTTTGTTTGGGAATGATAGCAGAGTATATGATATGGTAAAGTTCGTAAAAGTATTGGTTAAAATAACGAGCATAAAACTTTCTGTCAGGACAAGGATGTGGGGCATAAAGTATGTCCGTGAAAGAGTCAAGAGTGATATCGTCTCTAAGATTGAGTTTGTCGATCTCAACTAGGGCATCTCCTTCGTTAAGGATTTCAAGAATTTTACCCAAAGTTGTATCGTCAAATTCAATATCGATTCCACCCTCTCGAAGAGGTAGACCATTGATCATGAGATAGATTGCAGTAAAATATGCGAATGTCATTCAAATATATAGGTTTTCTAGTTTTTACTAGACGATGAAGATGGAATTCTACAAGTTTAGGCTTTTGGGCTTGAAAAGTAGTAAAGTTAATAGGATTTTCCTTGCAAATATTTTTTTGCACAAAGTTATTGAACCATAGGTTTGAGGCATCAATAGAAGTAAAAATAAAATCATCATATTTATCTAGATTTGGAATATTTTGAGAAAACAAGGAATAGGTAGCGTCACTAGAGGGTTGAGAAGAGGAAGCTTCATTTGTTTTTCTCTTCTTTTTCCCAAATTTAGGAGCCTTGAATAAGGGTTTGAGAATGTGAAGATTGTACCTTGAAAAGATTGAAGGGGATGAAGGAGAATCTCACCAAGAGCCTTAGATCTCAAGTTGAGTGAGAAAAGGCCTTGAGGATGGGGATTACAAAACTAGGATTTTGGAGGAAGGGTTTGATTCTCGATTTTGAGAAGAAGGGTTTGGGAGGATGAAGTGATGAGATCAAATCCGTGGCTGCTGTTGTTATATAAAAATACTTGAACCAAATTCGGACCGAGTTCGAACTGAACTCTGTCCGAGTTCTGATGGCTCAGGATTTTGAAAAATATGTTTTTGTAAAAAGCTATAAAAAGTTATATTGAAAACATATAAGTGATCTCATAATAAAAATATGAGGTCTATAACTATGACAAGCAATTATCAGTCATTGCTATTTAGACAAGTCATTTAACAGAATTTATATACCAGTCAATTACTGAATGAATGATAATTGTACTTAGGAAACGTTTGTAAATAGCTTTTTGTATATCATTACTCAGTGAGATATTTTTGTTATTATTAATTAGTTGTAGGGGCCGGTTCCCAGCTAGCGGTGGTCTGAAGACACTTAAGTACCGTGTCGCTTAAGGTTGTTTACACCTTGTTGGCAGAATGACCCTTTAGGCTATTTAACAAAACTTTTTATACCTTTAGAGCATAATATTGAAGAATTATTTAGCAAAAGTTTTCTTCATACACATTTTAAGAATAATTGAACTACCATATTTAATGAGTACAGTATACTACTATAAATATGAAATTTGTGTTACCATAATGACTTAATAGTCATATTTTTGTTGTTGGTGCAATTTCCATGAGAATATCCATTTGGCTTTTTGCAATCACCAACTTTCTCCTTTACCATTACGTCTTGCCGCAAATCGTTCCACCTATATGATTAGAACAAGACTTTGGTATCCAGGGTTTGGATCCATATTTGTTATCTTTAGGAATCCGCTTATACATATTCATATCAACCAATTTTCTAGCCTTACACTGATGTGTAATGTGTCCTTTTAAACCACAATAATTACATATAGCATGGGCATTTGTGTTGGACATAGAAGGATGAGTATGTAAAGTGATATGACGTATCTTGCATAGATATTTGTAATATAATGCATGATTATGTGAAGTATGTTGTGTTCTACGTGCATGATAGTGTGGAGCATTTGGTTTGCTTGCTGGTGTCTTATTGTAAGTGCTTTTTTGTTTAGCCATGTGTCTCGTGTTAGACTAAGTAGTAGGTTATATGACCTGCTTTCCCAATTTAATCTCTAACTTTTTAGAGGTGGCATATAAATCATCTTACTTAGCAGTAAGAGCATTTATCTTAAGTGAGGCATTATAGTACTTCTCATTTTTTCCTGTTTTAAGTCCTTCTTAAGTTTTGAATTTTCTTGATTGCTTTCATCATAGCAGTCAAGAGCTTCTTGTAGGCTAAGCTCAAGTTTGGAGATTTCAATAGATTCATCAGAAGAGGAGTTTTCTCTAGCTTCCTTAAGTAAGCAAATAAGATGATCATTCTTAAGATGATAAGATTTGATATCTTTTCAAGCTTGATTATAGTTATTTCTAAGCTTATTAGTCTTCAAACAAATCATTAAAAGCATCAGATAATTCATCATATGAAATTTCTTTTGTTAGTGAGTCATCATTTATCTCGCTTACCATTAAGCACAAGTCTGTCGTATGTTAAAGGGCTTTGTCATTCTCATACTGGATGCTTGCATTGATTGCTAGACTTTCACTTGGGCATAAGTTTACAACATATTTTTTCTTGCTGTCATTATTGTTGCATTGAATGTTTGCATCTTTCTTTGTACTTGCAGCTTCTTCATTTTGGTATAAGCTTGCAACATTATGAGGTTCTTCTTTGATTTCTTCTTTGTCTCCATAAGTTGCTTCCAGCAATCTCCATATCTCATATGGTATTTTGCACTTGAAGATAATTTTGAATTCATCTTCTCTTAGAGTACAGTAAAGCATGTACATTGCTTTTGCATTATCGCTTGCTGCTTTCTTTTCATCTTCGGTATATTCATTATCTGCTTTGTCAACTATTTTGTAACCATTAGTAACATAAGTCCATAAGTTAAAGCCAAGAGATTTTAGAAAAGCACTCATATGTATTTTTCAAAATAAATAGTTAGTGTTGTTAAAAACGGTGGCTTATCAAGAAGTTGGCTTTCACCATTGATGGAAAATAGTAATCTTATGGTTGCCATATATTATACTCTTTGGATGTTAATCCGATAATCAAGAGAACTTGCTTAAGAGCAATAGTTCCTATATAAAGAGTACTGTTATGATACTAATTGAGGAATAAATAATATTAGTAATATCTATATAAAGAGAGCACTTGTTCTGATACCAATTGAAAGAGTAGTTGGGACCAGAAACTAATTAAGAGACTATCTGCTCTAATACCAATTGTGGAGCAATTGATGTCAGTAATAGTTCCAATATAAGAGTACTGATATAAATTATAGGAAGTAATTGGAATCAGAAACTAAATAAGAGATTACCTATTCTGATACCAGTTGTAGGAGCAAATGGTATTAGTAAAAGTTCTACTATAAGACTACATGCTCTGATACCAATTGTAGCAACAATTGGTATGAGCAAAAGTTCCTATTATAAGAGTAAAAGTTATAATGCGAAGAGTAACTGCTCTGATACCAATTGTAGGACCGCGTATGGCAACTCTAGAGGGGGATGAATAGAGTTTATGTATGCAGCGGAATAAAATCACTTGTTCAATTATAATTCTATGGCATGCAATGGTGATCAACTACTAGCAGTTAGAATATATTATGTGTAAGAACACTACAAGCAGAGTTATGAATATATGCAATAGAGTAAGAGAGAAAGAAAACACAAATACCAAGATGCATAATGGTTTCCTTCTGAGAGGACTAGTCCAGTCCCGAAAACTCAAGCTCATAGTTTCTCCACTATAATCACCAATAGTGAATCACAAGCTTTGATTCGAAGTCTTGCCACTTCTTTACACCACGAGTTTTGATCTAAAGTCTTGCAACTTCACAGCTTGAGAGAGAGAGAGTAACTGATTGAACAAAGCTCTTTAGAACTCAGACGACTTCTAGACCAAGATCATACTTGGCACTAGAAAGGCTAGGGAGTTGCTCTTTATATATGAAGGTTAAGGCTTAGAGGTTTGCTCACAATAGGATAGAAGACTTAAGAATGGTTGAGTTGTTATCGTATGTTTAGAATAAAAAAATTCCAATCATATTTATAGGTTGTAGGCAAATAGAATTCGGTCAGAATTTGGTTGGGGTTTAATTCAAATTTTCAACAGTTGGGCCAAGAAATCAGGAGCTATTGAACTGGTTGATTTCATACCAAAAGGATAACCGAGTTCGGCACGAGTTCGGCACGAGTTAGTCCCAAGTTCGGCACGAGTTCATCTCGAGTTTGGTCTCCTAGTATGGTAGACTTTGTAAATGAATATGGTCTGATTTGGTAGATAGGTTCTTTGGTTTATTTGAGTGGACTAAGTATCTAGGTATAGGTACTTGGGATTTGCCAGTGCAACTCAGCTTACATCAGTCCTAGACTCAAATAAATGAAATATTATATTTGAAAAAAAACCAATAGCTGTTGCAGAGTCTGACTTTGGTATTGACGGAGTTGTTATGCTTTGCATCGAGTATCTGCTTCATCTGTGTTTTGGATCTAATTCATCTGATGTTTGACGATTATCAGAATTAGGTTGATTATGACCACTTTGTGTCAACAAATAAAAGTCTAATACAAGTCTAGCAATAATCTAAACCTCGTTAGGATCTGGTTCTAAGTCCTCCTGCTCTAAATGATTATCCTCTAATAGAACGTCGTCCTGCGGTCCATAGTAGGTAGGACACTGGTCTACAATCCAATCATCTAAAAAATATATTAAGTCAGGATTGGAGCAAAGTACATACCTCTGAAAGCAGTTTGAAATACATAATCGAGCATATATAACAGATAATAGAAAATAATACACGATAACTAAACATCAGAAAGAAATGAACTAGAGTGAACATGTAATGTACTTGAATGAAGAACATATAATAGAATAACTGCATTATAATGGAAATAAATGAAACTAGCTAATGTGTCATGGAATACAAGTTCGTTATGTGATCGGTTTAGATTGAACACGAATACAATATAGTAACTCGATTACACGTGTGATATATAATCGACATGTACACGAATACACTAGAGCTTGATCATATAACCAAGTCCTATTCCCCCATCCCCAACCAATACTAATGGATCCAATCATGACACATTATGAACACGAATATGGGCACACTGAATATGAGCAATGTGTGAACACAAAGTACACTAAAATTAATACCCGATACATATGATAAAATACATGTGAAGGAGTACCCGCTGAATATGGTAAGGGATAACATCTCCTGACAGGATCCATATAGTATCAGTCTGTAAAACTACTGTATCGGAAACAAGTATACAGTTCTAGAACATGAGATATATATACTATTATAAAATAAAAACTAACAGAGAAATGTAGTCGCCTCTGGTCCTGAGCAAGTAGTATATCTCAGTATCCAAGCTGGTGTCGAAGTCCCCTAAATTTGGATATCATGTCAAATTGGGTATGAAATAAATAATAATGAGTTAAAATGCAACTATACATGCTCTACTAGGCCATACTAGGCCATACTAGGTCACACTAAGGTAATTGAGTCAAGATTGGGTACTAATTAGTCAATACTAGTTAAACTAGGTCCACACCAAACTAACTAGTATATTTGGTCATTTAATGAATTCTTACTAATTAATCTAGGCATTACCTTAGCCAAAACTTATCATTAACTAACTATATATATGTACTCTACCCAATAGTAGCTAACTGATATTTATATACACAACTCCTAACTGGAAACTGAACTTAACTAACAGACACTAGTTATACTAATTAAAATCTGCACTTAATTAACTAATACACTATATACTAACTAATTTTAATATATACCAACTAACCATTACTAACTTAACCATGACTGACATTTAATACACTTAGTATCTTGACTTATTTTTATTGCCTTGCTCATACCAACTATACTACCTTAGTATCAATACCTACCCATTACTCACCACTTGTACACATTTATGTAATCAACCTCAGGACACCACACTCGTTATCATTAATCCACAACTAAACCACCCTAGTATCAGTCATCCATATATACAAGGATCACAACACCAAGATACACTCTTAGATACTAGTACCTACTCATTGCCTATTGTAGTCCTTGATTACTGCATATAGCTCTAACTTTCTAAGTACACAGGCACCACCCTCTTAACTAATTTCTATACTGCTACTGATTGCTGTTGTAGTTGCTACACACTGCTACTCGACACTCACACAGTCACTAATACACACACACACACACACACACACACACACACACACACACACACACACACACACATATATATATATATATAGGGCTAGTTCTACAGTTGAGGTCAAGTACAGGGCTATGGTAGTTAGCCTGTGCGAGATGATATGGGTGAAGAGCTTGTTGGCTGAGATGTGTTTGTTTAGAGGAGACTCCCTGCAACTTTGGTGTGACAACAAATTAGCAATTGATATTACAAACAATCTAGTTCGGCATGATCGCACCAAACATGTGGAGATTGATCGGTTCTTTATCAAGGAGCAGCTGAATAGAAAAGTTTTGACTTTGAGCTATTTGAAATCAAGAAAGCAGTTAGTTGATTGTTTAACTAAAGTTTTAGGTTCTATAGAGTTTGATACCTTTTGTAACAAGATGGGGATGATTGATATCTATCGCCCATCTTGAGGGAGAGTATTGAGTTATGGGAGACTTATTTAGTCCCACATTGGATAGAAAATAAGGAGGAGGCTAGCCTCCTCCTATATATATGTACTCCCTCTCTTGGAAGTAAATCAATCAATTATTTTCTCTCTACAGTCTCAAAGGAAACCGACAGTCAGGGGGAGAGAGTACATAAGGAGCATGAGCAGCAACAGCAGGAGCAGCATGAGCAGCAGCAACAGGAGAAACAGGAGCAGCATGAGCTTCCTCTGATGTCCCTATGCTAGTACCCATAAATGCTGATTTCCTAAGTCCCTCTTCTCTAGGACCTTCTTCGGCCCTTCCATCTGAGTCACCTGGTTACAATTTCTTCCCTGATACTTCTAATCCTCATGTCTTGCTTCTTCCATGCAACTGCCTCATCCAGGGACAAAAAAGATGGCAGATGATACATTGCTGCCCTCCTATCCTCAAATTGCGGGTTCAGACCTTTGAGAAAATGAGCCACACGCCTACGCTTAAGGTACTATTTTTCAAGGAGAACATCTCCAGGATTTTGTAATGATAGCGGTTCATAGCAGTCCAAGTCCGCCCATAAGCGACGTAGCTCCGTTGTATACTGGAGTACTGTCTTCTTCCCCTGTGTGGTAGCATCAATCTTCTTCTCAACTTCCATAATTATCATGACACTCTCAGCTTCATAGTATATCCCAGCCAATATCGTCCAGACATCAGCTGTACTGCAGATTGACCCCACCATCCCAGCTATGGATGGAGACACAAAAGTTAGCAGCCAAGAAACTACCAGAGAATTAAGGTGACTCCATGTGCTCCACTCAGCACTCGTCTTATCCTTTGGCTCATTGCACTCTTCCTTCACATATTTCTCAAGCCCCTTGATCCGAAGGTTCAGCAGCGCCCCCTAGACCAACTTAGGTAGTTTCTCGTCCCCTCAAGTTTGATGTCATTGGATAACAACTCTATCTTCTTTATCACCTTCGATGGTTCTGGTACGGGAATGACTGCCCTACTAGATGAGGTCTCATCTAATTTGGTCTGAAATACCCTGACCACCCCCTCCAGTATCTCTTTCAACTCCTGAGTAGTCATATGTATTCCCTGTGGTGCCCCGTTTCCCCTATTGAGCGCGGCTAAGAAATACAAGTCGGTATTATTTGATCGGGATAGATTGAAACAAGATCTTATCCTTGTTATGGATTTACTTCTTCAGAATTGATTCCATATTCAGTGGACCGTGCCCCGAGGATCGACTTAGTGGCAGAGTCAAGAGGGATATCTCCGCTGCAAGTTTTCTTGCGTAGTTTTCGCTGTCGCCTTGTTGCTTTCATGCTTTGAGTTGATTTTTGGGTTTGTTTGCATTTTCTTGAACGGTTTCGATGGATTTTATTATTTTCATTCGTTGAACTGCACTTTAATTCCGAGCTTGGAAAGAGAGGTAGAGGTATTTATCAGTTGTTCGTGGAAATACAGGTGATCGAGCGGTAGACGACGTGCGAACGGAGTCTTAAAGCACCTCTTTTCTTTTATCCCTCCAACTAACTTGTGAGTGGCTTACATTCGATTCAGTTGACCCTTCTTCCAAGCCTTCACATCTAAAATCTTGCATTCTTGCTTGCCCTGATCAAATAATACCATAAAAACTAAAAAATGTCAAGATAAAAAGGAATAGACTTGGATAACTTTATGCTTGTCAATAAACTTGTGAACGGTTACCATATTGCATGTTAGTTCATTTGGAAAGTTCTTCATATTCTCAGATTCAAGTTATAATATATATATATATATATATATATATATATATATATATATATATATATATATATATATATATATATATGCTTCTTCTAGAAAAACATACTTTGCTATGAAATATATTGATCAGGAAGACTATGCAAGACAGATCATGCTATGTGATTGTCCCGTGCTCACATTGCCTTAGATTGTATCAAATAATTATTTAGTATAGACATCGTTGATCACAGACAACTTGTACACAAGGTTTTTGGTTTTTGCGGACGGTTGTCGGGGCACTGGGACCGATCCGATCCGGGAGAAACATTTTGTATAGTCGTTTGTTATGGACGGAGTGTTATGTAGCGGGGCTCGCCACCTGCGTTGCATATCATTATTGTCTCGAGACTATAACTCGTCCTTTATGGCATCATGTCAGTGATCCCTTCATATATTTAAACCTGTGCAAGCTAACTTGTGTCTTCATGGCAGGAAAGGACATGGTAAATATTGTGCAAGTCGTTCAGACGGGCAGGTAAAAGTCACCGAACGGTGGCAAGTTCATTTCAGTAATTTCTATATATACTGCTTGCTTGTAAAATGAACTAAGGCAAAATAGAAGACCATAAATAAGTTGCATGCTTTATATAAACAACCTGTTGATTGGTATAGTTTGGTTAGCTCGCCTTCACCAGTACGTTTCGATGTACTGACCCTCGTAGAAATAGGTTCCCCGCACCAAGGAGATCCTGCGAGGAGCTAAAATCACTTCACAATCCAGTCCAACTGTCGGCACGCCCTGATCGTGCCCTATTTTGAAGCATTTTGAAGACCCAGGAGCTAGCAACTTAACTCATGCAGCTCAGAGGAAAAGCTATTGTTCCGCCTGGAGGTCCCTTATTTTAAAGTTTTAGTAAATGATGTAATGTACAGAACAGCTATCTCATTTTGCGTCAACTTTTGTAAGCTCGTGCGGCAACCTTCTGACTCGTTTAAGAGTTTGTAAAAAGATATTCATTATCAATAAAGAGAACTTTTCCATGTTTCAACTTTGTGTTTCAATTATCTGCGTACTCTGAATATGTGCTCGTTATACAAAATACCTTAGCCTTGTGTGATGCACAATCTAGGCGCATACGGTATCACACCCGGGGTATGACTACCGATTCCATGGAATCGGGGGGTGACATATTGGTATCAGAGCACAGCTTCAAGTTCCTTTGACCCTCGTATTAGAAAAGTTTCTTTAACGATCTATTCCTTATGCAAACTCTTGAACTCGTTAGGCCAAAATGATATACGTTTCATACAATGAGTCCATAATACATTATGATCCTAACATAAGTTACTTTCTTTTGAAGGACTGGCTCAAGCGCAAGCATCATCGCTAGCGCCCGGTGAGACCCAAGCCCAAGAAAGCAGTTCCGGTACTTCGGGAAGTTCTCGGAGCCAGCGAGCCATGTCCCATGTCGATCCCATTCAGCAGATGATGCGGATGCTTGAGGCGAGCCAACGGAGGGATGAGGCTCGTTATGAACGGGCCGAGAAGCAAGCGAAAGAGAAGCAGAGCAAGTTTCAAGACAATCTAGAAGACCGATTTGCAGTCCAACAGAAGTTGGTAGATACCCTGCAATAGATCGTGCAGACCTTAGCCTCCAACCAATCTACAGCAAAAACAACAACACCGATGGAGCAACCCGTACTTGAAGTCAAAATGCCGCAAACTCCAAGAAAGAAGGATGTGACTACCTTCGACTTTGCCGACTTCAAAAAGGTCTGTAATATGCCGTTTAAGGGGACTGAAGACCCAATCGTGGCTCTAGATTGGTTGGCAGAACTTGAGGATCACTTCAAATTACTAGAGGTACCCGAGCAGAAGCGTGTTGTGTGCCCAACTACAGCTACGTTTGAACGCGTACGATTGGTGGAACGTGCATTGAAGATCTATTCCAGTTGACGATAAAGAGGAGACAATCGCATGGGCTACTTTTTGTGGCATGTTCGAAGAGGAGTTCATTCCCCTTCCTGTACGTTGACACAAAGAGAATGAGTTCGTGCAACTATGGCAAGGCAGCATGACAGTAAAACAGTATTCCGCCGAATTCAACCGGCTCGCCAAATTTGCAAACTCCTATTTACCTGATGTGGCGAGTCGTGCGAGACAATTTGAAGGCGGTCTGTGACCTGCCATCCATGCGCATGTGGTCGTTTCTCAATACCAGATGATGCGGGAAGTTCATAACCATGCCCTTTTCCTCGAATCGTAGTATCCTCCAGTTGTTGTCGGGACTGTGCATACCTCTAATCACAAGCGCCATAGCAGCAAGAGAGGAAATAACGCTGCAAAGCATCCAAATAACGATGGTCGACAAAAGGGAAATGTAGGGGATCATTGTGAATACTGTAATAGACCAGGGTACACCATCAAAAATTGTTACAGCAAGAACGGGTCCTGCTTCAACTGTGGTAGAAAGGGGCACATGATCAAGAATTGTCCGCTTTCCCCCAAGCTTCTCCCTCAATATCCAAATCCTGCCACAGCACCCCAAGCCGATCGAGCCGTGCCTCAGCAAAAGCATCATCAAGCACAAGGTCGGGTGTACACAATAACATGAGAAGAAGCCCTAGTCTCGGACACCGTTGTGTCAGGTATATTGCTTTTTAATAACATACCTGCACGTGTGTTATTTGATTCTGGTGCAACGCATAGCTTTATATCCACGAATCTTGCCATGGAAATAATATAGAAATGACACCATTGCATCTAGATCTAAGCGTTAGCACCCCCTCGGGCATGAAAATATATGTCCATTCAGTATGTCAAGGCGATTATGTCTGTATTGGAGGAAGGAAACTCTCGTTAGATATTTTAGTCCTAGATGTTCGGGATTACGACATCATTTTGGGGATGGATTGTCTCGACGCTTGCTCGGCAACTATCGAATATGCAGAGAAATGATTCATCTTCCGCCTACCTGGAGAAGCCAAATTTTGCTACACGAGTAGTCCAGCAATGATGCGTCCAGGGTCTGCATGATGATTTCAGAGATATCTGCTTGGCGGATGCTACACTCTGGTTGCGAGGGATACTTAGCGTTGGTTCGGGACACGCAGCTGGATTATGCAAACATTGGGTCTTCTTTCGTTGAGGCAGAGTTCCCTGATGTATTTCAGAGCGAACTACCCGGCATGCCACCTGGCCGAGAGATCGAGTTCACCATTGACATATTCCCAAATACTCAGCCGATTTCCAAGGCTTCGTACAGAATGGCCCCTGCTGAACTGAAGGAGTTAAAGTGCCAACTTCAAGAACTGCTGGATCGTGGGTTCATCCGTCCAAGCGTGTCTCCTTGGGGCGCGCATGTACTCTTCGTAAAAAAAAAGGACATGATATTGCAACTCTGTATCGATTATCGGGAGCTGAATAAGGTCACTACCAGAAATAAGTATCCTCTGCCCATGATAGATGACCTCTTCGATCAGCTACAAGGGGCAACGGTGTTCTCGAAAATCAATCTTCGCTCGGGCTACCACCAGTTGAAGATTAAGCCTGAGGACATGCCCAAGTCAGCGTTCCGAACCCGCTATGGACATTACGTATTTTCTGTTATACCATTTGGACTGATGAATGCCACTGCCTCTTTTATGGATTTGATGAATTGTGTGTTCCGACCATTCCTCGATAAATTTGTGGTCATTTTTATCGATGACATCTTAGTGTACTCAATAGGGATGAACATGCAGGACACCTGCAGATGGTGCTTCAAATCCTTTGAGACAATAAGTTGTACACAAAGCTAAGTAAATGCGAGTTCTGGTTGGACAGCATATCCTTTCTTGGGCATATTATTTTTTCACAGGGCATCTCAGTTGACCGAAAGAAAATAGAAGCCATCGTGAACTGGAGGAGGCCTGAGTCAACTAGCGATATTCGGAGTTTCCTTGGTCTGGCAGGCTACTACAGAAGATTTATTAAAGATTTTGCAAGGATCGTCTCACCTCTGACTCAGCTCACTCGGATGGGAGTAACGTTCGCATGGACGAACGACTGTGAAGCCTCATTTATGGAGTTAAAGCAACGTCTCATCTCAGCACCAATTCTTACCCTTCCGGACGGACCTGATGACTTTAAGATATATAGTGATGCCTCAGGAAATGGTTTGGGATGTGTCCTTATGCAAAAAGACAAAGTGAGAGCTTTTGCATCGAGGCAGTTGAAGCCTCACGAGAAGAATTATCTAACACATGATCTGGAGCTCACGGCGGTGGTGTTCGCGCTGAAGTTGTGGCGCCACTACCTTTATGGTATGCCGTGCGAGATCTATACAGACCATAAGAGCCTAAAATATCTCTATACACAAAAGAATTTGAATCTTCGACAACGGCGTTGGCTGGAACTCCTTAGCAATTTTGACTTGATAATCAGATACACCCCGGGCAAGGGTAATATTGTAGCTGATGCGCTGAGTCGAGTGTTCATTGGGAGCCTGGCTATTAATGACAAGCTGCATTGGGATATTGAAGCTTTGGGTATTACACTTAAAATCAGATACAAAAAGGGGGCGCGAGTGGCTCAGTCGTGCCTCAAACCTGACTTATTAGAAAATGTCAAGTCCGCTCAGAAGGATAACCTATTCCTGCAAAAGATGCAAGGTCTTATCTCAGCAGGAAAGACAACCAACTTTGCGGTAGGCATGGACCGGATAACGCGAGTGAAGGAAAGATTGTGCATTCCTAATGATGCAGCCCTCAAAAAAGAGATACTCACGAAAGCCCATTATGCAAGTTATACTTCACATCTGGGTAGCACAAAGATGTATCGAGATATCCGTATGACATTTTGGTGGACGGCATGAAAAGAGATGTGGCATTGTTCGTGTCACAATGTATAGCTTTTCAGAGGGTAAAGGCCGAGCACTAGAAACCGCGTGGAGTGATACAGAACCTTGCTATACCTGAATAGAAATAGGAACACATAACGATGGATTATATTATTGGTTTGCTGAAGACGCAACGGAAGAATGATGCCATCTGGGTCATCGTTGATCGACTCACCAAGTTAGCTCATTTTATGCCTATCAAAAGTACTTGGAGTACCGACCGCCTAGCTCAGATCTACCTCAATGAAATCATTCGGCTCTATGGCGTGCCCGTATCCATTATCTCCGATAGAGATGGTCGATTCTTATCGTGCTTCTGGGAAAGCCTGCAGTTAGCAATGGAGAGGAAGTTGAAGTTCAGCTCCGCCTACCATCCCCAGATAGATGGCCAAACAGAATGTGTCAACCAAATCCTCGAAGACATGCTACGACTCTGCGCCTTAGACTTGAAGACGAGTTGGGACATGCATCTACTGTTAGCCGAATTTGCATACAACAATAGCTATCAATCCAGTATTCAGATGGCACCGTATGAGGCGTTGTATGGGCGGAAGTATAGATTCCCGATCTATTGGGATGAAGTTGGTGAACGGCAAATTCTTGGCCCTGGACTTGTGGAGCAAACCGTCCAGAAGATCCGGTTGATTCGAGAATGGCTAAAGGTAGCACAGAGTCATCAGAAAAGCTACTCAGACACGCATCGACGACCTCTTAAGTTTTTGGAAGGTGATCGGGTATTTCTCAAAGTCTCGCCTCATGCGGGGAGTTACCAGATTTGGAGCAAAAGGGAAGCTAAGTCTAAGATTCGTCGGTCCGTTTGAGATACTGAAGCGAGTCACCCCGGTCACATATCATATTGCCCTGCCATCGTCACTATCTGAAGTGCACGATGTCTTCCATGTTTCACAGCTTAGGAAGTACGTGTATGACCCGAGTCATGTGGTGGATCTCGATCAACTGGACCTTAAGGCAGACTTGACTTATGTTGACCAACCTGTGCGGATCTTGGATCGAAAAAAGAAGTTGCTCGAAGTTGTTCGATTTCTCTCATACGCGTGCTTTAGCGAAATCATCCGGTCGAGGAATCTACTTGGGAGCTTGAGTTTGAGATAAGGGAAAGGTTCCCTTCATTGTTTCATAGTGGTAGGTTCTATTCCTAAGTTTCGTGGACAAAACTTCCAAATAGTTGGTTAGGATGTGGTATCCCGTTCCCTCTATTCGGGGAGCGCGGCTAAGAAATACAAGTCGGTATCGTTCGATCGGGATAGATTGAAACAAGATCTTATCCTCGTTATGGATTTGCTTCTTCAGAATCGATTCCCATATTCAGTTGACTGTGCCCTGAGGATCGACTTAGCGACAGAGTCAAGAGGGACATCTTCGCTACAAGTTTCCTTGCCTAATTTTCGCTGTCGCCTTGTTGTTTTTGTGCTTTGAGTTGGTTTTTGGATTTGTTTGTGTTTTCTTGAACGGTTTCAATGGATTTCATTATTTTCGTTCGTTGAACTGTACTTCAATTTCGAGCTTGGAAAGAGAGGAAGAGGTATTGATCAGCTATTCATGGCAATGCAGGTGATCGAGCGGTAGACGATGTACGAGCGGAGTCTTGAAGCACCTCTTTCCTTTTCTCCCTCCAACTAACTTGTGAGGGACTTATATTCGATTCAGTTGACCCTTCTTCCAAGACTTCATATCTAAAATCTTGCATTCTTGCTTGCCCCGATCAAACGTGTCACTACCACATTTCCAGATAAGGGCATTTATGTAATTGCACTATTTGGAATAATTATGAATTTAATTAATCTGCTGAGTTTTATAACTATTTATATATTGTAGTGATACTTGGCTTTAGGTAAAACCCTAGAATTCAAATTATAGGTTTGAACCTCAAACCCTAGACTGACTAAATCTTAGTTAATTAGGTTCTACATGACCTAACCTAGGGGTTTAACCTAAAACTATGTATTGAAACCCTAAACCTAGTTTTGATATAAAAGGGAGCCACCCACAACCCCTTTTCTCCTTCCTGAAGAAAGAAACCCTAGCCTCCATAAGAGAAAGCCATCTCCCCCACTCCAGATTTCGAAATCTAACCCTAGGATTTCCATCTTCCTCCTCCAAAGCAAGGGAAACAAGGAACTTGGGTCAAGGAATCTTGGGGAAGAAGAACTTTCATAGGGAAACCATCTCCCTATAGGTAAAATCCTAATTTCTATCCTATTAATTTCTGTTTTTCTGATGTAAACTGCCATTAGGAAACCCCCTACTGTGTAGTTTCGATTTAGGGTTTTGATTTGGGTTATGGTGACCTACGGTTGATTTTGCCCCAATTTCTGGAACCCTAATCCTAAGGATTCGTGTAGGCATGATTGCATCTCCTAACCTTAGTCTAGATCTTGTTTTAGGGTTTTAATTTGGGGGAAGGGGGATTTCACTGTGCAGAGTTGTGTATAGGAAATTCCTGTGCAGTCGGGTTTCTGGGGGTTACTGTGTGGGAGTATCAGTGTGAGTCCCCTGTGTTAGCCGTGTTTCTGTGTAGTCGGGTTGGGGGCAACTGTGCAGAATTTCAGTGTGTATCAGAACCTATGTATCAGTGCATGTGCCAGTAGTGAACCTGTATATGTGTCCTTGTGTCGAGTATCATATATCTATGTGTGAGTAGTGATTCTCAGTGTACCTATACTGTAAACCTGTGTATAGAGAGTTTTGTTCCAGGTTGTAACTAGGCTATACCTATGTGGGATTATGTAGTGTAGGATTGATGTAGTGTATCAGTTAGACCCTGTCCAGATCAGTGTATTTCCTGTGTGTGGATTTTAGGGTATCATACCTGAGTGTTAGTGTGGTCCAGTGTGTGTGTGTGTCTCAGAAAATTCCCAGGTTCGTGTGTGTGTGTATACTGATAGTTTTAGTGCTGTGTGTATATCTGTGTGTAAGTTGCAGTGTTATTCTGTGTGTAGCAGTAGTGTGTAGTGATATGCCTGTGTTGAGAGGGGTCGGGTTCAGTGTGAATCAATAGAGGGGGATAGGCCTGTAGTACACAGGTATGTGCAAGAAATTGGGAGAACTAAGTCTACGCAAGCAAGCATAGTAGTGCTCAGTTATACCTGCAGTGAGAGGGTGCATCATAATATGGTGAGTATGGTTTGTAGATGTTAATATGGTGTACTGTGGGTCTGTGTAGGAGCATACCAATGAATATCATGTGTGAAGTGTAAGGGGTTTTGCAGACTTGGGCTTATGAAGGCAAGTCTTGGGTAGGCACTGCTTCAGGGAACTGAATAGTGGTATGAGTTTCAGATGGGCACTGCAGGATGGGTAGGCTCGGGTCCAGGGGTCTGATACCTGAGACAAGTATTGGGGGTAACTGAACCTTGTTCAGATTTTGAGGGGGGAAAAGAGCATATGGTTTAGCCAGTCAGTTGCTTTGAACTGAGGTATGATGAAGGGATAAGTTGTGGTCATATTTTGAAGTAGAGATCAGTAGTGTATAACTGCAATTTAGTGTAACAATAGCAGTGGTTGTATGAGTGACGATTTAAGGTAGGCAGTGAGGGTAATTGGCTGGTATGGTGTAAATAAGAGTGCTAGTGCGTGAGGGATATGTTATAGATGTGTATCCCAAGATATTTGGGTTAGACCTTGATACGGGTATGGGTATTAAATGTTAAATGTGTACTAGGCTAGTGTGTAGTGGGGATGTCAAGTTGGGGTTGAATATGGGTAAATGTTAAGATATAAGATATGTTAAGGTATAAATTGGTTAGTGTCAGTAATATTTTATAGGTAATATAGTTATGGTATTTATATACTAGTGTTATAGAAGTTCATATAGTGTATCAAGATGCCTAGTGTAGGTAAGCTGGTGGGTGCTACCAAGGTATTAGTATAATGTAATAGGGTAGGTATTAAGTCCTAGGTGAGATATTAGTTATAGCTTAATACAAGTATATTTATAAGTCATATATATAGTATCAGTAATATTAGCTAGGTGTACAGTAAGGAAAACAAGAGGTAAAGTGTGTGTCAGTCCTTAAGGTATTGATACATGGGGGTGTGTAATACTAAATTATCAGGGTAAGTGTGATATGATTAAGTAATAACTTAGTACCATAGTATATGAGTCAATGATATAATTAATAACATCTAGTATAGTAAATATTAGTTAGTATTAGTAGTATTAGTTAGGTATTAACTAATGTAGACTAATAGTTAGTCTAGTGTTGACCTAACTAACCTTGCATAGACCTAGAAAGGACCCTGTACCTAGCATAGAACTAGGTATGCATGTAGCCTTTTTAAAATACTTTTTGATATGATACTTGATATTTTTAGGTGACTGTGACTTCATCTTGGACATCGATCCTCACATTTTGCTCAGGACCACAGGCGAGTACATTCTCTGACAGTTCTCATTGTTGATTATTTCTATAATGCAGTTGTATTACATACTTGATTCCGACACTATGGATACACGGGTTAGCACCCTAGATCCCCATCATGAGGAGTCGTGATTGGAATCCATCGTGCTAGCTGGGGGATGGGGAACTATTAGTAGATTATGTGATCATATCCAAATCCTTTACATGCATCATAGCTCACCCCACTTCTCACGTTGGGTGCGGCCTGGCCATCTTACATGTATCATAGCTGTTATATATGATTAACCTGACCACTACATGCATCATAGCTAACCATATGGTTAGCCTGACCTACAAGAATCATAGTTAATCATATATAACCAGCCTGATCAAGTCCCAAGCCGATCACATAATAAACTAATATTTCAAACACTTAGCTAGATGTCTATTTTATTCAGATTCACCTGTTCCAGCATTCACTACTTATTGTCTAGCATTCACTATTTATTGTTCATTGCTAGATGCTCTATTGCCTATTTCTATTTTTCTCCAGTATTTACATTTCCAGCATGTATTTCCATCTTGTATTTCTTACACTGTTTATAGATTTTGTCAATTTAATGAAACTGCTGTTAGTGCTTGTGCTTCGCTCCAATCCTGACTGGATAACATTTTTCAGAGGACCTGGAGGATCTTTGCCCCACTCATTACGGCCCAGGATTAGAGGGTGATTTCACTCCAGAAACCCCAGAGGAGTTGCCTAGCCTAGAGAAGAATGTACCTGGCAATTCTTAGATTATTTTTCTGCATTTATTGTTTTAGACTGAGACTGAGTTGTATTTATTATTTTGTGACTTTGTGAGGTCATTTAGACCCAGGATTTGAGTTGGACTTATTGTGGTTGGTTTTTATTAGAACTCTTTTCTATTCTCATCGTGCTATTATTTCTATTAGCTTGTGATTGAGTATATCATAGAACTGTGGATTATTATCATTGTCCTCCGTGCGGAGTTGAGACTATTGTCAGGATATATTATATGTTGAGACCTAGACAGCGTTCTACCGCCGATGCTGCGGCGTAGGCTGGACGTACCCACGACTCATGCCCAAATTCCGGGTGCGGGTCATGACAAAACGATACCATAATAACTAAAAGATGTCAAGATAAAAAGGAATATACTTGGATAACTTTATGCTTGTCAATAAACTTGTGAACGGTTACCATATTGCATGTTAGTTCATTTGGAAAGTTTTTCATATGCTCAAATTCAAGTTAGAATATATATATGCTTCTTCTAGAAAATGTGCTAGTTATATAACACACTTTGCTATAAAATATATTGATCAGGAAGACTATGCAAGACATATCATGCTATGTGATTGTCCCGTGCTCACATTGCCTTAGATTGTATCAAATGATTGTTTAGTATAGACATCGTTGATCACGGACAACTTGTGCATAAGGTTTTTGGTTTCCGCGGACGGTTGTCGGGGCACTGGGACCGATCTGATTTGGGCGGAACATTTTGTATAGTTGTTTGTTATGGACGGAGTGTTATGTAGCGGGGCTCGCCACCTGCATTGCATATCATTCTTGTCTCAAGACTGTAACCCGTCCTTTATGGCATTATGCCAGTGATCCTTTCGTATATTTAAACCTGTGCGAGCTAACTTGTGTCTTCGTGGCAGGGAAGGACATGGTAAGTATTGTGCAGGTCGTTCAGACGTGCAGGTAAAAGTCACCGAACGGTGGCAAGTTCATTTCAGTAATTTCTATATATACTGCTTGCTTGTAAAATAAACTAAGGCAAGATAGAAAGATCACAAATAAGTTGTATGTTTCATATAAACAACGTGTTGATTGGTATAGTTGGGTTTGATCGCCTTCACCAGTACGTTTTGATGTACTGACCCTCGTTGAAACAGGTTTCCCGCACCAAGGAGATCCTGCGAGGAGCTGAAGTCACTTCCCAATCTAGTCCAGTTGTCGGCACACCTTGATCGTGCCTTTTTTGAAGCATATTGAAGTCCCAGGAGCTAGCAATTATGAATCTCAGAGGAAAAGCCATTGTCCCGCCTGGAGGTCCCTTATTTTGAAGTTTTAGTAAAGGATGTAATGTACAGGACAGCTATCTCATTTTGTGTCAACTTTTGTAAGCCCGTGCGGCAACCTTCTAACTCGTTCAAAATTTTATAAAAAGATGTTCATTATCAATAAAGAGAACTTTTTTATGTTTCAACTTTGTGTTTCAATTATCTGCGTACTCTAAAAATGTGCTTGTTATGCAAAATATCTTAGCCTTGGGCGATGCGCAACCTAGGCACGCACGGCGTCACACCCGGGGGACGACTATCGATTCCACGAAATCGGGGCGTGATATTCCCATCTCCACAGTTGCACACATGGACGAAGTCAAACGCAACTCAAACACATATCATGCGCCTACATGTGATCGCAACTTTCTTAATCTATCTGTACACCCCAAACTCATACGGCATAAGAAATGCATGATTAATAGAACTTGCCGGAACAAGGGCTAGAAATAAAGATTTGTGCAAAACATTCCAGAAAGTATGCTCTCTAATCTCAGAACTCACGTTGAGATCAAAATCAAAGGATCACACAAGAGTTTCTCTCTGATTATCCATGATCCAACGACGGGTTTGACGATACCCGCAGGCAAACCCGCAGGGAACATCGACGACACCTGAGGGTGGGAGGGGATTCCACGCACAAAGGAAGGTGGGGGGGATCGGGTGGGAGACAGGGGGAAAGGGAATTCTCCCTCTTTTTTTTGGAAATTTTTTTTTGAAAAAGGGATTCAGAGCTTTGGCTCTGATACCATGTGGAGAGAAAATAATTGATTGATTTACTTCCAAAAGAGGGGGTACATATATATAGGAGGAGGCTAGCCTCCTCCTTATTTTCTATCCGATGTGGGGCTAAATAAGTCCCTCATAACTCAACAGGACTCATGTAAGCCACGACAACAACCAAGCCATGTGAAACTAAGTGAAGCTAGGTAAAGCCATGTGAAGCCAGGTAAAGCCATGTACAACCAAGTAAAGCCATATAAAGCCAGGTAAAGCCATGTAAAGCCAAGTCCATCCAGATGAATCCAAGTAAAACCAATTCAAGCCATGTCCGATGAAGCCATGTAAAGTCATCACGTGTAGCCGGGGAAAGCCGGGTGAAATCGAGTAAAGCCAAGTCAAGTCAAGTCATATGAAGCCATGTAAGTTCATGTCTAGTCAGGTCAAGTCATCACGTATCCAAGCAAAAGCCAGAAGAATCAAAATAAAATCACGAAAAACCAAAAATTCCTAAAGAAAGGGCACGAGACAGTCCAGTACACCATCGATATACCAGTCCAGAGATAGAAAAAACACAGTATCACAACCACATTTATAGAATAAGGACAATTTTGTCATTTACAATAGTTATATATATATAATTTATAATTTATATAATATATTTGGTATATATATTATTGCTATTAATAATATAGGTTAGTGGGCTAGACTTGATGTGACCATTAGACTCAACCTTAGACTAGTCATTTTGGACCAACTAGTCATTTTCTTTCATTAATTGGAAACTTTCTTTCATTAATTAGAAACTAGTTAAACCCCTCATTAGATTATGAAAACCCCACTAATTAAACTAATCTTTATGACAATCATAGAGGGTATATTAGGTATTGTGCATTAGCTAGACCTAGGGTTTCACTTGGCCGACCCTATATAGGAGAAGGGGGGAGCCTCCCTCAAGCTCCATTTAATGTTCATAAAATCCTAGATTGAGTTCTTTCCCAAAACCCCTTATTCTTTCATAAAATTTCAAAAATTCAAACCCCAATCCCTCTCATTTCCCTCATCTAAGAAGCCTAGAAGCTTAGGTTCAAGTAGCATTGGAGAAGAAGAAGTTTTGCTAGAGAATCTTTTGTTTTGCATTGGGAATCCATCTCCCAAGAGGTAAAATTTTGAAATCTCTTTTAAATTCTGTTTTCATTGTTTTAAGGACCATTAGGAGCTCACCCATGGTTTAGAAAAATACCCACAAGGAGAGAGAGAGAGAGAGAGAGAGAGTCCCTATTGGTTCCATAGAGTTTTCTTCATGAAGTTGTGTTCATAGTTTGGAGGTTTTGTGATAATGGGGTATTTTCTCTATTTTCTCATCATAACTAATTATAATAGTTACCAATAGACATATTTAATATGTATTTGTAATTTTAATAGAGTATCGGGGGCTTGTTATGAAGATTGGGGAGTGTATCATGATAGTTTAGGCGTGTATTATTGTTGTCATAGTGTGGTGCACGCTAGGTGTTTGTTTGAATGTGTGTGTGTATATATATATATATATATATATATATATATATATATATATATATATATATATATATATATATGGGAATCGTGACTTGTGTGTGTGGTCGAGAAAGTTGTGGTCAGGTTATAACAGTTGAAGTTCATGTCAATAGCAAGGAGGTAAAGTAGAGTTGGGGGGTTTATTTCAAACCTAGAAACAGAGGGTTAGCAGTATCAATTGGAGAATAGAGTTGGGGGTCGGGTTTGATGGAAGCAATGAAGTGATACAGCAGCAGCAGTATCAGAATGTTTAGACCTGAGCAATAAGACAAGTAGCAGTTGCAACGGCAACATAAAACCAGCACATCAGTATCACAACTGAGGGATACAGTGGTTAGATTGGTGCACATTGTTGTGCACAGAGAACTGCAAGTATAGGAGCAGTGAGGTAACTAGGGAGGTTTAGAAGGGGAAGTATCAGAGGGTATGCATGGGTTTTCAAGTATTAGTGATGGACTGATAGGTAGAGGGATTACTGAAAGGAAGTGGGTTCAGACTTTAGAAGGTGGGTGTGTCGAAGTGTTAGCAATGGCAAGTAGTAGGAAGAGGCTCGAGGAGCTGATACTTTGAGTATCAGATGCACTGATGTGCGAGAGTGAGAGGATTAAGGGGACTGATTCAGTTCAGATGGTAAGGTTTACTACAAACCAGTGGGGTAATCAAGATACAGTGGTTGTCTCAAGTGTAAAGTTGTTGTAGGTAACTGATGTGTAGTTAATTGAAGAAGGAATGTAGGGACTGATACTTAGAGTATCAGTATGGATGAGTATCTGAAATGATACCTAGAGTATCAGTTAGAGGGATCAAGTGATGGCAATTGGGTGTGTTGCTGCAAGGGGGTTAGTTATCACAGCTATGGCTTTGTGCAGGTAGTATTAGTTGAGGGCAGGAAGTGACTGCTTGTGGGCATCTAATGCACATGGGTATCAGGTGCAGTTAGTGTTTAGCGAGGGTGTGTGATTATGTGTTTTATTGATTCTCAAGTATCAGTTTCCAGTTATACTTCTAACAGCGGAGTGATGTCCATGTACAACTTAAGTATTATAGTACTTAGTTAAGTTTTGGAGCATATTACTTAAGATAGTTAGGATGGTGTTAAATTATCCCTGTGAGTTGAGATTGGCATTAGTGTAAATGTGAGGAAGTGGATCTGATGCACAATGCAGTAAGATATTAGTGGCAGCAAGCTAGCAGCAAGTGCACATGTGCACTTGTTTTAGGGTGCAGGCATTGGAGGATTGGGGTAAATTGGGAATGTGTGAACTAGGTAAGTGTTAAGTTAGTAGCAGTTAGGTATTGAGTTCAGTCCCAATTGAGTTAGGTGCCAAGTTCAGTATTAGGTGTAGGCCTTGATGTTGAGTGTTAGGAGGGTGGACTATTTGTAGTATCAGTCCAGTTAGGGACTAATTGCAAGGGTTGAGTTACTGAAGTCAGAAGTGGGGGTATTGGCTGATGTGGGATTTCACAGCAGTGGTATTAGGGCATGTATGCTCAGTAGATATTAGACTTGGAGTTGGGGTTGGTAACAATATTAGTGAGAGGAGAGGCTAAGGTTGATACCAAGGAATCATTATGACCCTAAGGTATTCTGGTATTAGTTGTATATTTGGTCAGTCGAGGTATTAGCAAGTATCTAGGTTAGGGTGGATAGCCATTATGATACCAGGTATAGTAAGGTTTGAGGCATCTATTGCCTTGAGGACTAGTTGGATAAGGTATTACCCTGATACCAATATATCTATATATATTTTGGTGTGTATATACTGATAACATATAATATAATATATCTTAAACTAACTAAATGTTAACCTAGTTGGCACCAAGTGACCTAGTTTGGACTTAGAAGTCTAACATAGAGCTAGTTGAACCTGTTTATCATTCCAAATCACCAATTAACCTTGATATTTTGATATCTAGGAATTTGGACTCCAGTTATTCTCTGTTGACAATTCATTGCTCAGGACCACAGGCGAGTATATTCTCTGAACTTTTCATTATTTTGTCATTATTATGATTCTAGTTGTAGTGTATACTTAATCCTGACACAGTGGATACATGGGCTAGTATCATAGATACCTGTCATAAGGAGTCATGATTGGATCCATCATGCTAACTGGGGACGAAAAAATATTAGCAAGTTATGTGATCATACCCCACCTTACATGCATCATAGCTCACCCCACATATCACGTAGGGTGTAGCCTAACCATTTACATGCCTCATAGCCTGTTATATATGATTAGCTTGACTTTTGCTCACATCATAGCTAATCAGATGGTTAGCCTGACCTCACATGTATCATATATATATATATATATATATATATATATATATATATATATATATATATATATATATATATATATATATATATATATATATAATAAGCCTGATCTAGTCCCAAGTCGATCACATAACAAACTAATATTTCCCGACACTTAGCTAGTATTTCTATTCTTGTTCTAGTACATTCATTTCTAGCATTCACATAAATCTGTTCACTGCTAGTTATTTCTTTATGATGATTACTTGTCTCTCTCCAGTATTCCTTACCTTCCAGTATTTCTTTCATCATATATTTTCTTACACTGTTTTATAGTTTTTATTAATATAATTAAAATTGTTGTTAGGATTTGTACTTCGCTCCAATCCTGACTGGATAACATTTTTTAGAGGATCTTGAGGACTTTTGTCCTACCCATTATGGTCTAGGAGTAGATGGCAATTACATCCCGGAGATTCCAGAGGAGCCACTCTATCTGGAGGAGACACCACCCGCAGTTTTTTAGACAGTACTTAGCCTAGTTTATTTATGTATTGGATTGTTCTAAATTTGAGACTTGAGTTGTATTATGTTGAGACTTATATTGTGTTGAGATAGCTAGACTCTTAGACTCTGTTGGTTAGACATAGATTATTTTGCCTCTCGTGTTTCTTTACATCTTTATCGTTCTATTTACCTTCCTTATAGTTATTGTGATTGAATATATTGTGGGTTGATGATTATATGTATATTCTTGTCCTCCGTTTGGAGTTGAGATCATTGACAGGTTTTATCTTTAAGAGTTGTGTTAGTTATTTTTAGACCTAAACAGCATTCTACCGCCGATGCTGCGGCGTATGCTGGACGTACCCATGACTCATGCCTAATTTTTTGGTACGGGTCGTGACACACAACAAGTCTGGATTCCAACAAATCGGTATACTTTCAGTATACTGTAGTATACCGTCGGTATGCCGTTCCAAGTAGGCAAGAAATATTTTGGAAAACAAAGTTCCACAAATCAGTATACCATCGGTATACTGTAGTATACCGTCGGTATGTCGGTCAAGTCAAATATCCTGAAGTCGGTTAACAATGTCAGCAATGATCGGTATATCATTGATACACTGTCGGTATGCCGATAAGGTTCACAAAAAATATCAAGAAAGCTAAGTCGGTCGAAATCGGTATACCGTCGTTATATTGTAGTATACCATCAGTATTCCGGTTTCCAAGGATAAACATAGTCATAGTCAAGTCTGATTTTCGGGACACAAATTAAATTATGAAAATTATCAGAACCAAATCTAATAAGGAATCAAGTCTAACGGTAAGTCTCATATCACAATATGTACTAAAACTTACGGTCACAACTGTCATGCCCTAATTTTTGCTAAATTAATAATCGTCCCCCGGGCGTGATGTCGTGCACGTGTAAGGCGCACGTGCACAAGGCCTAGGCATAATGATATTCTTTAGAAAAAATACAACGGAGTATGCAAATAAGATATCATACTTTGATATATAGAAAAGTTCTCTTTATTGATAATGATCATATGTTTACAGACTCTTGACCCAAAAGTAATAAAGATACCGCACGGGCTTACAACTAGGACGCAAAATGAGATAGCCGATCCATACATTATATCCCTTACTTATATTTCAGAAACACAAAACACCTTAGGTGCGAGTCAGCACCATCGCCTAGTGGCTTCAAAAGGTGAAAGTGAGCTCCTTTCTTGATTATGTACTTGAGCTCCCAAAAGTCACAATACGAATGCGCCTTGATCTAGGAAGGATTGGAGAAAGCTTCAGCTCCTTGCCGCATCACCTCGGCTCGGGGAACCTGCTGCAACGAGGTTCACTACTTCGAAAAGTACCGGTGAGGGCGAGCTAACCCAACTTACCAAAATCGATAACAAATTCATATGAGCATGCAACATTTTTCTTATGTGATCTTTCTATCTTGCCTTGATTCAATTCTTTGTATATGATAGAATAAAATGACAACAAAATTTGCCACCACTCGGTGACTTTACATGTTACGTCTGAAACACCTATACAAAACTTACCATGACCTTCCCTGCCACGAAGACATAGTTAGTCTGCACAGTTTAAATATACATAGTAATTACTTAGTCGGATGAGAGATAGGTCGGCTGCCATTTTGCCTCGGGTAGCTAGACCTTGGCGGACGTACGGACCCATCCAACGCTAGGACTACACTAGCAAATTGTTCTACCTGGGTCGAAGCGGTCCTAGTGCCCCGGCGACCGTTCGGAGAACGACATCTTTTGTGCACAAGTTGTCCAAGACCATGCCTCAACTAAAAACTAAGTTATCAATTGGAGCACATTTCAAGCAATATAAGTAAATGAACTACATGCATTTTCCATAGTCTAGGCTACCTTGCACAATGATTACATTTCTAATTTTTGCACTATCCATTAAACAGTTATAGATGAATAAGTTCTAGCTACAACTGAACATAAAATAGCTAACGGGCATAGCGAACAAGCATGCATCGATGATGATCATTGAAAATTTTATGTGACAAGCATTATAAGTGTTTCAAGTCTACTTCTTCTTTATTCTGACTCAATTTTTATTCCTTTGGAATCGTTTGATCAGAATGCACAAATGAGTCAAGTTATTAAGAATGAAGACTTGGAAGAATGGCGTTAATCTAAGTAAAGCCACTCACAAGTTGGTGAACTGGGAGAGAAAAGGGAAGATCTTCAAGACTCTGCTTGCGCGTCGCCTACACGATCACCTGCACGCACCAACAATTGATCTATATCTCCTGCTTCTGTCTCCAAGGTTTTGATATGAAATGCAAAATCCTAAAAATGAAGGCAATGAAATCCATCAAAACCATTCAAAAAAACGCAAATCACAAAACCAACAAGAAAGCAACCAAGCGACATCAAAAACGGGCAAGGAAACCAACACAACGAAAAGGCCCCTCTCGACTCTGCCGTCGAGTCCTTCCTTGAGGCACGATTCGTTGAATGTGAGACCTGATCCCGAAGAAACTATTCTATAACGAGAAAAGAATCTTGATTCAATCTGTCCCGATCGAACGATACCAAGTATTTCTTAGCCGTGCTCCCCGAATAGAGGGAACGGGGCACTACATCTTAACCAACGAACAAAAAGTTTCATCCTTGAAACTTAGGAATAGAACCTACCTCTAGGAAATAATGAGGGAAACCTTTCCCTCATATCTGATTCGCGTTCCCAGGTTGATTCCTCGACCGAGTAGTTCCACCAAAGAACGCGCACTAGTGAGATTGCCTGATTCCGTAATTGCTTCTCTTTACGATCTAAGATCTGAACGGGCTCTTCCGCATACGATAAGTCCTCCTGCAGATCCAGCTGACTGAAGTCTACCATGTGGTTCGGGTCATGTATGTACTTTCTGAGCTATGATACATGGAAAATATTATGCACTTCTGACAGGGCTGGTGGCAATGCAATTTGATAGGCAACCAAATTGACTCGTTTGAGAACTTCAAATGGCCCAACGAATCTCGGACTTAACTTCCCTTTTACTCCAAATCGCATGACTCCTCACATGGGCGAGACCTTTAAAAACACATGATCACCTTCCTGGAACTTGAGGGGTCAACGACGAATGTCGACATAGCTCTTCTGCCGGCTCTGTGCTACTTTTAACCGATCTCGGATCAACCGAACATTTTGGACTGTTTGTCAACCAGCTCTGGCCCAAGGATTTGCCGCTCACCAACTTTATCCTAGCAGATCGGAGACCTACACTTCCGCCGATACAGAGCCTCATACGTAGCCATTTGGATGTTGGACTGATAACTGTTGTTGTATGCAAATTCGGCCAACGGTAGGTAGACGTCCCAACTTGACTTCGAATCAATTATGCAAAGACGCAACATGTCTTCTAGTACCTGATTCACCTATTCCGTTTGGCCATCTGTTTGAGGATGGAAGGATGAGCTAAACTTCAACTTGGTCCCCATCGCTGACTGTAGGCTTTCCCAGAAACGTGATAGGAATCGTCCGTCCCGATCTGATACTATGGAAACTGGCACTCCGTTCAGCCGATGTCATGACCCACACCCGGTATAGGGGCACGAGTACGTGGGTACGTCCAGCCTACGTCGCAGAATCGGCGGTAGAACGCGGTCTTGGTCTTCTATACCATCTAATATCTCACACAATGTATATAAAATACTGTCTTGACATCTCAATTTTTAATGATACTCAACCACATATAAAACTAAAGAAAGATGTACGCACGATATGGAATAGAAAGAATAAGAAATACAAGTCTTAATACATCACATGACCATCTCAAAACTAAACACAACTCTAGATCTCAAAACAATAATACAAACCAATGTCTAAATAGTAATAACTACTACAAGGTATAAAAATCTAAAAGGTCTCAGTCTCGGGCACTATCCTCGGGTGACACTCCATCTGTCGGTCCGTAGTGAGTGGGACACATCCTTTCTAACCATTCATCTAAAAAATATTTTCCAGTCAAGAATAGAGAAAAGTACAACCCAATAGTAGTTCTAATTAATTGATAATGACTATAAACAGAAATAGAAAATATAATACAAGACGAGAAACAATGAACAATATCAACTTTAGTGGATGAACAGGTAAACAATGAACAATATGGTAAACACTGATCACAATGAATAGAATGAGATAATAGAATGAAACAATGAACTAGAATATGGTGAAGAATAGTAATTATGCTAAGTAATTGAAATAATAGATAGATATATGATCCGCTTGGGTGAACATTGTCTACTTTAACGTTGGATAAATATTGTCTAAGTTAAACATTGAACATTGTCTAGGATTTGATCAAATACCTATCTAACACTTCCCCTTTTTTCCCAACTAGTACAATGGATCCAACCATGACACGTTGTGATACAAGATAATCAAGGCCATGTAAACAATAAACCTTGAACACAAAATATTGAACATTGAACTTTGAACTTTGAACATTGTCTAAGTTAAACATTGAATCATTGAACACGAAACATTGTCTAAGTTAAACATTGAGAATACGAGGAACAATGAACAATATATATAACATCCCATGACCAATCCATGTGTATACTAGTCCGTGTACCAATGTGTCAAGAGTCATGTACAATATTTCTAGATACTTGTATTATAGTAATTATCAAATAATGGAAACTATCAGAGAATATACTCGTCTGTCGTCCAAGCAATAAATATCAAACTGTGTCTGAACTGGTGTCACACAAACCTATATATGAAATATTGCATTAATACAAGGTGTTGGAATGAATATAAGTTAAACTAGTCAAATTCTAGGTCATTATGCGATTTCTAAGTCAAAACAGACAAACTAGGTCAATTATCGGTCAAACTAGTCAAAGTTGGTCAAACTAGCTATTTCTAGGTTGTATGAGTCTATCTCTAGGATATTGGTATATACACCATGCATCTAGGCCACACTAGCTATTCTAAGATACTAGAAAACCAACAAGATACCGTATCCTAAGATACGCAAGTTCATTTATATGATAATAGTAATTTTAGATATATATACAAGTCAAATATTATAACACTATATCAAAACAAATGTAATATGATACCTTGGCCTTGCACCAATGTGTATCACACCTATCTCGATACCCAAACTCAATACCTTGGGTATCGACCCAATACCTTGGTGTTACCTTGGTATCCCGAGGTAATCCAAAACCTCTACACATATAGAAACCCAAAACTATTATACTAATACATGCTAACATTATAATGTATCTCAATACTATTATAAAATTAACTATAATACCAAACATACATACCCATATATAATATACCTACATATATCTATAGTTAAATTATATGCTAAACATTGCCCTTATTCTACTATTAACTATCTAGACTAAAAGTTATATATACTAATACCAAACATACACACTATAGATACTAACTAATTAATTATTCATATACTAACTATAACCGTCAACAAAATACTTAAACTCCATGCCAAACCCAAAACCCAACTAACAATACTACTAGCTAACTATCTATAAACCAATTACCTTGATACCTTGCTAACCCAATATCTCAAAACTAAACTGAACCTCACTGAAAACTAGCTGAAACTGCACAGTGGCGCACTATACCGCGCGCTGCTGCACCGCGACGGCACTGCGCCGCGCCTGCACCGCGCTGCGCCGCGACTACACCGCGCCTGCACCGCGACTTGTCACTACCCAATTCTAGAAAATAGGATATTTTTTTATTTTTATTTGGTAAATTGTGTATTGTATTTAATTAATTATATTTATATTTATTTAATGCTTGTATTATTTTTTTAATAATTATTTTAGGTTTTGGCTAGCCTAGACCCATGTCAGACCCTAGTGGACCCATGTCCGACCCAGCCCACACCCTTGTGAGAATTATTTTGGGGCTTAGAAATATTTATTTTATTTTTAGAAGGTTAGTGGGAGAGATTTGGAGCTAGTTTGAGTGCTTTTGGAACCCGAAACCCGAAACCAAGTGAGTAGGGGCATTTTGGGAATTTGGTGACTTATGTACCCATTTAATTCTACATGGCCGGCCTACCTACCCCCCATTCCCGACCACAGCAGCAAGGAGCAGCCCCCTTCTTCCCCCTTTCATATTCTCCACTTCTTCTTCACTTCTTCTTCTTCTCCACTTCTTCTTTCTTCTCCTTCTTCCTCCAAAGTAAGTTTTCTTCCATTTTTCTTCTTTCTTTCTTCCATTCCTTCTCCTTATGCTAGCCCTAACCTTGATTTTTCTCTAACCTAGGTGTGAGGAGCCTAGATTTAGTGTGGAGGCTAGATTTGGTGGCTTGGAGCTTGAGGGAGGTGATTCCAAGTAGATCGGAGACTTTGGCCTTGGAATTCCAACTCCCAAGAGGTAAAACCGAACTTTTCCCTTGCTAATTATTTTGTGTAGTGTAATTAGTGTTGTAGAACCTTCCTAGACCCTAAGCCTACCCGTAGGAGAAAGTTGGAACTAGTTTGGTTGAGTTTAGAGACTTTGACATTAGGTTTTGTGTCGATTTCGGGTGGAATCCAAAATTGGCCCAATTTTGGGTGATGACCTAGGTTAGACGGACCTAGGTAGACGTTGTCGGGTGTCTTGAGGGTGAGTGCGTGTCTCCGTTCGGACACGGGAAGCCGTGTCGCAGAAAAATGGGCGTTTCGGGCGAAATTGGGGTTTTTTGTCGTCGCCGATTCTAAGTGCATGTGCGTTTCCGCCACGGACCTAGAATCGACGCTGGAGCACTTTTTCTAGGATCTAGGCATCGTTTAGAGCGTGTGGGTAAATTTTGGGCCGATTCCGAGTTCGTTTGGTGTGCGTTTCAGGAGGTTTTCTGAGCCGCGCACCACGTATTCGTCGAAATGACCGAACGGCCATTTCGACTTGGTTTCCTCGTTTCGGGCTTGTGCGCGCGTTGGGTTAGTATCGGGGGAGTGTGTGATAGAGTTTTCGAGTTATATTTTATATATTTTAGGGTGTTGGTGAGTGTCGGGGTCGTGGGGCGTGTTGTTTGTGTGTTGTTGTGTGTTGTGTTGTGTTAGTGTATAGGTGTATATATATATATATATATATATATATATATATATATATATATATGTGTGTGTGTGTGTGTGTGTGTGTGTGTGTGTGTGTGTGTATATATTTATATGTATGTGTGTTTATGTATATGTATATATATTTATATATTTGTATGTGTGTATTTATATCTATGTGCTTGTGTGTGTATATGTCTATGTGTATATATATATATGTATATGTGTAAGTGTGCTTGTGTGTGCATATGTATATATATATTTGAATGTGTATGTGTATATATATATATATATATATATATATATATATCTTAGAGTGTGTGTGTGTATTGATATGTATATATATATATTTGTATGTGTGTATATATATTAATGTGTTTATATATATATATATATATATATATATATATATATATATATATATATATATATATATATATATATATATATATAGCTATGTATATATTTGTGTGTGTGTGTGTTTTAGTGTGTGTATTAGTGTGTTTGTGAGTGTGTTTGTTAGAGAGTAGATATAAGTGTATATATATAGGTATTTATTAGTATATATATAGAGTTATATGTGTGTATATATATATATATATATATATATATAGGATGATATATATATATATATGAATATAGGAGTGTGTGTGTGTGTGTGTTTGTAGCTAGAGGGGGGGTCCAGCCAACTACAGCAAGGGCAGCAGCTGCTGTTGCCTACAGCAGCAGCAAAGCTGCAGCAGCAGCAGCCAAGAGCAGTAGCAGCAGCATGTAGAGCTAGCACAGCAGCAGTAGCATGGAGCAGCAGCAGCAGGAATACGAAGCTCCAGAGTAGCGAGGGCTAGTGAGGGAGGAAGGGAGATTGATATATATATATGTAGATAGATAGATAGATATATCAATAGATAGATAGATAATAAGTTAGATAAGATAGATAGATTGCTATATAGATAGGATAGATAGTTAGATAGATGGGTTAAGAGATTGATAGTTGGATAGATAAATAGGTAAGATAGATAATTAGATAGATAGATAAGGAGATACATAGATAGATAGGTATACCTATAGATAATTAGATAGGTAGAAATATGGTAGATACCTATATCTATATGATAGATATATATACCTATAGCTAGATAGATAGTTAGATATCTAGATATAGTTATATATATATACGTATATATTTATGCGTAGGGTAAGGTAATGGGTATTGGGTATATGTGTGTGGATATCTATATATATAGGTATATACATACTTAGATATATATAAATATGGTAGATATCTATATTACCTAGCCTAGATTAATAACTAGGTATATAACTATTAGCTAGATAGCTAGTTAGAAGGGTTTGAGAGCGGTATCTCAATACCTTGAGATACCGAGGTATCTCAATACCTTGAGATATTCAAGGTATTGAGTTTCGAGAGGGGTATTTGAGCATTAGCCTAGGAAATGCTTTGGAATGATTTTTGTATATTTATATATATATATATATATTTACGCGTGCTAGCTTAGGTTTTAGCGGGTTTAGGCGGGGTGCGTGACCTAGGGCGGGGTATCGGATACCGAGGGTATCCCGGTATCTCGATTAGGCGAGTTTGAGAGTTTAGTAGCTTAATGAGCTCGGTTTGACCTAGAATTTTAGGGGCACCCTAGTTAGACCTAGCTTTGACCATAATTGTCCTCGTTGACCGTAAAAGTCAACGTTTGACCTAGTTTTGACCTAGAGTTGACTTTTTGGACCCCGTGTTGACTTTTTGACCCGAATTTTACCGGTTTGACCCGTTCGACCTAGAATAGCCCTAGAAGCATGTTTTTAATTATTTTATATCAGTTTTAAAGCTTAGAACCCTGTTTAATTCTGCTTTTCGCATTAGGTCCTTGCGATACCGGTCCGGATCTCAATCCTCATCAGTTGCTCAGGACATCAGGCGAGTACCTACCTCTGATAGTTTCCATTTCATGATAGCGTTTATATCACCTGTTCTAGAACTGTAATACTTGATTCTGACACATTGTTACACGAGCTGGTACTAGTGGATCCCGTCATGAGATGCTATCCCCCTTACCGTGTTCAGCGGGTACTCTATCACGTGTATTTCATCATGTGCTTCGGGTATTGATTCTCATGTGCTATCATGTGCTTCTTGTGCTCTCGCTTTCGTGTGCGCGAGCTATTATCATGTACGTAGCGTGTTGTGGTTGGATCCAATGGTATTAGTGGGGGAGGGGAGTAGGAGTTGGTTATGTGATCAAAGCCAAACAGTATTCATGTGTATGTCGGTTATGCAACTCACGCATAACGGAGTTATCGTAGTGTTTTTCATGTGCAACCTAAGCCGATCACATAACGAACTTGTGCTCAAGGCACTTAGCTAGTTTTCATGTATTCTCACCTGCAGTTACTTTTCCACTACTTGTATTGTTCTCCAGTTTACTTTGCTGCAACTTATTATGCTCCAGCTTATATTTATTTCCTGTGCATCTTGATTACTTTTCTATTGCTCGTCATATACACCTTACCATGTATTTGGAGTTGCTTTCAGAGTTATGTACTTCGCTCCAGTCCTGACTGGGCATATTTTTCCAGAGGATCCTGAGGACTATTGCTCGACGTTCTACGGGCCGGGTGTTGACGACTGTTGTGACCCCGTGATCGAGGAGGAGTGCACCGAGGAGACGCCTATAGCACCCTAGTTAGCTAGGTGGGTTTCCTGGGTTGGTCCCAGTGTTTTATTTTGGATGATTGTACCTATTCTTTTGCTGTGAGATGTTGTAGCTATTATGGCCTTGGACTGTATTATTTTGGATATTGTCTTGCTCTCTTTGGTTCTGTTTTTTTGCTTATATCTTTGCTTATATCATATCGTGCTTATATTCTTCCTCTAGATTTTGTGATTGAGATTATTGATATATATATTGCGTGGTTGCCCTCCTTTTGGAGAGGTCATGCCGGATTTTTCTGTGAGATATAGATAGATATGGTTGACCTAGAACGGACCTTTACAGCGTTCTACCGCCGATTCTACGGCGTAGGCTGGACGTACCCACGGCTCATGCCCGATTTTTGGGTGCGGGTCGTGACACATTTTTGGTGGCGGCCCATGCAGGTCTAGTTTTTAGGTTTACCTGCAATAGGATATAGGATATAGGCTGAGAGAGTGTGTGCTCAATCACAACTAGGACTCTTCCTGATTTCTTTTGCTATCTTTAATTTTTCCTGAAATTGTTTTCTTTTGTAATATTACTTTCCTTCTTTGATGATATTGTTTCTAGCACTGTATTGACTTCTTTTAATCTGTGTCCAGGATGCCTCCGAAGACCAGATCTCAGCGCACCGCCCCAGCAGCTGCCACCGAGAGGTCTGCCACCTCTCGACCTGCTCGACTTCCGACAACCGCTACCGCTCCACTCGCCACTCCTGCTGTTGAGGAAGCGTCAGCTTCTTTCGGAGATCCCCTTACTCCCATTGATCTGAGAGTCACCCCAGTTGTTCCGGTGGTACCTCCTCCACCACCGCCTGCGCCAGTGGATGCTACGCAGTTGTTCGCATTCTTCCGAGAGATGATGGATGCGCAGCACCGTCAAGCAGATGTTATGAGGATGGGCATTGAGAATGCTCATCGGGTGGCTATGATAGCGGTCGACAGGGTGGCTCAGATCCAGCCACAGCCAGAGAAGGCTCAGTATCCTAGGCCGGGTACTATTATCGATTTTCAGAGGATGCGGCCTAAGGAGTTCCGTGGCACAGAGGGGATCCTGTACGCCGACGACTGGATCGAGCATATAGAGGGCATTTTCAGGCTGGCGATGATCCCAGCCAGCATGCAGATCGAGGCAGCGGGCAGCCAGATGTTCGACCTTACCCTTACTTGGTTTCGCACGGATACGCGGATAGCAGCTCCGGGATTGACTTGGGAGGCTTTCAAGAGGCTTTTCAAGGAAAAGTTCTTCCCGGATGTGGCTCTCAGTGCCTTAGAGAGTCAGTTTGAGGCGCTCGTCCAGGGGAGTATGTCAGTGGACGAGTATGCAGCGGAGTTCTGCCATCTGGGCAGATTTGTTGAGGGGTTATCTAAGGCAGCGAAGGTGCAGAAGTTTCGTAAGGGTTTGGCCATGGCGGTCAAGTCCTTGACCAGGAGCGACCGTGAGGCGACCTTCGAGCAGATTGTCAGCGACGCACAGAGGGCTGAGGATGATTTAGAGCTGAAGACGAAGAGGAGCAGAGATGCTTCAGGAGCAGGTAGCAGTGCAGGCCCGGCCAAGAGGCCATTCCAGCAGACCCAGCAGCACCAGGGTCAGGGTCGTGCGCCCTTCAGGCAGGCGCCCCAGCAGCAGAGGCAGGGTCAGCAGCAGGGCCAGAGGCAGCCCATCGTTTGCCCTTTCTATAGAAAGCCAGGGCACGGATGGGACATATGCAGAAAGAGGCTAGGCAGATATTTATTGTGTGGCGCAGCAGATCACCAGCTGAAGGATTGTCCTTCAGCACTTGCCCGTCCAGCTCAGGGCGGAGGAGCCGCTCAGAGGGCACCAGCCAGAGCACCTGCAGCGCAGCAGAGAGGTCAGCCTTTGCAGACTCAGCAGCAGAGGTTCGCCCAGCACCAGCATCAGCACCGAGGAGGACAGCAGGGGCGAGCTTTTGCCCTGACAGTAGACGAGGCCGAGCCAGTTGGTGATGTTATCTCAGGTTCTGTTCTTCTTGATTCCATTCCAGCACTTGCTTTATTTGATTCTGGTGCTTCCCATAGCTTTGTGTCTGTATCTTTTGCTGTTAGACACCATCTTGCTGCTGAACCTTTAGCTAGACTCTGTAAGATCACGACCGGGGGTGGTATCATCCTAGTCCGTGATGTCTGCAGAGACCGGAGAGTTACCTTGGGAGGCCGGGAGTTGAGTGTGTGCCTACTCGTAATGCCACTTCCGAGCTACGATATTGTACTCGGGATGGATTGGTTGAGTACGCATTGTGCTAGTATAGATTGTCGTGGAGGCAGAGTTTTGTTTAGTCCGCCAGGTGAGCCAGAGTTTCAGTTTGCCAGAGGAACAGCGGAGCAGACCGAGGGAGTCTTCTGCGGAGCCCTGGTGGTAGAGTCGAGGTCGCTACATCCACTGATAGAGGAGTATATGGATGTCTTTCCGGAGGAGTTGCCAGGGTTACCTCCGGACAGAGACGTGGAGTTCTCTATAGACTTGGTTCCAGGCGCGGAGCCGATATTCCAGCACGTCTATAGAGTCAGCAACAGTGAGCTGATAGAGTTGAAGAAGCAGGTGGATGAGCTTCAGGACAAGGGATTTATCAGATCTAGTTCTTCTCCGTGAGGTGCTCCGGTACTTTTTGTGCCGAAGAAGGATGGGTCGATACGGATGTGTATCGACTACAGGGCTCTGAACAACCTCACAATCAAGAACAAGTATCCGCTGCCGCGTATTGATGATCTTTTTGACCAGTTGAGCGGAGCGAGGGTGTTTTCCAGGATTGATCTGAGGACAGGCTACCACCAGGTGAAGGTCAGGAAGGAGGATATTCCGAAGATAGCTTTTCGGACCAGATATGGACAGTATGAGTTCTTGGTGATGCCGTTTGGGTTGACTAATACCCCGGCAGTGTTCATGAATCTGATGAACAAGGTGTTCCATCAGCATCTGGACAGGTTTGTGGTGGTGTTTATAGATGACATCTTGGTGTATTCGAAGACCCCAGAGGAGCACGAGGAGCATCTGAGGATAGTGTTGGAGACTCTCAGGAAGGAGAAGCTTTATGGAAAGCTTTCGAAGTGTGATTTCTTCCTTGACAAGGTGGAATTCCTTGGTCATGTGGTAAATGGAGAGGGTATCTTGGTGGATCCGAGAAAGATCATGGCAGTTGAGGCATGGAGTGCTTCGAGTTCAGTAGCAGAGGTCAGGAGTTTCCTGGGACTGGCAGGTTACTACAGGAGATTTGTTCAGGATTTTTCTCGGATTGCAGAGCCGTTGTCCAGGCTGACTCAGAAGAACGTAGAGTTTGTTTGGTCAGAGGAGTACCAGGTTGCCTTTGATGAGCTGAAGAGGAGGTTGACGACAGCTCCAGTGTTGACATTGCCATCAGGTTCTGGAGGATTCACTATCTATAGTGATGCATCGAGGAAGGGACTGGGTTGTGTGTTGCAGCAGAATGGGAGGGTGATTGCCTATGCTTCCAGGCAATTACGTCCTCATGAGAAGAACTATCCTACCCACGATTTGGAGTTGGTAGCGGTCATCTTTGCTCTGAAGTTATGGAAACACTATTTATACGGAGAGCGTGTGGAGATCTTTACAGACCACAAGAGCTTGAAGTATGTGTTTACCCAAAAAGAGTTGAACATGAGGCAGAGGAGATGGTTAGAGTTGATGAAAGACTTTGACATATCGTTGCAGTATCATCCAGGGAAGGCGAACGTAGTTGCGGATGCATTGAGCAGGTATCCGGTAGCTATGTGCCTGACTACAGATCGTTATCTTCTGGCAGATCTAGAGAGCTTGGGCATTGAGGTGATAGTGCCTGGAGTTGAGATGCAGATGTGGGGACTGCAGATTCAGTCAGAGTTGGTAGACCGGATCAGGGCTACACAGTTTGAGGATGAGTCCCTGAGGAGCATCAGGGAGCAGGTTCAGATAGGATTAGCAGATGACTTCACCATTGCAGATGATGGTTCTTTGCGGCACGGTACTAGGTTGTGTGTGCCGAGTGGGTCGTTGCGCGAGGAGATTCTCCAGGAGGCGCATCGATCCCAGTATTCTATGCATCCAGGTGCCAACAAGGTGTATAGAGATCTGAGACAGCATGTATGGTGGTACGGGATGAAGCGGGAGGTAGCACGCTTCGTATCCCGATGCTTAGTGTGCCAGGAGGTGAAGGCGGAGAGGCAGAGGCCAGGAGGATTACTCCAGCCGTTACCCATTCTGGAGTAGAAATGGGAGCATGTGACCATGGATTTTGTTTTTGGAATTCCCCGTTCTCCAGGCGGGAAGGATGCGATTTGGGTCATCGTGGACAGGTTGACCAAATCGGCCCACTTCCTACCATTCAAAGTGGGTACGTCTACAGAGAGGCTAGCAGAGATGTATGTGCGCCAGATAGTCAGACTGCATGGAGTTCCAGTGAGCATAGTATCAGATCGGGATAGTCGCTTCATTTCGCATTTGTGGAGGAGCCTGCAGGCTAGCTTGGGCACCCAGCTCAAGTTTAGTAGTGCGTATCACCCACAGACAGATGGTCAGTCAGAGAGGACCATTCAGACACTTGAGGACATGCTTCGTACTTGTGTTTTGGATTTCAGAGGCTCTTGGGAGGATCACTTGCACTTGGTAGAGTTTGCTTACAACAACAGCTACCAAGCCAGTATCGAGATGTCACCTTTCGAGGCGTTGTATGGACGGAGGTGTCGCACTCCGTTGTCATGGGATGATGTAGGCGAGAGAGCTTTGCTTGGCCCGGAGATGGTGGTTGATGCGGCAGAGAAGGTCAAGCTCATTAGAGATAGACTTCGGGTGGCGCAGGACAGGCAGCGGCATTGGGCCGATAGCCACCTGAGACCCTTGGAGTTTGAGGTATAGCTTAGAATCTAGATTTTGTTCTTGTGTTTGTTTGTGATTGCTTGTTTTAGACTAAGTGCAGAGACCTTATTTGTGCTAGGTTGGAGATCTGGTGTTCCTGAGGATTTCTCCGACGCGGGGCACTATTCGTTTCGGTGGAGGCGGGAAGCTTAGCCCACGTTTCGTCGGACCCTTCCGTATCCTCGAGAGGGTCGGCACCGTGGCGTATAGGCTTGAGTTGCCGCCTACGCTGGAGGAAGTTCATGATGTGTTCCACATGTCACAGTTGAGACGGTACGTGGCGGATCCCAGTCACGTATTGGATCACTCGGAGATCGAGGTGGGCCATACTCTTAGCTATCCAGAGCAGCCGGTGGAGATTCTGGATCGGCGAGAGAAGGTGTTGAGGAACCAGACTATTCCCTTGGTTCGCGTCGCGTGGAGGCATCACTCTCCAGGGGAGTCGACCTGGGAGAGGGAAGATGAAATGCGCGAGCGATACCCCTATCTCTTCGAGCCCTGAGGTATGGTTCTTTTCTTGCATTCCTGTCCTAGTTTCGTCTTTTAATTTCGAGGACGAAATTATTTTAAGGAGGGTAGACTTGTCACTACCCAATTCTAGAAAATAGGATATTTTTTTTATTTTTATTTGGTAAATTATGTATTATATTTAATTAATTATATTTATATTTATTTAATGCTTGTATTATTTTTTTAATGATTGTTTTAGGGTTTTGGCTAGCCTAGACCCATGTCAGACCCTAGTGGACCCATGTCCGACCCAGCCCACACCCTTGTGAGAATTATTTTGGGGCTTAGAAATATTTATTTTATTTTTAGAAGGTTAGTGGAAGAGATTTGGAGCTAGTTTGAGTGCTTTTGGAACCCGAAACCCGAAACCAAGTGAGTAGGGGCATTTTGGGAATTTGGTGACTTATGTACCCATTTAATTCTACATGGCCGACCTACCTACCCCCCATTCCCGACCACAGCAGCAAGGAGCAGCCCCCTTCTTCCCCCTTTCATATTCTCCACTTCTTCTTCACTTCTTCTTCTTCTCCACTTCTTCTTTCTTCTCCTTCTTCCTCCAAAGTAAGTTTTCTTCCATGTTTCTTCTTTCTTTCTTCCATTCATTCTCCTTATGCTAGCCTTAACCTTGCTTTTTCCCTAACCTAGGTGTGAGGAGCCTAGATTTAGTGTGGAGGCTAGATTTGGTGGCTTGGAGCTTTAGGGAGGTGATTCCAAGTAGATCGGAGACTTTGGCCTTGGGATTCCAACTCCCAAGAGGTAAAACCTAACTTTCCCCTTGCTAATTATTTTGTGTAGTGTAATTAGTATTGTAGAACCTTCCTAGATCCTAAGCCTACCCGTAGGAGGAAGTTGGAACTAGTTTGGTTGAGTTTAGAGACTTTGACATTAGGTTTTGTGTCGATTTTGGGTAGAATCCAAAATTGGCCCAATTTTGGGTGATGCCCTAGGTTAGACGGACCTAGGTAGACGTTGTCGGGTGTCTTGAGGGTGAGTGCGTGTCTCCGTTCGGACACGGAAAGCCGTGTCGCAGAGAAACGGGCGTTTCGGGCAAAATTGGGGTTTTTCGTCGTCGCCGATTCTAAGTGCGTGTGCGTTTCCGCCACGGACCTAGAATCGATGCGGGAGCACTTTTTCTAGGATCTAGGCATCGTTTAGAGCATGTGGGTAAATTTTGGGCCGATTCCGAGTTCGTTTGGTGTGCGTTTTAGGAGGTTTTCCGAGCCGCGCACCACGTGTTCGTTAAAATGACCGAACGGCCATTTCGACTTGGTTTCCTCGTTTCGGGCTTGTGTGCGCGTTGGGTTAGTATCGGGGAGTGTGTGCTAGAGTTTTCGAGTTATATTTTATATATTTTAGGGTGTTGGTGAGTGTCGGGGTCGTGGGGCGTGAGTGGGGCGTGTTGTTTGTGTGTTGTGTTGTGTTAGTGTATAGGTGTCTATATATATATATATATATATATATATATATATATATATATATATATATATATATATATATATATATATATATATATATGTATGTATGTATATATTTATATATTTATATGTATGTGTGTTTATGTATATGTATATATATTTATATATTTGTATGTGTGTATTTATATCTATGTGCTTGTGTGTGTATATGTCTATGTGTATATATATATATATATATATATGTATATGTGTAAGTGTGCTTGTGTGTGCATATGTATATATATATTTGAATGTGTATGTGTATATATATATATCTTAGAGTGTGTGTGTGTGTTGATATGTATATATATATATATATATTTGTATGTGTGTATATATATTAATGTGTGTTTATATATATATATATATATATATATAGCTATGTATATATTTGTGTGTGTGTGTGTTTTAGTGTGTGTATTAGTGTGTTTGTGAGTGTGTTTGTGTGAGTGTTAGAGAGTAGATATAAGTGTATGTGTGTGTGTGTTTTAGTGTGTGTATTAGTGTGTTTGTGAGTGTGTTTGTGTGAGTGTTAGAGAGTAGATATAAGTGTATATATATAGGTATTTAGTAGTATATATATAGAGTTATATGTGTGTGTATATATATATATATATAGGATGATATATATATATATATATATGAATATAGGAGTGTGTGTGTGTGTGTGTGTGTGTGTGTTTGTAGCTAGAGGGGGGGGTCCAGCCAACTACAGCAAGGGCAGCAGCTGCTGCTGCCTACAGCAGCAGCAAAGCTGCAGCAACAGCAGCCAAGAGCAGTAGCAGCAGCATGTAGAGCCAGCACAGCAGCAGTAGCATGGAGCAGCAGCAGCAGGAATAAGAAGCTCCAGAGTAGCGAGGGCTAGTGAGGGAGGAAGGGAGATTGATATATATATATATGTAGATAGATAGATAGATAGATAGATATATCAATAGATAGATAGATAATAAGTTAGATAAGATAGATAGATTGCTATATAGATAGGATAGATAGTTAGATAGATGGGTTAAGAGATTGATAGTTGGATAGATAAATTGGTAAGATAGATAATTAGATAGATAGATAAGGAGATACATAGATAGATAGGTATACCTATAGATAATTAGATATGTAGAAATATGGTAGATACCGATATCTATATGATAGATATATATACCTATAGCTAAATAGATAGTTATATATCTAGATATAGTTATATATATACATATATATTTATGTGTAGGGTAAGGTAATGGGTAATGGGTATTGGGTATATGTGTGTGGATATCTATATATATAGGTATATACATACTTAGATATATATAAATATGGTAGATATCTATATTACCTAGCCTAGATTAATAACTAGGTATATAACTATTAGCTAGATAGCTAGTTAGAAGGGTTTGAGAGCGATATCTCAATACCTTGAGATACCGAGGTATCTCAATACCTTGAGATATTCAAGGTATTGAGTTTCGAGAGGGGTATTTGAGCATTAGCCTAGGAAATGCTTTGGAATGATTTTTGTATGTTTATATATATAAATATTTACGCGTGCTAGCTTAGGTTTTAGCGGGTTTAGGCGGGGTGCGTGGCCTAGGGCGGGGTATCGGATACCGAGGGTATCTCGGTATCTCGATTAGGCGAGTTTGAGAGTTTAGTAGCTTAATGAGCTCGATTTGACCTAGAATTTAAGGGCACCCTAGTTTGACCTAGCTTTGACCATAATTGTCCTTGTTGACCGTAAAAGTCAACATTTGACCTAGAGTTGACTTTTTGGACCCCGGGTTGACTTTTTGACCCGAATTTCACCGGTTTGACCCGTTCGACCTAGAATAGCCCTAGAAGCATGTTTTTAATTATTTTATATCAGTTTTAATGCTTAGAACCCTGTTTAATTCTGCTTTTTGCATTAGGTCCTTGCGACACCGGTCCGGATCTCGATCCTCATCAGTTGCTCAGGACATCAGGCGAGTACCTACCTCTGATAGTTTCTATTTCATGATAGCGTTTATATCACCTGTTCTAGAACTGTAATACTTGATTCTGACACATTGTTACACGAGCTGGTACTAGTGGATCCCGTCATGAGATGCTATCCCCCTTACCGTGTTCAGCGGGTACTCTATCACGTGTATTTCATCATGTGCTTCGGGTATTGATTCTCATATGCTATCATGTGCTTCTTGTGCTCTCGCTTTCGTGTGCGCGAGCTATTATCATATACGTAGCGTGTTGTGGTTGGATCCAATGGTATTAGTGGGGGAGGGGAGTAGGAGTTGGTTATGTGATCAAAGCCAAACAGTATTCATGTGTATGTCGGTTATGCAACTCACGCATAACGGAGTTATCGTAGTATTTTTCATGTGCAACCTAAGCCGATCACATAACGAACTTGTGCTCAAGGCACTTAGCTAGTTTTCATGTATTCTCACCTGCAGTTACTTTTCTACTACTTGTATTGTTCTCCAGTTTACTTTGCAGCTACTTATTGTGCTCCAGCTTATATTTATTTCCTGTGCATCTTGATTACTTTTCTATTGCTCGTCATATACACCTTACCATGTATTTGGAGTTGCTTTCAGAGTTATGTACTTCGCTCCAGTCCTGACTGGGCATATTTTTTCCAGAGGATCCTGAGGACTATTGCCCGACGTTCTACGGGCCGGGTGTTGACGACTGTTGTGACCCCATGATCGAGGAGGAGTGCGCCGAGGAGACGCCTATAGCACCCTAGTTAGCTAGGTGGGTTTCCTGGGTTGGTTCCAGTGTTTTATTTTGGATGATTGTACCTATTCTTTTGCTGTGAGATGTTGTAGCTATTATGGCCTTGGACTGTATTATTTTGGATATTGTCTTGCTCTCTTTGGTTCTGTTTCTTTGCTTATATCATATCGTGCTTATATTCTTCCTCTAGATTTTGTGATTGAGATTATTGATATATATATTGCGTGGTTGCCCTCCTTTTGGAGAGGTCATGCCGGATTTTTCTGTGAGATATAGATAGATATGGTTGACCTAGAACGGACCTTTACAGCGTTCTACCGTCGATTCTGCGGCGTAGGCTGGACGTACCCACGGCTCATGCCCGATTTTTGGGTGCGGGTCGTGACACGACTGCTGCTGCAGTCTGTTGCTGTTGTTGCAGCCTGCTGCTGCGCCGCGACTGCTCGTGCTTGCACCGCGCTATGTCGCGACTGTACCGTGCCTGTACCACGCTGCGCCGTGACTGCTGCTGCAGTCTGCTGCTGCGCCGCGACTGCTCGTGCCTTCACCGCGCTGCGTCGCGACTGCTCCACGCTGCTCGCTACACACGCGCACATACAACCACTCATGCACACACACACACAACATATAGATACACACACATACATATATACAAACACCTATGCTCACACACACATATATATACATATAGATATCAACTTGCCTATACACACTCCTCTATACATATATATATATATATACACACAAACATACCTACACTTATAGATATGTATATATACACTCATATATAGATATATGGACACATACATATAACACAAACACTTCTATGTATTTACATATACACATACACACACTCAAACACAAATGCTAACACAACACTAACCTCTCTCTCTCTCTCTCTCTCTCTCTATATATATATATATATATATATATATATATATATATATAGATAGATAGATATAGATATATATACAAATATAACTCCCTCTAGCTAGATATATATATATACCTACACTCTCACACACAAATACAAACACCCACATGAATATATACAAGTACATATATATATACATATAAATATAGATCTAAACATAACTATATACACTAGTATATACACACATAGACACACACATATACCCAAACACAATATCACTATTATATACAATATATATTACATAGATAACATATATTACATAGATAACATATATATATATATATATATATATATATATATATATATATATATATATATACATACACACACATGCACATATAGGAATGAGAGCAAAATATCAAGCACGTGGAGTGCACCGCACCCGTATCACACTAATTATATGATACGCTTACGATACGGCTCCAACACACAATCAAACGCATCCCGGAGGATAGGAGAAAGTCTAAAATACTAATTATGAAATATACGAACCATAATTAGATCCACTACGTGTCTGTGTCAAGAATTGATGTGCACAACTCCCCGTATCGGAGGAAACCCCCAAAATTAACCCATTTCATCAAATTGACGAGATACAGCCTATACATATCCAATTGTGGATACGACACTAGTCACAAATAAACAATCATATGTCAATTTGGTCTAATTGACCAATTGACAAACACAACATGTGCCAATCTCAAAATTCCTCCAAAATTGGTACCAAAATGCACGTAACTTCCACCGTAGGTCTCCGATGAACCTAAAACCAATTCCTATGGGTAGACTATGCATGTGCGTTGGTTTCTCATGGTTAAATCTCATATCTAGAGACTATTAGAAGGGGAAAAACTGAAATGTACCTATTGGAAGATGGATTCCCAATAAAAAGTCTCCAAATGCAAAGTAGCTCCTCTTCTTGTAGATCTTGGCCTCCTCTTCCTTGCTCCTTGCTTCCTTCTTGTAGATCCTTGATATAGAAGATTCAATAATGAATTTAGAAAGAGATTGGTGAAGAATTGGTGGAGAAATGATAAGGGAATAGAGAAAATTTGGAAGAGGGAAAATGTATATCTAGAATTTGGGGAAAATAATGAAATGAGGCACTCTCTCTCCTCCTAATTATGACTGGTCATAAACCCCTCTCCAAGTAATATAAAATGTCCAAAACACCCCTTGGGCCTCTCATGAAGAAAATAATTAAGGAGAGAAGGTTCTAGTCTAATGGTTTCACTAATTAATCCAACTCATAATCCATGGGCCTAATTAAATGGGCTTAAACTAAACTAATCTAAATGTTAGGTTCATGCATCTAATAAAATAGGTTAGGTCCACTACACAAGTCTAAAATAAATACTACGTCTAATCCAACAATAATTAATACAACAAATAATTAATTACTCATGCACAATATTAAATACAACTCTCCTAAAAAATAAAATACCATTATCAATTACTAAACTATCCTTCATTGAAAAAGTGAGGGTGACAGCCGAACTATCTCATCAAGGTAGGTCTGGGCAAGGCGACCGGTACTCCAAGTAGTTTTGATGGCAATAAAGTGCGCTGACTTGGTTAACCGGTCGACGATGACCCAGATTGCGTCATTCCCCCGTTGCTTCTTCGGCAAGCCAACAATAAAGTCCATACTTATGTGCTCCCACTTCCATTCCGGGATAGCAAGATTCTGCATTTTTCTTTTCGGTCTCTGATATTTTGCTTTCACTCTCTGACAGGTTATGCATTGCGATACGAAGAATGCCACATCCTTCTTCATACCGTACCACCAGAAAATAGTGCAAAGATCTCTATACATTTTCGTGCTCCTGGGATGGATCATATAGGCTACATAGTGAGCTTCTGCAAGGATTTCCTTTCTGAGTTCTGAGTCGTTGGGGACGCATAGCCTTCCCTTAACTTGCAACACTCTATTCTCATCTACTGCAAAGTCATTCGCCTTTCCTGCTAGAATCTTTTTGAGCATTCTTCTTAGGAATTGATCGTCCCTCTGAGTAGATGTGACCCTCTCTAACAGGTTGGGTACGAATCGCATTTGAGCAACCCTCGCGCTGCGATACCGAATTCGGAGTTCGATGCCCATCTCCTCTAAGTCCCTTTGTAACCTGTGATCAACGGACAAGGATCCCGCAAAGACTCGACTCAACGCATCCGCTACCACATTTCCTTTGCCAGGTGTGTAGTCTATCATCAAGTCGTAATCCTTTATTAATTATAGCCAGCGCCACTGTCGTAGGTTGAGGTCCATTTGGGTGAATAGGTACTTTAAACTTTTATGATCGGTATAAATTTGGCAAGCCATCCAAAGAGGAAGTGTCACCACAATTTTAGCCCGAACACAATTGCCGCTAGCTCCAGGTCATGCATAGGATAATTCTTCTCGTGCTTTTTCAGTTGCCTGGATGCATAGGATATCACCCTATCCTGCTGCATAAGTACACACCCCAAGCCCTGTCCTGATGCGTCGCTGAATATTTGGAATTCTGAGGTCTCATTTGGCAGTACAAGTAACGGGACAGAGGTGAGGCGATGCTTTAACTCTCCAAACGAGGCTTCACAGTCGGCAGACCACTCAAACGCGACTCCCTTTTGTGTGAGACAAGTCAGAGGTGATGCTAATTTGGAAAAATCTTTCATAAAACGCCTGTAGTAGCCCGCTAGCCCGAGGAAGCTTCGAACTCACTGACGGAGGCAGGCCGCTTCCACTCGACGATGGCTTCAACTTTCTTTAGATCGATTGAAATGCCTCCCACAGAAATGATGTGCCCGAGAAAAGATACACTGTTCAACCAGAATTTGCACTTACTCAGTTTGGCATATAACTTGTTGTCCCAAAGAGTCTGTAGCATGGTCCGCAAGTGCTCTGCATGTTCCTCCCTATTCTTTGAATACACCAAGATATCATCAATGAACACTACTACAAATTTATCGAGATATGGCCGGAACACATGGTTCATTAAGTTCATAAAGGCGGCAGGGGCATTGGTTAATCCGAATGGCATTACCAAAAACTTATAGTGGCCGTAGCGAGTGCGAAAGGCTGATTTTGGCACGTCGTTCAGTTTAATCCTGAGTTGATGGTAACCCGAGCGAAGATCGATTTTTGAGAATACTGTCGCACCTTGCAGTTGATCGAAGAGGTCATCGATCATAGGGAGGGGATACTTGTTTTGAATAGTGGCTTTATTCAGTACACGATAGTCGATGCAGAGCCGCAATAAGCCATCATTTTTCTTTACAAATAATACAGGCGCACCCCACGGAGACACGCTCGGACGAATATATCCACAATCTAGCAATTCTTGCAACTGAATATTTAACTCTTTTAGTTCTGCCGAGGCCATTCGATACGGAGATTTGGAAATTGGTCGAGTTTCTGGAAATATATCAATAGTGAACTCTATCTCTCAAATGGGCAGCATGTCGGGCAACTCGTCAGAGAACACATCAGGAAAATCTGCCACAACGGGAATAGACTCAACGTTTGCGCAATATCGCTGTGTGTCTCGAACGAACGCCAAGTACCCTTCGCAGCCAGAATGAATCATCCACCGAGCAGACATTGCAGAGATCACCATGCAGGCATTCAACACTCTCGACTGTGGACTGCATGCATAGCAAAATTTGATCTCGCCAGGTAGACGAAATACGACTTTCTTTTCCACACAATCAATGGTAGCCAAGCAAGCGCCGAGCCAATCCATCCCCAGAATGATGTCGTAGTCCTAATGTCTAAGACTATCGCATCTAGTGATAATTTTCTTCCCCCGATGCAAATACTACCTTCATGACAGACTAAATGAGCCAACAAATCCACGCCCGATGGAGTACGGATGCTAAGGTTTAGGCCTAGCGGTGTTATAGGGAATGTGTTCTCGGCGGCAAAATATACCGCAATGAAACTATGTGTGGCGCTAGAATCAAACAATACTCGAGTAGGTACATTATTGAAGAGTAATATACCTGACACCGTCATATTTTATGTGAGTGCCTCATCCCGAGTCAGAGCATAGACTCGGCCTTGAACGTTCTGCGGTGCCGTTTGGTTCACTCGAGGTGCTTGTCCCTGATCTTGAGGCATACGATTTTGTTGCTGCTGCTGGTTTGGTCCTCCCGCCCGACAGTTCGCTGCCATATGCCCCTGGCGATCGCATTTAAAGCACGATCCATTAAATACTCGACAGTTTCGAGCAATGTGTCCGACACGATTATATCGGTGATAGACAAGCTCATTGCCTCTCCCTGGGTTTCCACCCTGATTACCGTCGTTGTTGGGGCGTTTGGATGCGTTGTTACCTCCCGTGTTGCTAGGGCACTTGTGATTGAAATTTTGTACAGCACCGGTGTGAACTGGAGGGTACTACAACTCTAAGAAGATGGCGTAGTTTAGGGACTCACGCATTATACGGTACTGCAGGACGACGACATGGGCTCGAATGAAAGGTCGCAGTCCTATCTCAAACTTACGTGCTCGACTTTCTGCATCACAGAGGTAAGACTTAGCAAATTTGGCAAGCCTGTTGAATTTTGAGGTGTACTGTTGCACTGTCATGTTTCCTTGTTGCAGATGTGTGAATTCATCTTCCTTCTAGCGGCGGGCGGCGGACGGCGGGTGGAAGATACTCCTCCTCGAAGGCCTTACGAAATACGGACCAAAAGATAGTCGTCCTGGCACCTTCACTCATTATAGCTTGTTTGTGCACATCCCACCAATCATGTGCATTTAAGCGGAGCTGAAGATGAGCGCAAGCGACTCTTTTTGTTTCGTCCATGCGAAGCACTTCGAAGTGGTCTTCCAACTCAACCAGCCAATCCAACACCACGGAGGGGTCCTCAGTCCCCTTAAAGGTAACACATCTTTTTGAACTCTGATGTTTGCAGGATAGGACCCTTTTCGTCTGAGGACGGAGGTTCCTGAGAGTGATGAGGTCCCGTGGTATCGGCTACAACTGGCACTGTTGCGGCGGCCGCTGATGCAGAATGGTTGCTGGCGACGAGCGTCGTCACAATCGTTTGCAAGGTATCCATTTGCTTCTGCTGTGCTTCAGCCTGAGTCCGCTGCGCCAGAAATTGAGCCTCAATCCGGGACTCGAATTGGTTCTGTCATAATTCGGCTTGTCTCTACTGTGTTTCTATTAAACACACCATTTATTTAAACGGATAAACAGGGGGTGCGACAAGTGGACTTCCTGATCTTCCTGATGTGCCAGAACTGCTCCCTTGCACTTGCGCCACCATCTGCGCTTGTGCACCCGGCTCTGAGGTCGTTCCTTCAAAGAAAAGTAACTTGTATCAGTCTCAAAATATATTATGGAATCACTGTATGGAATGCATCTCATTTTGGCCAAGCGAATTCAAGGGTTCAACTGGGAGGGACAGGGTCATTTCAAGAAACTTTTCTGACACGAAGGTCAAAGGATCTGAAGCCATGCTCTGATAACAATATGTCATGCCCCAATTTCCACTAAATCGATAATCGTCTCCCGGGCATGATGTCGTGCATGCGCAAGGCGCGCGTGCATAAGGCCTAGGCATAATGATATTCTTTAGAAAAAATGCAACAGAGTACGCAAATAAGATATCATACTTTGAGATATATAAAAGTTCTCTTTATTGATAATGAACATCTGTTTACAGACTCTTAACCCAAAAGTGATAAATATGCCGCACGGGCTTCAACTTGGACGCAAAATGAGATAGCCGATCCATACATTACATTCCTTACTTATATTTCTGAAACACAAAATACCTTGGGTACGAGTCAGCACCATCGCCTAGTGGCTTCAAAAGGTGAAAGCGAGCTCCTTTCTTCATTATGTACTTGAGCTCCCAAAAGTCACAACACGAACACGCCTTAATCCAGGAAGGGTTGGAGAAAGCTTCAGCTCCTAGCTGCGTCGCCTCGGCTCGGGGAACCTGCTACAATGAGGGTCAGTACTTTAAAAAGTACCGGCGAGGGCGAGCTAACCCAACTTACCAAAATCGATAACGAATTCATATGAGCATGCAACATTTTTCTTATGTGATATTTCTATATTGCCTTAGTTCAATTCTTTGTATATGATAAAATAAAATGATATAACAAAATGTGCCACCGCTCGGTGACTTTACCTGTACCATCTGAACCACCTGTACAAAACTTACCATGACCTTCCATGCCACGAAGACATAGTTAGTCTGCACAGTTTAAATATACATAGCAATCACTTGGTCGGACGAGAGATGGGTCGGCTGCTATTCCGCCTCGGGTAGCTAGCCCTTGGCAGACGCACGGACCCATCCAATACTAGGACTACACTAGCAAATTATTCTACCCGGGTCAAAGTCCCAGTGCCCCGGCGACCGTTCGTAGAACGATATCTCTTGTGCACAAGTTGTCCAAGACCATGACTCAACTACAAACTAAGTTATCAATTGGAGCATATTTCAAGCAATATAAGTAAATAAACTTCATGCATTTTCCATAGTCTAGGCTACCTTGCACAATGATCACATTTCTAATTTTTGCACTATCCATTAAACAGTTATATATGAATAAGTTCTAGCTACAACTGAACATAAAATAGCTACAGGCATAGCAGACAAGCACGCATCGATGATGATCGTTGAAAATTTTATGTGACAAGCATTATAAGTGTTTCAAGTCTACTTCTTCTTTATTCTGACTCAATTTTTATTCTTTTGGTATCGTTTGATCGGAATGCACAAATGAGTCAATTTATTAAGAATAAAGACTTGGAAGAAGTCAATAATCGAAAGTAAAGCCACTCACAAGTTGGCGAACTAGGAAAGAAAAGGGGAGATCTTCAAGACTCCGCTTGTGCGTCGCCCACACGATCACCTGCACGCACCAACAGTTAATTAATATCTCCTGCTTCAGTCTCCAAGGGTTCGATACGAAATACGAAATGCAAAATCCTAAGAACGAAGGCAATAAAATCCATCAAAATTGTTCAAGGAAATACAAATCACAAAACCAACAAGAAAGCAACCAAGCGGCATCGAAAATGGGCAAGGAAACCAACGCAACGGAAAGGCCCCTCTCGACTCTGCCACCCAGTCCTTCCTTGAGGCACGATCCGTTGAATGTGGGACCTGATTCCGAAGAAACCAATCCATAATGAGGAAAGAATCTTGATTCAATCTGTCCCGATCAAACGATACCAAGTATTTCTTAGTCGCGCTTCGTTACCGAGTTACCAAAAAGAGACGAAACAATATTCTCCCAGAAATCAAAATCGAAACGGTCAAATGGCTAGAAATTATGATATAAACAACAATAATAAAGTATGTCTAGACTAAAAAGTAACAACCAAAGCTCCAGGAAAGTAAAATAACAGAAAGTAAAAGAAGTTCACGAAATCAGCAAGGTGTACTTGCCTAAAGCGAGCTCACAGCCTATACCTTCTAGTCCACCACCATGAAAGGATTCAGAAACCACACTCCAGGTCTCAAGACCAAGCTCCAAGCTCGAGAGAAAAATGATGAAGAGAAGAGAGAGAAAGAGAAAGAATGAAATAAAATGAAACTCAAGTACTATTTCTAGAGAAATTATTGAAAATATCTTGGAAAGTAAAACAAATATCTGCCGGGCAGTATACTATCGGTATACTGTAGTATACCATCGGTATATCGGTCAGATAGTAAAGTTTCAATTTTGAGAATTTTCGAGCTTCCTCGAGAACCAATATAATGCAATAAATAGCACAAAAATATGTATTCGCATAAAATACGAATACTGTGATACGAGTCTCACAGTGTAACCTCTTGTCTAGAGAACCAGAAGTTCGTCCTAGAGAGATTATCCAGCTATTCACTAGGGATATATATCACTCACATTGGGGATGTCAAGTCACATACTACAATGAGCCAGAAGCTCAATCCTAAGGGCTCATTATGAGCCAAAAGTCGAATGATCCCATAACTTCTGAAACATGGCATGGTCAACCAAGGCACCCTAGGGCAATGATGATAAGAATTATCTTGTGGTTATCTATTAGCAAATTGTAGCATACCTAATAGTCATTTGTGACCTTGATCTTAAGGATAAGTTTGTTTCTAAGTCATCAATCTTGAAGAGTGCATATGGATAATCAGTAGCTTAGTTACCCTTATTTAAAATTGCATTATTTGTACATTTGTATGGCTTATTTTGGTATTATTTGAAACTGTATTCTTGGCATCAATATTTTATGAACAAATTTTTTTAGTACCTTTGACATGAGATATCTTGCTCTAAATTTTACGGACTGTCACTTTGATAAGACAATATTCCCGCTGTTAGGGGAAGATAGAAGAAAAATAAATGCCTTGTTCCAGTAGAACATCGTGAATTATCGTTCCAGAAGAACGTCGTGAATTACCATGACATACTTTCACTTTATATCATCTCGACTAAATTAGGAAAATTATTCCTTGTAATTTATTACAAATAATTAATTGATGCCTACTTAATGCATTTTAATACTGCAAAAATAGTTAAGTCACATATACCAACAATAAATGCACCTTCTAGAATAGAAAAAAATATCAAAAGAATCAATCAGAGGTAGAAAATAAATTAGTTTTTCATTAAGAATGTGTAAGACCTAAATGTTCTAAAGATTCAGCTCCCTAGAAGAAGAGTCTGAATAATATAACACACCCTAATGCTCTTAAAGAAGCAGCTCCTAAAGTAGCATCTCTTGTAGAGAAAGTTCATGATGATTCAGAAGATGTCGTGAGCTAATGATCCAATTTCTCAAAAAATAAAATATATCACTCCGGTCGAGAATATGTCTCAGATCCCCAAAAAGACTGAAAAAAGTACCAGTACCAAAAAAAATCTACATTTTATACATATTCAGGAAAAATTTGGAATCTAGAAGAATTTTTCATAAATGACATTAGTAAATGAGAATAAAAAGGGTGATAAAAATAAAAGATGACACTAAACCATGTATAATCCTTGAATGTTGAAAATGATAACATTGACAAAAAAAATGGAAAGGCGTGATACAAGCAGAACTAGATTCTCTCACATAACGTGGAGTGTTCGGTCCTTTAGTACAAAACCCAAAAGAAATAAACCCGATATTTTTAAATGGGTGTTTGAAGAAATAAATAGATCCAAATATATAAAGCAATGTTAGTCGTTCAAGGATTATCGAAATGACCATGAATAGAATATAAAGAAACATATTCTCCGGTCATGATAATTTTGAAACCTCGAAGGATTTAAATTGCCAGGTATATCCTTGAAGGATTTAAAATTAACAGGATATCTCCGAAGGATTTGCAAAATAAACCATATATAGACTAAAACCATCCGGAAGAATGTGATATTATAGGTTCATTGAGTATCTGACATAAAATCTCCGAAGGATTTAAATTGCTAGGTATATCCTTGAAGGATTTAAAATTATAAGGATATCCCCGAAGGATTTGCAAAATGAACTATATATGTACTAAAACCATCCGAAAATGCGATATTATAGGTTCATTGAGTATCTGTCTAGGAAATGATATGATGATGATAATGAAATAACAGTATATTCATGAAAAAATCCATGAATGGATTCGTCAAAACGACGTCTATATGTATGAAAATATATCTTGAAGAGATTGGAAATACCTTCTGAAGAGAAGATCTTCCGAAGAGATAATCTCTAGAAGAGATAATCTCCCGAAGAGATAATCTCCCGAAGAGATAAATCTCCTGAAGAAAAAAATCTTCAGAAGAGATCTCATGAAGAAAAAATCTTCTGAAGTGATCTCCCAAAAAGAAAATATGAAGAAAAGATTTAATATGAGCATTGTCATTCACTCGGTACAATAGAATGGTCTGGTTAATAGGACCTATTTTGGACTAAATAAGAAAATAACATGTTCTGGGTCCTAAAGTACCCTATTTAAATAAGATAAATACAAATTTATTATTGTCATTCACTCAACACAATACCTTTTATGTGAACCTACTGATATGCACCTACACATAGACATTGGAATGACATAACACACATTTTTAGATTTATCAAAGGAATCATTCTTGATTTAAATTCATATGAATGTGTGAATCTTATGAGATATGTAGATTCAGGTTATTTATCTGATCCCCTTAAGAAGATATTGCAATCATAATATATTTTCGAAACAATGTTGCAGGCATTTCAGAGATCAATCAAATAAATTATTGCGGCAACATCGTCCAAACGTACTTACACTTAATGAAGCAAACATAGAATATGCATGGCTATTGTTTCACCAGTGTTCAACATATCAGGGGGAGTTGTGAGCTTCCAAGAATCAGAAACAAGCTTACAACTCTTTGTGAGGATATAATGATAATGCATATAAATGTATAGGAAAATAAAGAATTATGGTGAGATGTAATATTCAAATGTATTAGGGGAGAAGGATAATTTTCATGGATTTTTATTAGGGCACAACAAAATTTACTCGGGGCTAGCCAGGATTAGGGCTAGCCCAATTTAGAGGAAGTTTTACTTGGGGCAACCATTTTGTTACTAGGGGCTCCTCCCCCCCCCCCACCCCCACCCCACCCCCCCCCCCCCCCCCAAAAAAAATCTTCCAAACTCTCTAAAACCAAATCATTCGAACTTTCACACTCTCTCTCTTCAAAAACCTAAACATCTCCCTTCTCCACCTCCTCCATCTCTTCCAAAACCCTAATCTTCTTCCCAATCTTCCACAAATTATCTTTCCAATCTTGTTTCTCCATATTATCTATCTATAATTTTAGGGTTTATAATTTTGATTATATTTTGATAAATCTTCTCCTCAATCCTTCTAAATGCGTAAAAGATCATTGTATAGTAACAAAAAATAGGTTTTAGAAACACAATGAAGAATTTTTGAACTTTCCAAACCATTAAAACAGATTATTGTATGCCCAAAAGATAATTCGAAGTTGGCACAATCGTTGGTTGCCCATATAGAAATTTAGGACTGTAGAAATTTTTACAGTCCTGTGTACTTAAAGGACTGTCAAAGTTTTGACAGTCATGTCTGAAGCCAGGACTGTCAAAATTTTGACAGTCCTAATAATAACATGTAGCAAAGATAGGACTGTCATTATTTTGACAATCCCGACTGAAGCGCCAGGACTGTCAAATTTTTGATAGTCTTAACTGAAGTCTGGACTGTCAAATTTTTGACAGTCCTATTTTTCAGCAGTTATACATAGACTGTCAAAAATTTGACAGTCCAGACTGAAGTCAGGACTGTCAAAAATTTGACAGTCCTATGTTTCCAGCAGGTTATTAGTAGGACTAGCCCAGGATTGGGGATGCCCACATCCGAAGATACTAATTTTTACTCGTTAACAACAAAATACTGGGAAACAAATAATCAAAGTCAAATTCGGAGGTCGAAACATCATTTTTTGTGATTCTAAAATTTTGAAAAGTCTGTTGAATGGTGATACATTTTTATCTCATAGTACTTTTCGATACGGTTGTTTTGGCACAAGCTGGGCCTCGTTTCGATCTCCCAGTCAAAAGTTATGGTCCTTTAAAGTTTTAAATTTTATACTTTTTCCTGTAACACGTGCGTCTGGCCTCGGACGAGGATTCCTTCTACACGGACTGTATTACTCTTGTCAAATACATACAAATCGACCTATTGTTTGATATAAAAAAAAGTTTTGAACAAATAGTTATGGTCACTCGAAATCAGTTCTACGATATACGTTATTTTGTTACGGTAGCACGAAGGGAAAACATCATAATAACTTTTTCATTAGGACTTTCAAAAATTTTGACAGTCCTAATTTAAACATACTGGGTTTTTAGGACTGTCAAAAATTTAATAGTCCTAAAATTAGCCAGGACTGTCCTAATTTAAGCCTGACTATTATTCGGACTGTCAAGAGTTTGACAGTCCGGACTATTATTAGGAATGCCAAATTTCTGACAGTCCTAATTTTACACAGGACTGTTAAAATTTTGACAGACCATCATCGTCCTCGTCACAACTGTGCGCGAATTTCAGAAATTCAAAACCCTAGAATGGGTTCGAAACTTCAAGCATCCCTCTCTAAATGAATCATAAAAAATATTTTAGTCCCTATAAGATGAAATCTATGCATGAAGATGGAACCTTAACATATTTGGCATTTGGGAGAGCAAAGAAGCAAAATATGAAAAGGAAAAAAACATAAGAAGTTGGCTTTTATACTCTTTAGTGGGCTAGCCCCAAGTAAGTTTTTCTTGTGGTAAACTTGTAATTAAATCAAATATTTTTTGGAAGTAAGAAGTGTTGTGCCCCGATTAAAAATCCTTTTTTATATTTAGTTGATTTAAGAACTAAATTTAATATCTTTTTTTGAGGGGGAGCAACATGTATATGTAAGCATCCTGAAGATGCTAATGGAGACATCTTGAAGCAGCATGTCTTTGCGCATTGTACTCTTTCGTTTCGATGAAAAAAATTTCCATTGAATTTTTTCTTCGAAATATTTTTAACGAGTTAGTGTAAATCGCATCAACTTGGATTCCTGAATAATCATATTTCTGAAGAATATTATTGTACTTTTTTTTTACTATAGATTTTTCGCAAAGATTAATTTTTCCTTAGATAAGTTTTAATGAGGCAATTATTAAAGGATATCCAAGAGGGAGTGTTGTGATTTGTGGATAAACCCAAATATGGATGTACTTATCTCTATCTACAACCACCCTTATCTTCTTCCCAGGTTATATATTCTTAATCAGAAAAGTCCCGGATTATTTATATCATGCTACAATCTCTCTCTTCCTTAAAACTAGTAATGTGCACGTAATACAAAAAATTGTTAAAATAAAATAAAATTATCATTTTGGATATATGTTTAGATAATACTATTTAGTTATTTTAAATATAGTTCAAATATTTAATATATTTTAATTAAAATTTAAATTGGTTGAATATTAATTTTTTAATCTTTCGTAAGTTTTTTTAAAATTAAATTTGTTGAGTGTTTACTTACGACTTGGACAGATAAAAGAAAAGTTTGTTTAAGTTTTTATTTATCTCAATTTTTTTCGAAAAATTAAATTGGTTGAGTATTTACTGGTTTTAGAATATTTTGTAAAAAATTTCATAAGTTTAAAAAAAAAATGAATTGGTTGAGTATTTGCTTACTACTTGGATGGATAAGAGGGATGTTGGTTTCAGTTTTTATTTATCTTCCGTAAATTTTTTTAAAATAAAATTGGTTGAATATTTACTTGCGACTTTGACGGCTCAATTTTGAGCCGATTTCAAACCACATCGTAAGATTGGAGATAAAATTAAATAAATCGGTTGTTTATGGAATTGTTTATTTAAATAAATATATTTTTTGGCTATAAACCCTCCAATTCTACACCCGCCTTATCTTTTACTCATCCCTCTCCCTACTCCCAAAATGCGTCTGCTCTTCCCCTCCTCGGTACCTCCTCCCCCAAACGGTACTATTTCAAAATTCCCCGCCATTTTCCCGCCACCAGCACCCCCCTCCCTCTTCCTCTTCCTCAGGAGGACGATGGCGAAGCAGCCGAGAGCCGATGCGCGCTCCGACGGTCTAGAAGCTTCCATTGCACAAGAAACCGACGCGGAGGAAGAAGGACCCGCGGGTGACAATATCAGCAGCAGCAGCAGCAAGGCTGCTGCTACCCTTCCTCCTTTGGTTCCGGTTTCGGAGAAGGACATCAAGAAAGTACGAATAATATATACTTGGTCTTTATCTTTTCTATGTACACTCGACCCCTTGACTGCAAACAAACAACTATTGGCCAAACTCATGTAAAAAGTGGCGAGGGCTTTTCGGGGTCGGGGGTGTGGCATTCGCTTGGGGAAGAGTACGTACTTAACAGGAACCCAAGCGTTGATTCTGCAAGGTACGTACCGAGTCACTTGTGAGAAGCTGAGTGCATGCCCAATTGCAAGGGGATGAGCCAACATATATCCTGGATTTTAGTTTTGTTAATCCCGAGACTTAATCAAAGATGGTAGAACCAGAAGTTGAAGTCGAGATCAGGAGTTCACACAAAAGTTCCTTCACTGATATACCTCGATCAAACGAACAACTATATAAAATTATTTTGATTAAAGCTTCATGTTACAAAAACAATAATCAGAAAACAGTTTTTGTTGTTCTTTGCAATCGCAGTGCAGACAGACAGAACATATTACAACTTAGCAGAAGAGAAGAAGAAGGAGATTGATTTCTGCTTATTGGGTGATAAAGATCACTGTTGCTCAAAGCAAGATTCGTCCCACACGATCTGCTCCAGGAACCAGTAAGTTCACGTAGAACTTCTGAAACGCTCTCTGTCACCTCTTTCCCTGGGCTCCAATGGCGGAAGTAGCAGAATCTCTCTGTCTCTCTTTTTCGAAGTAAGTTCTCAAGGAGGCACGAAAAGAGTATTTATAGGGAGAGGGCGAAAATCCTAGCCACCATTCAGTTACGGAAAAATAGGAATGAATTAAATTCAAATCTCACAAAAAACAGATATGAATAACTGATCATATCTTTCCATAACCGACAAATCCTGTAAACAGTGGGATCATGCGCCACGCGCCCGCGACTCATGCGCTTATGCGCAGCAGCGCATAGTCGCGCATGGCCGCGCAACGCCCGTGCATGCGCCCGCTCAGCACCATGCATAAAACGGACGCATTAGCGCATCAAATGCACACAAGCGCCATGCGCCGATGTTGACGTGCTAAGTGCTAAGTGCAAAGTGCGCCAACAAAACGTCACTTTGCACCCTTGAGCCCGAGTCCGAATCACTAAGTCCCCTTTGAGGCTAAGCTCTTATGGAACAAATTCCAAGAGCATGACAAAAAACATAAAGCTTACATTGAGGAGTTAATCCTTTTTTCTCCTAATAAAATACCCCCACATGACACCCATGTGCCCCACCCCATCCCATGTGCACACCTCAACACATACAAAGTATTATATTGAGACACCCACTTGGTGGTGTAGCCAATGTGGGACTATCTTTACTAATCCAAAGGAAACAACACCAACAATCCGCCACATATCTCAATATATATAGGTTGAGCGTTCCTCACAGTGACTGTCCATCATGCATTAGGATAGATGTCGCTTTACTTGAATCTTCATGTATTGGTCGAAATAACAGTATGATATAAGAATGGACTAAGCCTTGAATTCTGCATCATAGCTGCAATTCTTCTCACTCGCACAATGACATAAGTTGTGCTTCCGGTTGCACATTAAAGGTCCTGTATGCCTGGTTTTGGTGTGTGTATCTTGGGCGTCTACAAGCTTACCCTCAAGGGACGGTCTATATCTCTTTCTACACACTCTAGGTGAGTTTTTTTAAAGAGTCTTTGGCATAAAGTCTTGCGCTTCCTTGCGGTGCTACACCGTTATGACATGGCCCGAAGCCGAGGCTACACCTCATCGTGGTGTCATGTCACTGTAGCATGTGGTCCCAGTCTATTTGTAGTGCCATACTATCCAACATGAAGCCTTGTGCTTCCTTGCGGTGTTACGTCCCTGTGACATGGCTCGCGTAGCCGAGGCTTTATATCTTTTACCTCTTGGTGGTGTCACACCACTGTAACATGAGGACACCGGCCTCTTTGTAGTGTTGCCTATTACTCTTCATTCTACAACATTAGGCTACCTGCCTATGTGCGATGCTACGCCGCTGTGACATGGCTCACATAGCCGAGGTATTATCCTATCGAAGAATCTCATCGTGGTGTCACACCACTGTAGCATGGAGTCCTTACACTCCTTTGTAGTGCTGCGCTACCGTACTTCCTGTAAAGCACACCAGATATTCAAAATGCCTGAGAACTCATTAAGGCGTCTAAGCCATCCTCTCACATGACTTGTTCTACACAAAGAACAAATAATAGACAACATTGGTTCTGGGTCCGTAACCCCCTCAATGTCTCAAAGGACTATCCACTGTTTCTGATATTGTCCCAGTCAATGATTCTTCTTTGAACCAAAAGCTAGATGTCTAGTAAATTTCTCTTTGAACTAATAGCATAAAACTTTATGGTAGAATTACAAAGACACAATATCATAATGTCTTCAAGCCCAATTTGTTTGATGTGTCCTCTACCAGCTGGCACTTGAAGACCTTTGGTGAATGGATCTGCCAGATTCTCCTGACTCCGAACATCAATCACGGCAACGACTCAAGTCTTTATCAGATCATTCACTGCCCTGTGCCTCAGCCGCACAGTCCTCTTCTTACCATTGAAGAGGTTATTTGATGCTACCGCTGCAGTCGCCTGGTTGTCGCAGTAAATCGGTACCATCGGAATCTGTACACCAATCAATGGAAGATTATACATGAGCTCCCGAAGCCATTTTGCTTCATCTGCTGCAGCCGCCAGTGCATAGAACTCAGATTCCATCGATAAATAAGAGAGTATTGTCTGCTTCTTCAACTTCCACGATATAACAGCTCCACCCATGGAGAAGACGTATCCTCCTGTGGACCTTTCGCTCTCTACTTCTGAACACCAGCTTGCATTACTGAAGCCTTCCACTACTGTCGGATATCCGCTGTAGTGCAGTGCATACTTCTGAGTCCTCTTGAGATGTCTCATCACTCGCTTCACAGCTTTACAGTGCTCCACACCTGGATTGCTCGTGAACCGACTCAGCATCCCCACGACGAAAGCTATGTCAGGCCGTGTGGCAGTGGTTGCATACAGCAAACTCCCGATGACGCTTGAATATTCCAGCTGCCTGACACTTTCCCTTGGATATGGCTTCAGCTTCTTGTCACACCTGTATGGAGTTTCGATCCCTGGAAGATCCTGATATCCATAGCGTGTGAGCATCTTCTTAATATAATGAGACTGTAACAGCGCCACTCCAGTGTCCTTTCGGATGATCTTTATCCCCATGATAACATCAGCTTCCTCTAAGTCCTTCATACTGAACTTGGATGAGAGGAACTTCTTTGTCTCAGTGACATGTGCTAGATCCGTACTCAGAATCAGCATGTCATCCACGTATAGACAAACGATGACTCCTCTCCCGTCAGCGAACTTTGTGTAAACACACTTGCCCGTCTCACTGACTCTGTAGCCGTTTGATCTTATAACTTTATCAAACTTATAATGCCATATCTTGGGAGTTTGCTTCAGACAGTATAATGATTTCACCAACTTGCAGACTTTGTCTTCAAGTCCTTTGACGACAAATCCTTCTGGTTGTTGCATGTAAATCTCTTCGGTCAACTCACCATTCAAGAATGTTGTTTTAACATCCATCTGATAAATAACTAGCTTGTGAATTGCACTCAGAGCAATCAACATCATGATGGTCATCCATGCTACTGGAGCATATGTGTCAAAGTAGTCGATCCCCTGCTTCTGAGAAAGCTCCTTGGCTATCAGCCTTGCCTTGAACTTGTCAACAGTTCCATCGGCCTTCATCTTCTTCTTGACGATCCATTTGCATCTGATTGGTTTAGCTCCTTCAGGTAGATCAACCAACACCCAAGTGTTGCTGGAGGTTATTGAGTCATACTTATCATTGATAGCCTTCCTCTAGAAGACAGCTTTTCTGGTCTTCATCGTCTCATCATAGGTAAGCGGATCTACTTTCACATGATAGGTGACAAAATTATCTCCGAAGTCCTTATGTCGCCTCATTCGCTTGGACACCGGTTCTGCGAGTTCTGGTTCGATCGTTGTTTCTGGAATGTCAACTTCTGTTTGGACTACATCTTCATTGGAAGCGTTAGCCTCCTGTGCACTCACACTATTCTCCGGAATGTCCGCGATAATAATATTCTTGTGCCTTGCAAACTTATCTTTAAAGAATTCTGTGTCGCGAGATTCGATGATATAATTTGATTCAATATCAAGAAATCTCCGAGCATCACTCTTCTCAGCATAATCCAGGAAGATGGTCTTTGTAATCCTCGTACCCAGCTTCTGAATCTTCAAGTCCGGAAGCTTCACATACGTCAGACACCCCCACACTCGAATGATATTCAAGTTTGGTCTGTCTTTGAACCAGAGTTCATGAGAAGTGACATCGGAAGTTGCGTATGACACTCTTTTCAGAATGAACGTAGTCGTTAGCGCAGCTTCTCCCCAGAAGCAGTTTGGAAGACCCGCAGTCAACAACACCCGCGCATGCAACTCTCGCATAAAACGAGCGCATTAGCGCATCAAATGCGCACAAGCGTCATGCGTCGATACCATAGTTTAAAGTATCGGTCGATACCGATCCGATACGGCCGATACCGATACAGTTTGGCATGTCCCGATCCGATACCGACCGATACCCGATACTGACCGATACCGACATTAGAGGTCTTTTTTCCAGTCAATTTGGCAAAAAAATTTGAATTAAAAAGACCAATTAGAAAGGATGTAAAAGCATAGTAAGGTTGAAAAAACATATAAAAGATGAAAACTTATCTATCGCATATAAATCAATCGACAATGATGACTACTATTTCATTCAATATCAAAAATACTAAGAAACAATACTGAAAATACTTTAAATTATGCATAAATGTATAAAATATATTCTCTAAAATGTTATTAATTTACTAATAGTTGTTTGCTTTCCGATACCAAAAAATCCGATACTCCGATCCGAAACCGTCGATACTACCGATACCGCCGATCCCGATACTCATAGGAATGGTCCGATACCGATTCCGATACCGATACTTTGAACCTTGGTCGATACTGATGTGCTAAGTGAAAAGTGGGCCAACAAAGCGCGACTTTGCGCCCTTGAGCCCGAGTCCGAGTCTTTGGAGCTTAGCTACTATGGAATAAATTCTAAGAGCATGACAAAAAGCATAATGCTTACATTGAGGAGTTAATCTTTTTTCCTCCTAATAAAACACCCCCACATGGCACCCATGTGCCCCACCACACCCTATGTGCACACCTCAACACATACAAAGTATTATATTGAGATACCTACTTGGTGGTGTAGCCAATGTGGAACTATCTTTACTAGTCCAAAGGAAACAACACCAACAAGTTTACCCCGGACTAAACTTAAAACGTCCAGAGATTTTTTTTAACAAAATGAATGTTGTGTCAATATGGTCATGTCTATATTATACTGTGTCTAGCCAATGTAGAACCGTGTACAACATACTAATAAAATGGGGATCTGACAAAAAAATATTTAGTTTTAAACTCTTTTAGGCATAAATTCGAACACTAAGAGCCTTTGGTATCCTCTTTCACCATCAATAGAGGATCTGCGATATGGCAGAACTCGCCGAGGGTGCGGGGGCTCGGACGAAGAGGGAAGTGCTAGCGCCGGGGCTTGACGTTGCTGTTGTAGCTTCTCCTTAGGTTGTCGTTGCAGTCCGACAAGGATGACGCAGTCTCGATTATGATAGGGAGTCTCGGTTGAGGATGAAGCAGAGGTAATGAGAGAAGGTGAGTTATATATATATATAGAGAGAGAGAGGGGTCAAGTGAGGGAAAAGTGTTCTTATGGGGAGAGGATGAGGGAGCTCGACAGCGGAGTTCTAGGGAAGGGACAATTTGCAGTATACATTGTTTTACATTGTACAGTGTACGCGGAATAGTGAGAGAGAGAGAGGGCTAGGAATTTAAAAAAATAACTGGGCTACTGGAGTGTGGGCTGTTGTTGGCTGGAATTTGTGGTGGAAAACTGTATGTGGGATGAAATGTATAGAAAAATAAAACATAAAAAAATTTGGGTAGGCTGGAGCCTACCCCGCATACCAGTGGCTCCGCCCTTGACTATATCGACGATAACAGAGACTGCCATGTCGAAAGGGAAGCTTACTATAGGTACCAACACACACACACCCTTCCACGATCATAACTCCTTTACAATTAACCGAGTGTTAACCATGATGGTAGGTTTAATATACCTACAGTTTGACATTATCATCATATCATTCAGATCATTAGAGAATGATCTTTCTGCAGGCAGCATAAGACAAGAGGAAGGTCAAGATCTTTCACGGACTCTTAGTAATGAAAGCAAGGGCGGAACCAGAAATTTGAGCTGGGATGGGCTGGGGTGGACTAAGGTATGGGGGTGACTTAAATGGAAAAAAGAAATCATATGATTTTTTTTGGGTGTGTTGGAGCCCACCCCAACCCTTGAGTAGTTCTGTTTGTGAATGAAAGTGATAACAGATTCTAGCTACAATAAGCTTCTACTAGCCAACTTATCGTTTTGACTTTTTGTGAGAGTTACGTTGTTTTTGTTTCTTAGAGTTTATCTCCTCGTATACTTTGTATTTGTTTCGTTATTTACCATTAATGAAGAACACAACTTTTTTTTCCCACCATTCTCTCAAAGAAAAAGAAAACATACACTCCAAAATACGATAGGACACTCCAACATCTGTGCCAAGTCCGTATTGGTGTGCCCATATCTTGGTATGGCATATGCATGCCAACATAGCTAATACTTAGGACGCATGACAAGACTTAAGGATAAACCTAGATGGACTCGATAATAAAGTAATATGAGAAAGCTTTAATGATGAACTGATTCCTATCAGATATGCATAATTAAACAATACAATTAGATTAGGGTTCAGAATGACGTTACCCAAAGTGAAGAATTTTGCAAACTGGTGGATGACCAGCAAGTTATCCAGTTTGAAAAAGAACCATCGGTTGTCCGGGTTGATTTTCCTTGAAAGTAGTATGGAATCGCCAGCCACATCGAGGTTCAGTTCGCCGTTGTTGTCGGGTTCTTGAATGTCGATGACGATTGAGCTGAATCGATGGACTCCAATTGTGTTCTGAGCACTGCTAGAAATCGAAGATTGTGGTTGATGTCAGGTTCAATGCAAAAGCCAATGACGATATGTGTCGAAGAGGATTGGACACGGATGATGAAGCTCGATCTTTTGGTCCTCTGGTGGATTGTCCATACAACCTGGCTAGATGCTGTTGTTTTGTATTTCTGACGTGTTTCAAGTGAAGATCAATTGAGTCAGTTATGTGAACATTTAATTTTGATAGCACTTACCATGTTGCTTACATGATTGGACCTTCTGAATGCATGTTAAGGACAGTAGAAGGAGTTATGTACCAATAGTAGAAAGTTATATCATTTTTATTATGTTTGTTTGACATATTTTCTCTCTGGAATATAAAAATAGTCCACATTATTTTCCTTCTTATAGTAAGATTGTGTGTGTGTGTGTGTGAGAGAGAGAGGGGGGGGGGGGGGGGGGGGGGGGGGGGCGCTTATCTTAAGATCTTATTACATTATAACATGTTCTTATCGTTCCCATAGGTTGTTCAAAAGACTGCTGCAACCTTTGCACCAAGGGCTTCCACTGCCAGCAAAAATCCTGCTGTACCTGGAACTACTCTGTACACTGTTTTTGAAGTTCAAGGCTATGCCTCAATGTTCCTTGGAGGAGTTCTTTCATTTAATCTCATATTTCCATCAAATGAGCCTGATCTATGGAGATTGATGGGCATGTGGTCTATTTGGATGTTTAGTAAGTCATACTTCTTATTACTGCAAACAATGCTCCTTTATATATTTAGACTTTCTTTCTTATGTCTTTGCAAGAAGTATAAAAAAAATCATGAAATATTGTTATATAAGATGATAAGTGGATGCTAATAATTTTTTCGTCCCAATTGAGCTATTCCAGCTTATGCTAGTTATTCAATTTTTATTTTATTTTATTTTTTTTACTTTTCTCTTCTGATGAATCTCCGTATCTTATATTTATTTTTATCTGCAACCTTTGGCAAGTCATTTTTTATTTGCCAGAAACTTCTCATATGTAATTTTTATCTCACCTCTAACCCGTGTAAAAGATTTTAAAACCTTTCATGTTTTTCTTCCTTGAAAGAAGAACCTTGATATATGTTTTGCAATTATTAGATGGTAATTTATGATAATAGTAGGCAAACCATTTGATTAGTCATAGTTAGTGATGTGCAGCAAGTTATGTTTTTTTTTCTGGGAGAATATCTAGCAAGTTATATGTGGAATTGTTTATTTTTATATATGTAAACAATTTCTACTTTTCCAGTTGTCACCACCAACTTTTTTTAATGTCTTCCATTGCTGTTTTCAACTAGAGGCTCTCCTCTTTTTTTATTCTGACATCAACATCTTGGACTTTGTTGGGTCATCATCTTTTCATTTCTAGTAACAGTGCAGGCATATTTTGCTATTCTAGTATTCTACATTTAAACTTTCGTATGAGATAAATAAAATAGTAAATCTGTAAGTTCCTGCACTATTACTTTCTCTGGAGGAAATTGTTCATTGTTATTTGTTTCACTCAGCCTTTAGGGCCCGTTTGATTCACCGTAATGTAATCGTAATGGAATTCGGTTTGTAATGTAATTGAGTTTGTCATGTAATGGAATTACAATTACATTACCATGTTTGGTTGGAACATGTAATTAAACCATGCAATGTAATTCCAATTACATTCAAGTGTTTGGTTTAACATATAATGTAATCGAATAATAATTATTATTTGTATTATTTTGACAAATATACCCTTGATATTTATATGTATATTTTGTTGCCAAATTTATTATTTATAATTAATAAAAAATATCCGGTAACCAAATAAAACAAAATATCACATCGTATCATGTAAAAAAGTAAAAAATAATAATAATAACATTCATACGAGAACATTCAATAAACTTCATTCCATCTCAGAAAAAAAAAATTTACGGGAAATGCAGGAATGTAGATACTCAAAGTACAAAGCCACTTGCAATGTCAATTACACACAGTCACTAGAAAAAAAAAATTACAAGAAATGCAGGAATCTTATCAAGTTGATATATAGTTCACAAATGACACATCGCATATGATATTAAACAAGTTAATGAAATCAAGTAATCACAACAAATAGTACCAGAAAGAAAATAAAAAATTGGGAACAAAGAGAAACATGAGATGATCAAAGTACAATAAGGTGAAGATGAACCTAAGTGAAGAAGCATGGATGAGACATACACCATAACTAACACCACCAACAACAAGCAAGCATAAAAGAGGAAAGGACCATAAAACAAAACATGTGAGTTTTTCAGATAACCGAAAGGATCACAAGCATCTTTATCATGTGTATCACATTCCGATAACAAGCTGATCAAAATAACGACAAATTGTATCATGTAACCAACATATCCGGTAATCAAGTAAAATACAAAAAATTCTACGCAAACTCTAAAAGACTTTTCACCCAATTTTCTCTCTTTATTGGAAGACTCAGATGGAGAACAATATCCCAATCCCCATTATCCACCCTTCAGTCGCCAATGAACCCCTGAGACAACGGCCACTACACCACCACCACCAACAGCCAAGACACCACCACCACTACCAACATCAGCCACGACAACACCACCACCACCAACAGCCACGACAACAAACCACCACCACCAACATCCACGACACCACCACCACCGCCACCACCACCAACAACCACGACAACAACACAAGCAATAACAACGACCAATGGCATCATAAGAAGAAGTAGAAGAAGAAGAAATGAATAATACCTTGGAATTTTGTGAGCTCCGGCCGGCGATGAAGAGCGGAGGAGGAGGAGGAGGGGCGGCTGCGGCGGAGGGGGCGGCCGGCGGAGCGGAGGGAGAACGGAGAGGAGAGGGGGCTGCAAATTTTTTTAGATCTAGGTCATCATCGGGATTTTAAGAGTTGGGAATTTGTTGAAAGGGTAAAATTGAAATTTAAAATATGAGGATGTAATGTAATTAGGATTACATAGGTTGGGTGATGTACTTGATTTGAATAGGAGTTGATGTAATGTAATCAAGTTTGTAATCGTGATTACATTACATCGAGAAAATAATTGTCCAACCAAACATCCGAATTAGAGCTACAACGTAATTGTCATTACGATTACGATTACATTACGGTGAACCAAACGGGTCCTTAATCTACTTCTAAAGATGGTCTTTTACCAGATTATGGACTACCTAGCGGCCTGCTGATTCATAGTTGTGTAGAAATAGCCAATCAATACCATAGCTCTTTCTTTCCCAGGTAATATATTCAAGGAAGTACTAACGTTCCTGTTAAATATCAAGGTTTGTAGTATTGGCGAATTCCATTACGTATTGGTCGTATCGTATGAATTTTGGCACGTGTTGTTCCACCTATATGAAATTAGGGCTCTCTTTTCCTATCAATCCAACAAAGAAGAGAATAAAAGAAAACGAAAAAAGTATGAAAAAAAACATTGTTGACACAATGATTAGGTCATGCCGAAGATCAAGGGCTACAATGTGTCACCAAGAATTCTTATTCCTTAAGACACTGTAACCATTACCATTTGTCGAAGTTATATACACCTATAAATTCATATAATTCATCAATCTTAATATTCTTCCATTCAAACTACCTAATAGGGGTGTACTTTGTCTTAAAACAAGTAAATAAACAAGTTAACGATTCATCAATGTTGAATATTATTCCATTCGAATCTAACAAGAAACAACAAATAAAACCTAAAATTATATCTACATGGATCAAATAATTTCTATTTTTTTTTTAAATTGTACTTTTCCAAAACGAATTATTCCATACCGCCAAAATTGCCGATGTCGATACTCATAAGAAAGGTTAGAAATTCCGATACTACAAACCTTGTACTTCCCTGACCCCACTAGTTGTCATTAATAACTTAAGAACTTGTGACTTGGTAGTTGGTATGCTGTATGGCTTTTGATGTATGATGTGTGATCATTACTAGATCTTCAGTGAAATATGGTGGCAACGTGACATTTCCTTTCAAGAAAATGGTCTTGAAAAAAGTCACTTCCAGTGTTGTATATTGTTGGATGGTTATGACTGATGCATGTGTTTAGCCCATTACAACCCTGAACTTGGAGCCCTTCGACGTCTTGGTACATCTGCCGGCAACATTTTCCATTTTGGATAAACTAATGTGAATTTATAATGTTCATGGCCAATGCACATGTTTGCCAGGTTCCATAATCTGGATCACACATAAACCTGAGTGTTTCCAACAATATTCCTTTTAATAGCTAACGTTATCATGACTGTAAGAAAAAGGATGAGATTCTATAGTTTGTGAACTAAAGATGGGGTAGGCTTTTAGTCTAAAGTACAGTGGATAATGAAAACTTTAGTTTCTATAGCTTTTTGATACAGCGTAGAAAAATGGGTCATGGCCCAATATTGTGTATTATTCATTACTTTTTAGAAAGAAATGTAGTTGAGTTACAAGCTATTATCAAATAATTGTTTTTAATTCCCTGTACCCCTTCATTATCTTGTCGGTAATCTATATCTTTTCTGCAGCAATTCCTTCACTCAGGGCACGTGACTGTTCGAAGAATGAGAAAGAAGCCCTGAATTATCTTTTTCTTCTTGTTCCGCTACTCAACGTTCTGATCCCTTTCTTCTGGAAGTCGTTTGCAGTCGTGTGGTCTGCAGATACCGTCGCCTTCTTTGCCATGTATGCTTGGAAGGTATTCATTCAGCTACTTGTGACCAATTCAATGTTCCAGCTTCCATTTGAATTTATGTAACTGAGTGTTCACTTTGATACAGCTTGGGTGGCTTGAAAAGGCCGAATGAACTCTGGCTGTCAGAGGTGCAATTTCACACGAAAAGGGAATACAGAGATTGATATATCGATATCAGGCCTCGGAGGAGTGTCTTGTTTATCCAGACTAGGACCAGGAAAATGGTCCGGGAGATTCTCAAAATATTTCAGTTACCTTAAGGTGTACATCATTCATGATACGTGGCAAATATAAACATCTTTTACATGTAGAGGCCTATCGAAGGATATGAAGAACCAAATTTGGTGATGGAAAATTATCTGGAGCCATGCTTCATCTTTTGTTCATGTAAAATTTATTCATCTAATTTGGGGTGCAATACTGATTGCAAAAAAAATTTAAAAAAATTTA
>JAYESA010000018.1:125089642-125339642 GCA_036927795.1 Iris macrosiphon
TATATATAAAACTAACATGTGGCTAGGCACAAGCCTATATATATATATATATATATATATATATATATATATATATATATATATATATATATATATATATATATATATATATACCATTTTGCTCAACTCGGTTGGGCTCATTTTGCTCAACTCGGAAAATTATTTGCCTTCAATAAACAATGACCAAATGTCCATCGATTAGATGCATGTATAATGATCATTCGTCGGCACAATTGCTTGACCTTTTGCCCATGGTGGCACTGGTTTGATATTATTTTTATTTTCTGTTTATTATTTAGAAAAATACAATATATTTTTTACAACAAAATAAATAAAATTTTCGGTCACTTATTTATGTGTTTATATTTTTGGAAACTAAAATTAAAATTTTTTTTTAAATAGTGAAAACAAAAAGAGATTTTATTATGGTTATACCATCGATTCCGATATTTTTTTAGAGTAATGTTATTCGTACCTCCAAAATATATTTTCAAGCTATCCCTCCTTGTGAGCAACTGGCGTGACATGTTAAATAGTATTATGTGACATCTAACATGATAGCTAGCAGGGCAAATTTTAACTCAAAAAATACAATATTAATTTTAATGTTAATATTTGTTGGTGTTTTGCCTTTGAACTGTAAAGATAGTCTCACATTGGCTATACCACCAAGTGGGTATCTCAATATAATACTTTGTATGAGTTGAGATGTGCACATGGGGTGTGGTTGGGCACATGGGTGCCATGTGGGGGTGTTTTCCTAGAAGAAAAAATGATTAACTCCTCATGAAAGCATTTATGCATTTGTCATGCTCTTGGAATTATTTTCATAGGAGCTAAGCCCCAAAGGGGCTTAGCGACTCGAACTCAGATTCATACTCGGGCTCCAGGGCACTAAGTAGCGCTTTGTTGGCGCACTTTGCACTTAGCATCGTCGCAAGGCGCTCGTTTTGTGCGGGTGCTCAACGGGCGCTGAGCGGACTATGCATTGGGCTGCGATTGTGGGATATCAATTTTGTATATTGGCTTTTTAGTCCCACATCGGAAAAAAGAGGAGGATGGGCTTCTATCCTTCCTATATAAAGAGCCCTCTAGCCTCCTTTTGAGACAGACCAAAAAGTTGAGTCCAAAGGAGTCCGTTTGAGTCACACAAAGAGGTGACTACGAGTGTTCCAGAAGTTCTCTTGTGAACTTGCTGGCTCTTGGGAGCAGATCGTCGATAGAGGATGAATCTTTCTTTGAGAAATGGTGGTCTTACTGCCCCAGCAAGAATAATTTTTTATTCTGTCTTCTTTTTCTTTTTCTTCTTGGTTCGTTATGTCTGATTGCAACTGTATTTTGCAAGAAAGAACGAAGGTAGTTTCCGTTTTATTGTAACTCTGTTCTATCCGTCTGCAACTGTGATTGCAAGGAAGAACGAGAAGTTTGGTTAATTCTGATTCTTTTGCAATCTTGAAAGCAAGTTGTAATCAGAATCCTTATATAGTTCTTCATGAAAATTGAGAATAGTCATATTGGAAACTTTTGTGTGAACCTCTGATCTCGACCACGCATTTTTTCATCTTTGGTTAACCCTCGGGACTAACAATCTCAAAGCAAGATCCGAATAAAGATGCGGAACATCCGTTCAAATCTTCTGGACACAAGTTTTCACAAACTTGAGAAGATTGACGAAATTCATTTCGAACATTTGGATGAGGGAAGGAGTCTTTTGTCAAATGTTGAAAGTGATTTGTCAGTACCTACCATTTTCGAGGATGGAGGAGATAGCGACTGGAGGATGCGCATTCCAGTTGGAAGAAAGATTATAAGATGACCAAGGATTGGAGAGTATGCGCACAAGGGACAGACCTTTGCACATGACAGGACTTGGCGCTTTGCAAGACTTGGCGCATGGCAGTGCATTGGAAGTCTTGGCGTCTTGGTGCATGGTAGAGGTGGGCGCATAGTGTCTCAATGCGCATGATGGTCTTTGTGCATGCAGGACGCATATGAAGGCTTATGCGCATGGATTGGCGCATGGTGGCTTATGCGCATAGATTGACACATGGAGGCTTATGCACATGGATTGGCGTATGGTGGCTTATGCGCATAGATTGACGCATGTTGGCTTATGCGCATGGATTAGAGCAAGGTGACTTTTGCGCATAGATTGGCGCATGGTGGCCTATGCACATGAAGGTCACTGCACTATACAGCAATTGACACATGGTTGAAATTGGAACTTGAAAGTAGAACCAATCCGAACCAATATATCAATGTATAACTAAACTTGGTTCCTTTGATTACTTAACTTGGTTGATATGATTGCACAGGTTAAGTTCTCTGGCGTGGTTGCTGACCAGTGGATGAAAACTGGTGCATCTAGCCACATGTTCTTTAGGAAGAGCTGTTGATCAAGGTCGAATCTTTCAGTAGTGAATGTCTTAATGGAAAGCAAGGATAAAGAAGAGAATCTAGAAATTGGGACAATGGTTCTGAACTTCGAGAAGTTACAGTCAAAGGAGTGCGTGTAGCAACGTACCAGTGATTACCAAGGACCTGATCACAGGAAGTCTGTTGTAGACTTGAGGGTGAACATCCATATTTGCCAGATGGTGATATCTTGGCAAGAGACATACTTTGAAACAAGGCATTTAGTTTCAAATAGATGTCTGAGCTTCTGCTTGTGACTGAAGTCTCATTATAAGAGTTGTGGGACCCCAGACTAAGACATGTACTTCGTACTGTCAGATGTCTAGTCTAGGGTTTATCTCCAAATATGGGGGTAAAGAGGTGGAGAAGTGTAAGGTCTGTGCACAGACAAAGATCATAAAAAAATCGTTCAAATGGGTAAACCGAAGTACAGTTTATTTGGAGTTTGTTCACTCAGATATATGTGACTTCAAGTAGTTCTCCACAAAGTCCAAAAGAAAGTACTTCATTACTTTCATCGACGACTACTCGAAGTACGTGTTTGTCTATCTGCTCTAGTTAAAAGATGAAGCATTTGAGAAGTTAAAAAAGTTCAAGAAGTTCAGGGTTGAGGCTAAACTTCAGATAGGGCAACAACTCAAGAGACTCAGAAGTGATCTTGGCGAAGAGTATAGGGCTATTGAATTCGCATCATTCTACAAAGAAAATAGAATTTTTAATGAGACAACTACTCTGTATTCTTCTCAATCAAATGTAGTAGCTTAAAGGAAGAACAGGAGGTTGACAGAGATGATGAACTCAATACTGTTGACTACGGGTCTTCCAAATTACTTCTGGGGAGAAGCTGTGCTGACGGCTGTGTTTATTTTGAACAGAGTGTCATACGCAAATTCTGATGTCACTCCTCAGGAACTCTAGTTCAGAGTCAGACCCAACTTGAACGTCATTCGAGTGTGGGGGTGTATGGCGTCTGTGATGCTTCCGAAATTACAGATTTAGAAGCTAGAATCGAGGACTACGAAGACAATCTTTCAGGGTGATGCTAAGAAGAGTAATACTCAAAAATTTCTTGATATTGAATTAAATCATAATATTAAATCTCGCGACGCATAACTCCTCGAAGACAAATTTACAAGGCACAAGAACATTGTTATCTCTGATATTTCAAAAAATAGTGTGGGTGCACAGGAGGCTGAAGCTTCCAACGAAGATGTAGTCCAAGAAGAAGTTGTCATCCCAACGACAATAATCGAACCAGAACTCGCAGAGCCGGTATATAAACGAGTGAGGAGAGTGAAGGACTTCGAAGAAGATTTTGTCACCTATCATGTGGAAGCAGATCCGCTTACCTATGATGAGGCGATGAAGACCAGAGATCTGTCTTCTGGAGAGAGGCTATAAATAATGAGTATGACTCAATAACTTCCAACCATACTTGGGTGTTGGTCAATCTGCCTGAAGGAGCTAAACCAATCATATGCTTATCAGATCTTCAAGTCGATGAAGATGAAAGCAGACAGAACAGTTGAGTTCAAGACAAGGCTATATGCCTAGGGGTTTTCTCAGACAATATAAAATTGAGTTCTTTGACACCTCGATAAGGGTGTCATAGATCAGGATGATGATTATCGTAGCTTCTATTCACATGATGAATATTTATCAGATGATGGAAAGATAACAAGTCTTGGATGAAGACAGACATAAGAGATTCATGGACAACAGTCAGAACTATTGTCATTCAGGTTTGAAGACAGTATACGAGTTGGTGATATCTCGATATAGCCTGAAGCAATTTTCAGTATATGGCAGTAGGAGTTTGACAAGTCATCTAGTCAAAGTTATCGCAGGATCAGCGAGACGGACAAGTGTGTGTACACGAAATTGGTTGATAATGAAGGAGTCATCGTTTGTATATATATGGACGACTTGCTAGTCCCAGTTGTAGACACATAAGTGTCACTAACAAAGATATCTTTTTTGTCTAAACTCAGGACATGGGATTACGGATGTCATCCTGAGGATATAAGATAATTCGGATGCCAGGTGGGCTTGCTTAGTCACAAGCTCTCAGCATAAAATGATGATCACACGCTTTGGGTATCAGGGACGATACTCCTCACGTGTGACATGAATATGAAACAAAATCCAAGGAAAAGCGTTAGACAGTTGGTGTACTCGACCATCATCAGGTGAATGATTCAAGCTGCATGTACCACCAGGCCTGACATAGCTTTTGTTGTATGGATGCTAAGTCAGTTCACAAGCAATATATGTGTTGAACACTGAAAGCTGTGAAGAGAGTCGTCAAAATTCTCAAGAGAGCTCGATAGTATATCCTGTGCTACAGCAGTTATCCAGATATGAAGGAAGGCTTCGGTGATGCCAGTTGGTGCTCAAAAAAGAAGAGTAAAAGATTCACATTAGGATGTGACTTTTCCAGGGGTGGTGTTGATATATCGTGAAAGTCGAAGCAACAGTCTTTACTCTCAGAGTTCTTTGCACTATCAAGATGCAGCATATAAAGCAGAATGGCTCTAGAAGCTCTCAAATGATCTTTCTATGGTTAGTACACATATTCGGATGATACTGACATACTGTGAAAACCATGAAGCTGCAACAGTGGCATCTGTTCATCTTTTCAATGGTTTGAAGAGAACTATGTGGATAGAACACATGACATTGAATGAGTGCAGATTGTGTGGATCATTACAGTGCTTTAATGATCAAAGTCAGGTAAATTTGGCGGATTCGTTCATGATAGGCCTCAAGGTCCAGTACAAAATACTGAATGAGTGCAGCTAGCGTAGATTATTACAGTGTTTTATGATTGGAGCCAGGAGAGTCTGACAGATCCGTTCATATAAGGCCTACAGCGCCAACTAATCCCAAGAACTATAAATGAGGGTAGTACTCAATGTTAGAGTGGCGTGACACCACACGAGAGAGTGAACCTCGGTTTTGGGTCATGTCGCAGCGGCGTAACATCGCATATAGTCAAGGACACAACATATATGGGCTTGAAGGATCTCTGATATTGTGTCTTTGCAATCCTACCATTTAGTTTTATGTTATTAGTTCTAAGAGAAATCTACTAGGCATCTAGCTATTGGTTCAAGGGAGGACCATTGACCAGGACAATATCATGAACAGTGGGTAGTCCTTTGAGACATTGAGGAGTTACGGACCCAGAACCACTGTTGACTACTAATTGTTCTTTTGTGTAGAACAAATCATGTGGGAGGATGGCTTAGATGCCTTAATGAGTTCTCAGGCATTTTGAATGTCTGGTGTGCTTAACAGGAAGCACGGTAGCGCAGCACTACAAAGGAGCATAAGGTCTCCATGCTACAATGGGTGACACCACCAAGAGGTTCCTCGGTAAGGGTAATACCTCGGCTTCGTGAGCCATATCACAGCGGCGTAGCACCGCACATAGGCAGGTAGCCTAATGCTGTAGAATGAAGATTGTAGGCAACACTACAAAGAGACCGGTATCCTCATGTTACAATGGTGTGACACCACAGAGGTAAAAGATATAAATCCTCGGCTACGTGAGCTATGTCACAGCGGCGTAATACTGCAAAGAAGAGTAAGGCTTCATGCTGGGTATTTTGGCACTACAAAGAGGTTAGGACATCATGCTTGTCACGCCACAGTCCCAAAATGACGAGGGACTGGAGAAGCGTGGCAATGGCCAGCAGCACGCACCGATGGACAACCCAATTTAATGGATCCTTCAGGGCATGCTTAAGCTGTAGTCTAGCAGTAATAAGTACAAGTCTCAGATATTTCTAATCTCATCCACAGAAATAAATATGCAATATCAAATAAGGTTATCTCGGAAAACAAATCCGAGAATTATTCTGTTACATTTAAGAAAAAGACAGGAATTAAAATGCTGAAAATGGAAATACTGTATAGCTGAAGCCGGTGCTCAATGAGAAGTCTTCGGCCACTACTTCGTCCTCTGTTCCTTGTTCTGCTCCAAGGAGTGCTCCGGTACCGTACACCTCGGGGTAGTTCTCTTCAGCTGTACCTGGGGACATCATCCAGATCCAGGTCCTCAGGGGACATAGCAAGGTACAAAATAACTCAAGCCAAATGAATATCAGTGCAGCAATAAAATAAACAGCAGGGTAAACTAAGTAACCAACTATATGATATGCAATATGAGAGTCGCACTAGAACTCAGGCTGAAGCCACTACAAGCTCTGTGTCGGAGAGCCGGTAGCAGCAATAACTATGAATTACACTATGATATATACTATGTTTTATATATATTTAAGCCTGTAGTCTGTGTGTCTCTCCCCACCCAATGTAATCCCACGCCTCATGTCCACGATGCCTCATGTCCATGTCACGCACGATTATAACTAATGCAGCAAGTCTGATAGCTATGAATTAAATGTCTAATAATGTAAAGTCTAGGTCATAAAACATGCATCCTATATAGAATCACCTCGAATGTCCCAGGAAGACTCTGTCTCATGAAATAGTGTCCAGTGTCCTGGGTTCTGGTGTACTTGATAGGACAAGTACGAAAATTATCGGGTCTCGATATCCATGTCTATGTGACGTTACACAACCCCGCGTACGGAGTTGGCACCCGACTATGATCGGACACTAAGCACGTCACCCGTTTCCTAGGTTAAGCAGTTAAAACAAGTTTACAATTAAATCCACACGAAATCAAGTATAATACTATGTCAAGAATTACTGAGATTTGGCAAGCTTTACTTGCCCACTAATGCATAATTAAGTCCAAAAATAAATAGCAAGCTGCAGGGTTTGGCAAGGTACACTTGCCTGTGGTTCCGGCTATGTTTGCGGCTCTGACTTCGGTTGGATTCGCAGGCGGTACTCCGGTTGCTGAAACAAACATCACCATCAGATCCAAAAAATATCAATCAGCTAGAAACGCCTGTCCTTGGGTCCAATTTGGAGACAAGGGCAAAAACGACAGTTTTGGGTCAAACCGGGGTCCGCATGTGGGCCCGCTTTGCATCGAAAAACGTGTCAGGGTCAACGGTCTCCAAATTCACCAAACTTAGTGTCAACAGGTCAGGAACGCTGATACGAACCCAACGGAACCTTCAGAATTGAATTCTGATGAGCCGATCACAAAATCGCCCGTCGAGCGGGGCCTGTGGGGCCCACGACACGCAATTTCGTCAACGTTCTCAGAATCGAACCAAACTTGACCCACAGGACCAACGTATCGCTACGAGTCCGATGGCGCAAGTTTCGTTTCAATCCGATATGTGTACACAAAGTTAGGTCAAATTGCAGAAAAGTCGGATACGGAGCGATGTCCGCGGATACGCGTTGATCCCGGGGTGCACGTACCCCCGAATCGACTTCTGCAAAATTCCGCACGTCCGTATCGACGACGCGCACGTATCTGTGAAGACCGCGCGCGACCAAGTCGTCCCGTTTGGCGGGACGTACTCGGTTCCGGGGTAAAACAGGGTCTGGTTTTTTCCTATTTTTGGATCGCGGTATGCGATCACCACAGGACGCGATGCCCCGAACAGTTTGTCCGGGCACCGAGAGGGTCATACAGGCTTCGCAACGCAATTTACGGAAATGGAATCGGAGCTACGAGGTGAAAGTTACAAGTACCTGAAGGGGACCCGAAAAATTGGGGGCGAATCGTGTCCGACACGTGTCCGACACGTGTCGGATTCGAGATTCGAATCTAGGGTTTGGGGATTCAGGCCGAGCTCCGGCGGCTGGGCTGCGGCGGAGGGGCCGGAGGCGACGCGACGACGCGGAGGCGGTGCTGAGCGGCCGGCCGGGCGGAGGCGCCGGCGCTGCTGACGGCGGAGGCGGCGCTGTGCGGTGCGGGGCTGCTCGCTGTCGACGTCGAGGGGAGGAGAGATGAGGGAGGAGCCGGGGAGAGGCGGGGACGGCACGGCGGCGGCACAGGGGCGTCGGCTGTGCTCGGGGAGGGGTCGCCGGACGTGGGGGTGGCCGAAGTCGGGGTCGGCCGGAGGTTTGGGGTTCAGGTGTGGTGGGGATTAGGGAGGAGAAGGGAATTTATAGGGGAGCTAGGCGGAGGAGGGGCCGAGCGAGGCGGTGATCGAGGCGGAGCTCGCGGGGGGTCGTGGGGCGAGGCCGGTCAGCGCGGCGCGAGGCGGGCGGAGCGGCGCCGGACGCGGGCGCCGCCGGAGAACGCGGGGGGGGGGGGGGGGCTGGGGTTCGTGGGTGAGAGAGAGAGGGGCTGGGTCGGGTCGGGTTCGGACGGGCGGATCCGACCCGACCCGCTAGGCAGGGTCTGGGCCGGGTGGTTTGGGGTTGGGCCGGGCCGGCCCAATGGGCCGCGGGCTGGGTTTAATTTTAAAAATAATAATAATAATAATAATAATATCCAGTAATTATTTAATAAATAATTAAATAATTAAATAAATAAATTTAGGTGTTTTAAAAATAGGTTCGGGGCCCAATAAATTCCAGAAAAATTGCCCTAAGTCCAGTTTTTCAATTTACACCCAAAAATTTTATTTTTATAATATTTTAATACTGTTTAATATCAATTAAAAATTATTTAATAATTAAAACCCTATTTTTAAATTACAGAAAATTCCCAGAAAATTCTAGAAAATTGTGAAAAATCCAGATTTTAAAATTTTGAAAAATCAGGGGGTTTACAATCTACCCCCCTTAAGAGGATTGTGTCCTCGCAATCAAAGAATAACCGGTCAACAGAGATGACGCGGTCGCAATCATCGTTTGAAAATACATCACAAGATACTTAGGGAAGTACCGTTTCCCTAAAAATTGAAAGTTATTCACTTTCCAGAAAAATCTAGTTTAAAAAGAAGATCTACAACTTTTATGAAAACCAGGTTATTATTAACAAGTTACAAATTACTAGGTTGGGGCTGAGGTCACGAACCAATAGGCACGAACTAAACAACACTAAAAACGGATAACTACGAATCACTTACTCGCATCAGCGCCCTGCACAGTCAGCGCATAAGCTTGTCCTCGTCCTTGAGGTAGATTCCTCTGCTGCTGTTAGGCTTGCTGGAAGAGTGCTGCTTGGGGTGCTAGAGGTGGCCTCGGCGCTGGTAAAGCTGGTTGGTTTGCCCTTGGTGCTCCATCTCGATGCTGAGGACAGTCCTTGGCTATGTGTTGATTAGTGCCGCAAATCAGGCACAATCCCAAGTTACGTCTGCAGTCCTTCTCGACATGGCCTATCTTGCCGCAGTAGTGACAGGTAGGAAGGGTCTGCGAAGCTGTCCTGGGTGGCTGGTGCGTGTGAGATCTCTTTGCAGATTCTCCTGGTGATGCTCTGTCTGGCGCTGAGGTGATTGGCCGCTTGTGGCGAGACTCTCTCCTGGTGACGCGTTCCATGCGTCGGGCTGCAGCGAGAACGTCTGAGTAGGAGGTAGGTACGACGGATCCGATGAGTCTCTGTAGCTCGAAGTTCAGTCCGTCGAAGAACTTCTCGGCCTTCTCTTCCTTTGTCGGGATCAGGGTTGGGGCGAAGCGGCTCAGACGAATGAATTCTGCGTTGTACTCTTCCACCGTCATAGAGTTCTGAGTGAGGCGATTGAACTTGTCCCGCAGTTCGGATCGTGCGATAGCCGGAATGTACATCTTCTGGATGAGCCTGGAAAACTCTTCCCAAGTGACTCGGTCTGGTCCGAGTCGTGCCTCCTCAGACAACCACCAGTGGTGCACGTTACCTGTCAATTGCATTCGGACGGCAGTCATCCAGCGTTCTCGTGGAAGCTCAGCTGCTTCAAGTTGATGCCGTATGTTGGTGAGCCACTCATGAACTTTGGTGGGCTCCTCTTTTCCAGAAAAAGTGCGGGGCTTCAGTTGGCGGAAGTCAGTGATAGAGCCTGTAGATGGCCGTCGAGCTGGTAGGTTGGCCTGCTCCAGTACATTTACGATGTTGTCCCTCCAGAAGTTAGCTTCGCGACGCTGAGCCTCGTGTTGGACTTGTTGCTGAGCTTGCATCATCGCGTAGATCATTTGGAATATCTGCTGCCCGTCAATTGGCTGTCCTTGTGGGAGTACGGGCGTTGGTGGAACGAACTGCGGCGGAGGTGGAATGTCATCGCGTCAGAATCGGAAGGTAGGTTGACCTGCCTGCTGGCTCTGTTGAGTTGGTGGAACTTCTCCGACTGGTGTCACTTCATCGTCATAGGTGACACCTGTAGCTTGTGGGGTTCCGGCGGGAGTCTCATTGCATTCTTGTGGGTCCATTTCCCTGCATCCAAAATACCCAATAAGAGGCGTACAGGAATCAAGGCAAGATGCAAGTTAATAAATTAATTCGAATGCGATACAGATATAAAAAACGATTCAAGCAAGTGGATGAGAAAAAAACTTATCCTATCTTATTGCAGGCCTGTTCGGTCCCTAAGTTGAAACCGAACAATTTAGTCGTTGACCTGCATGAGCCACCACAAAAACCATGTCACGTCCCAGTCCCAAAATGACGACGGACTGGAGAAGAGTGGCAATGGCCAGCAGCACGCACCGATGGACAACCCAATGTAATGGATCCTTCAGGGCATGCTTAAGCTGTAGTCTAGCAGTAATAAGTACAAGTCTCAGGTATTTCTAATCTCATCCACAGAATAACACAGATTAATTGCCAGAAATAATGCAATGAAAATAAATATGCAATATCAAATAAGGTTATCTCGGGAAACAAATCCGAGAATTATTCTGTTACATTTAAGAAAAAGACAGGAATTAAAATGCTGAAAATAAAAATACTGTATAGCTGAAGCCGGTGCTCAAGAGAAGTCTTCGGCCACTACTTCGTCCTCTGTTCCTTGTTCTGCTCCAAGGAGTGCTCCGGTACCGTACACCTCGGGGTAGTTCTCTTCAGCTGTACCTGGGGACATCATCCAGATCCAGGTCCTCAGGGGACATAGCAAGGTATAAAATAACTCAAGCCAAATGAATATCAGTGCAGCAATAAAATAAACAGCAGGGTAAACTAAGTAACCAACTATGTGATATGCAATATGAGAGTCGCACTAGAACTCAAGCTGAAGCCACTACAAGCTCTGTGTCGGGGAGCCGGTAGCAGCAATAACTATGAATTACACTATGATATATACTATGTTTTATATATATTTCAGCCTATAGTCTGTGTGTCTCTCTCCACCCAATGTAATCCCATGCCTCATGTCCACGATGCCTCATGTCCATGTCACGCACGATTATAACTAATGTAGCAAGTCTGATAGCTATGAATCAAATGTCTAAGAATGTAAAGTCTAGGTCATAAAACATGCATCATATACAGAATCACCTCGAATGTCTCAGGAAGACTCTGTCTCATGAAATAGTGTCCAGTGTCCTGGGTTCTGGTGTACTTGATAGGACAAGTACGAGAATTATCGGGTCTCGATATCCATGTCTATGTGACGTTACACAACCCCGCGTACGGAGTTGGCACCCGACTATGATCGGACACTAAGCACGTCACCCGTTTCCTAGGTTAAGCAGTTAAAACAAGTTTACAATTAAATCCACACGAAATCAAGTATAATACTATGTCAAGAATTACTGAGATTTGGCAAGCTTTACTTGCCCACTAATGCATAATTAAGTCCAAAAATAAATAGCAAGCTGCAGGGTTTGGCAAGGTACACTTGCTTGTGGTTCCGGCTATGTTTGTGGCTCTGACTTCGGTTGGATTCGCAGGCGGTACTTCGGTTGCTGAAACAAACATCACTATCAGATCCAGAAAATATCAATCAGCTAGAAATGCCTGTCCTTGGGTCCAATTTGAAGACAAGGGCAAAAACGGCAGTTTCGGATCAAAACGGGGTCCGCATGTGGGCCCGCTTTGCACCGAAAAATGCGTAAGGGTCAACGGTCTCCAAATTCACCAAACTTAGTGTCAACAGGTCAGGAACACTGATACGAACCCAACGGAACCTTCAGAATTGAATTCCGATGAGCCGATCACAAAATCGCCTGTCGAACGGGGCCTATGGGGCCCACGACACGCGATTTTGTCAACGTTCTCAGAATCGAACCAAACTTGACCCACAGGACCAGCGTATCGCTACGAGTCCGATGGCGCAAGTTTCGTTTTAATCCAACGTGTGTACACAAAGTTAGGTCGAATTGCAGAAAAGTCGGATACGGAGCGATGTCCGCGGATACGCGTTGATCCCGGGGTGCACGCACCCCCGAATCAACTTCTGCGAAATCCCACACGTCCGTATCGACGACGCGCACGTATCTGTGAAGACCGCCGCGACCAAGTCGTCCCGTTTGGCGGGGCGTACTCGGTTTCGGGGTGAAACAGGGTCTAGTTTTTTCCTGTTTTTGGATCGCGGTGTGCGATCACCACAGGACGCGATGCCCCGAACAGTTTGTCCGAACACCGAGAGGGTCATACAGGCTTCGCAACGCAATTTACGGAAATGGAATCGGAGCTACGAGGTGAAAGTTACAAGTACCTGAAGGGGACCCGAAAAACCGGGGGCGAATCGTGTCCGACACGTGTTCGACACGTGTCGGATTCGAGATTCGAATCTAGGGTTTGGGTTTGGGGATTCAGGCCGAGCTCCGGCGGCTGGGCTGCGGCGGAGTGGCCGGAGGCGACGCGGCGGCACGGAGGCGGTGCTGAGCGGCCGGCCGGGCGGAGGCGCCGGCGCTGCTGACGGCGGAGGCGGCGCTGTGCGGTGCGGGGCTGCTCGCTGTCGACGTCGAGGGGAGGAGAGAGGAGGGAGGAGCCGGGGACGGCACGGCGGCGGCGCAGGGGCGTCGGCTGTGCTCGGGGAGGGGTCGTCGGACGTGGGGGTGGCCGAAGTCGGGGTCGGCCGGAGGTTTAGGGTTCAGGTGTGGTGGGGATTAGGGAGGAGAAGGGAATTTATAGGGGAGCTAGGCGGAGGAGGGGCCGAGCGAGGCGGTGATCGAGGCGGAGCGAGCGGGGGGTCGTGGGGCGAGGCCGGTCAGAGCGGCGCGAGGCGGGCGGATCGGCGCCGGACGCGGGCGCCGCCGGAGAACGCGGGGGGGGGGGGGGGGCTGGGGTTCGTGGGTGAGAGAGAGAGAGGGGTCGGGTCGGGTCGGGTTCGGGCGGGCGGATCCGACCCGACCCGCTAGGCAGGGTCTGGGCCGGGTGGTTTGGGGCTGGGCCGGGCCGGCCCAATGGGCCGCGGGCTGGGTTTAATTTAAAATAATAATAATAATAATAATAATAATAATATCCAGTAATTATTTAATAAATAATTAAATAATTAAATAAATAAATTTAGGTGTTTTAAAAATAGGTCCGGGGTCCAATAAATTCCAGAAAAATTGCCCTAAGTCAAGTTTTTTATTTTACACCCAAAAATTTTATTTTTATAATATTTTAATGCTGTTTAATATCAATTAAAAATCATTTAATAATTAAAACCCTGTTTTTAAATTACAGAAAATTCCCAGAAAATTCCAGAAAATTGTGAAAAATCCAGATTTTAAAATTTTGAAAAATCAGGGGGTTTACAATGCTACAATGGCATGACACCATAATGGGGTTTAGCCTCGGCTTTGGGGTTTAGCCTCGGCTTTGGGCCATGTCATAGCGGAGTAGCACCATAAGGAAGCTCGAGGCTTCATGCCAATGAATCTTTAAAAGAACTCACCTAGAGTGTATGAAAAAAGATATAGGCCATTTCTTGAGGAAAAACTCGTAGACGCCCAAAATACATACACCGAAACCAGGCGTGCACAGGGCCTTTAATGTGCAACTGGAAGCACAGCTGATGTCATTGTGTGAGTGAGAAGAATTGCAGTTATGGTGCAGAATTTAAGGCTTAGTCAATTCTTGTATCATACTATTGTTCGACTCATGTGGAAAGATTCAAGTCGAAGCGACATCTATCCTAATACATGATGGACAGTCACTGTGGGGAATGCTCAACCCATATATATTGAGATATGTGGGAGATTATTGGTGTTTTTACCTTTGGACTAGTAAAGATAGTCCCACATTGGTTACACCACCAATTGGGTATCTCAATATAATACTTTGTATGAGTTGAGGTGTGCACATGGGGTGTGGTGGGGCATATGGGTACCATGTAGGGATATTTTTCTAGGAGGAAAGATGATTAACTCCTCATAAAAGCATTTATGCTTTTTGTCATGCTCTTGAAATTATTTTCATAGGAGATAAGCCCCAAAGGGGCTTAGCGACTCAGAATCGGACTCGAGCTCCAGGGCGCAAAGTGGTGCTTTGTTGGCGCACTTTGCACTTAGCACGTCAGCATCGTCGCAAGGCACTTGTGCATTGTTGTTGCTCTCGTGGGCTTATTTTATGTGCGAGTTTTATGCTCGGGTTGCATGCATGTGTTGCATGAGCGGGCGCTGAACGGGCGCTGGACGGACGTTGAACGGACGCTGAGCAGACTATGCATTGGGCTGCGATTGTGGGATATCAATTTTGTATATTGTCTTTTTAGTCCCACATCGGAAAGAAGAGGAGGATGAGCTTCCATCCTTCCCTATATAAAGAGCCCTCTAGCCTCCTTTTGAGACAGACCAAAAAGTTGAGAAAGATGGGTCCAAATGAGTCCATTCGAGTCACACAAAAAGGTGACTACGAGCGTTCCAGAAGTTCTTTTGTGAACTTGCTGGCTCATGGGAGCAGATCGTCGATAGAGGATGAATCTTGCTTTGAGCAACGGTGGTCTTACCGTCCCAGCAAGAATAATTTTTTATTCTGTCTTCTTCTCCTTTTTTTTCTTGGTTTGTTATGTCTGATTGCAACTGCGTTTTACAAGGAAGAACGAATGTAGTTTTCGTTTTATTTTAACTCTGTTTTGTCCGTCTGCAACTGTGATTGCAAGAAAAAACAAAAAAATTGGTTAATTCTGATTCTTTTGTAATCTTGAGAGCAAGTTGTAATCAGAATCCTTATATAGTTCTTTATGGAAATCGAGAATAGTCGGAGTGAAAACTTTTGTGTGAAGCTCTAATCTCGATCACGCGTTCTTCCATCTTTTGTTAAGCCTCGGAACTAACAATATTAATATTAATATTAATACTAATATTAATTTTAAAATTTATTATGTTAACTGTCATATCAATGCTACGTCAGCTGCAATATAAAGAGAGATGATTTAGAGGAACATTTTAGAGGTATTAATATCATTATTCTATTTTTGAAAACTAATTTTTTTTTCTTTTAATATTTTGATTTAAACTGTCGATATTGTCGATACCCGATTCTGATACTCATATTAAGGGTCCGATATAGATAATACGAACCTTGGACGATACATTATCGTTGTTGTAGATGCAAGAAAGTTTCTTCTACAAGCATACATGTAATCGCCAAATAATTAACAGTACCTATGATTGAATCATAACATGAACTTTGAGCACCAATGGTCACGAGTTTGAATTCTAATCCGAACAAAATATTTGATTAAATATGAGGGGCCTTGGTGCTTGTAGCGTAGAACACAATGACAGGCCCTCTAATCTAAAAATAATAAATTATGAGTTGAATTTAGAACTTCCTCAATGGAACGGCAACAAAGGAGTAATATGTCTGGTAATTGTTTCTTATTAGAATTAAATAAAGTCTTCAAGATTTGGAATATTTAGACTTTGGGTCTCTGATAAGTTTCGAAATTTATGTTTGGGTCTTCATAATATACATAATTAGTATTTGAATCTAAAAAATGTCACTAATATTCCAAAAATGTCACCAAAAGTGTATCAAAATTGTCACTAATTATTTTTTATGGTACTTTTAAGACTCAAATACTAATTATATATATTATGAAGACCCAAACACAAATTTTAAAACTTATTTGAGACCAAATTCTAAATATCCCTGTAGATTTCATTAGTCTATATGTAGGCTCAAGCAATATTAATATTGTCAACTAGAGAAAAGACTACGTGCTAGAAGTCACTAGTTCTACGTGCTTATCACAAACTGTGAGCTTCTGGATTGAGCTCCCCATGGCATCATTTGCAGACATAGGCAGTGTTGTATAAGGCTCGGTACGTGTTCCACTACGGAGTGTTACAGGTGTTGTCTTATGATGGGAGAAGTTAGAAGCAATCTATGCAATCTATCATGCATGGACGTCATGTGGTCGTCACGTGACGAATGTAAAAAAATTGTAGGCATTTGATTGTAGTCCTAGCAATGCCCATGTTGTATAAGGCTCGATAAGTGTTCCACTACGGAGTGTTACTGGTGTTGTCCAATGATTGAAGAAGTTCGAGAGAAGTTAAAAGCAGTCTACATGCATGGGCTAAAAACAGTCAATCGGTTGATATATCGTCGATATACTGCCGGTATACCAGAAAGTACAGAATTCTTCTAGCCGATTAACTATTCATATTAAATTTAACGAACAATATTAATTAGCGAATATAGGTAACGAGATTTTTGTAATAATTTTTTTTTACTGTGAAGCCTCAACTTTTCGTATTATATATTAGTATAGATTCAGTTTGACCATTTTTAATATTTTCTAGACTGAAAATGATGTCTTTTTTTTTTCTACCAAATTGTTGCGTCACAGCGAAAATAAACCAAAGAAATCATAGGACACCACAAAGAAAATTCATAACTGCAGAGACAATAATTTACGTAGTTCGGCCAAGATGTGTACGTCCACGGGCGAGGGTGATTCTATTCCACTACGAAGAAGAAGAAAAAAAATTGCAATAGTCTCACAACACTTTTCTCCTTGATCTCAAGAACTCTCTACCACAAAGATTAAAAAAAAAAAAAAAAAACTTCTCCATCAAACTCTTGTGTTGAACTTATTTAACAGCTTTCATTGAGCACAATTAATCTATGTAAAAGAATTTTTGGTCCCTTTATATAACATGTGATCGATCATGAGTCCATATATGAAAATTCATGAATTCTATGTAGAATTGACATACGTTTTCATGTTTATAACTCAATGGACCTATTCCGCCATTTTTCTTCACAAACATCTTTATACCTTTCTCAAAAACCATAGTTATTTTTTTTCTTTTCTTTTCTTTTCCAGAAACCATATTGCTTGATGACAATAACTTACAAAATCAACCTACGACAACAAGTTATGCCCATGCATGTAACTGTATCGTGTCATGTTGTATCCGACTCTGTGCAACATAGCAAACTTGTATCTTCAGTTCAGGACCTCGGCCAAATATATATATATATATATATATATATATATATATATATATATATATATATATATATATATATATATATGCTACTGATGTATTGGTCAATAAACTAGAACCATGTTTACAAATGCTAATTAGCGATAATGTCCAAGTTTATAATAATGGTGGATGGGAGTGGATTACTAGGAAATATTCCCACCACATTATCATATTAATTTTGCTGTTGGCAAAGAGGAACTAGTCAAAACCGAGGATCTTAATTTGTTTCTTTTAATAACAATGTTACAGAACTAACAGTGACCACCACCACGACAACTATGGTGTTCTTGCTGTTTGCGCTTCACGTCAGGATGACCCACATCCTGAATATTTATGTTTTTTTTTTTCTTTTTTCTTAAAGATGCTTCTTGTTGAGTATAAAATTATTTATTGCTAAAATAAGCGGTGAGACAGAGAAAATTCCTGAGTGCACAATAGCTAATAGAAAATATCATGTTTGCTTAAACTATATAGCCTCAGTTATTCTATTGTTTGTACAGTTGAGAATGCCGTCCTAATATCTGTCGGTATTAATTGATCAAGAACAATAAGAGACATATTTCTCTCTCTCTCTCCCTTTCTTCTCTATTCATACAAGAGAGGCAGATGAAGGAAACGTGTCATTGATATATACAAATAATGTACAAATGTCGATAATTGCTTTCTGAGAAACTAAGGAAGAGAGAGAGAGAGAGAGAGAGCATGTTCTTGGTTCATTCCTCTATCTCCTTCTTCTTCTTCTTCTTCTTCTTCTTCTCTCTTCCTCTGTTTTGAAACATGGCTCTCGCGTGTCGATCCATGCTTTGATCGGCTCTCAGTGCACAACTTATGGCAGCACCAACAAAGTCCAAGCCGAGCTCCAGGAGAGTCTACAAAACCTGGAAGGGAAACAATGTAATTAATTTACCCCTTTTTGCGTATTTTTGTTACTATGGTTTTGTTTCTGTTCTCGTTGGATCTCAATGTGACATGTTGCTATTAGAGAAGAGCAAGGCCTAACCGCTGTCACGTGCCCACTAAATAATTTCTGAGTTTTGCACCTTGAGAATTGACACAATCTCCACCCCTGATATTGAAAATGTGGATTTTCTTTAATACCCACTTTAAAGCATTTCTGCAAAATCTTATATTGTTTACTCAGAGGAAACTTATACTAGTTGGTGACGAGAATGTCGATCAGTTCATAATATTTTCAGATGCTAAATCCATGCATTCACATAAGATGTTGATGGTGAAAACATGGTTTCATTCTGTTAACAGAGATTTCTCTGCGGAGGGAGGCTGATACTTGGCCCAGACTTGACATCTCTGTTCATAACTGTGCTTCTAGTATCTGGCCCGGCGTTAACATTCTGTGTCCAGGTATGCCGAAAGATGAAATACCATGCGATTCATAGCAAAGATGAGGTCGACGACCGCAGCAAAGTTCTCGGGTTTCCTGTACTAATTGTCACAATGGTCGGATTAATATTGGTATGTGATGGTTGGGTAACTATATATACCTACAATCTTGTAACTTGTTCGATATATTATCTTACATTACAATATTGTAACCTGGTTCGAGTTACCATATATTAACTTACATTACAATCTTGTAACTTGTCTTCGAGTTGCGATATATTAACTTACATATCGATAACTTACATTACTTGTAAATAACTTACATTACTTGTAGCTTGTCTTCGAGTTGCGATATATTAACTTACATATCGATAACTTACATTACAATCTTATAACTTGGTTCGAGTTACCATATATTAACTTACATTACAATTTTGTAACTTGGTTTCGAGTTACGATATATTAACTTACATATAGATAACTTAGATTACAATCTTGTAACTTGGTTTCAAGTTACCATATATTAACTTACATTACAATCTTGCAACTTGGTTTCGAGTTACGATATATTAACTTACATATCGATAACTTACATTACAATCTTGTTACTCGTTTCGGATTACGATATATTAACTTCTATTACAATCTTGTAACTTGGTTTCGAGTTATGATATATTAACTTACATTACAATCTTGTAACTTGGTTCGAGTTTATATTAACTTACCTTACAATCTTGTAACTTGGTTTCGAGTTATGGTATATTAACTTACATAACGATTCGGATGTGCATTGGCGCAGGACTTGATTTTCCTCTTCTTAACATCTAGTAGAGATCCAGGTATAGTTCCAAGAAACAAGGTGCCTCCAGATTCTGATGAGTTCAGTGTCAACACTCCATCTATGGAATGGTTGAATGGGAGAACCCCGCACCTGAGATTACCCAGGACCAGAGATATTGTTACAGCGAACGGGTTCATAGTAAAAGTGAAGTATTGCGATACGTGCCAGCTCTATCGCCCGCCCCGAGCTTCTCATTGTTCGATCTGCAACAACTGTGTTCAGAAGTTCGACCACCACTGCCCGTGGGTTGATCAGTGCGTTGGACTAGTAAGTCGGTCTAAAAGTAGTATCCTGATGTTCTTCTCAATGATATGCATACATTGTGGTGATGATATTTATGAATATTTATTACTGAAATCATAAGCACTTTATCAGCAAAAATGTTTGTTTTAGTACACCAAGTCCCTCTCAATTCATCGCTCTACTTATTGATTTCAACACCTCCTTTTTCCTTTTCCTTTTTAGATAAGACCGATCATTAATCACCACCCTTTTTTCAGTTAGGTTAAAGTTCCGAAAGTTACGTCAGACATCCAAATAAAGAAAATTTTCTTATTTGAGTTCCTATACGAGTTCTTTAGTTGACCCCAATCATCAAAGTGTACTTATGCATGCATACTGACCGAATGTTTTCTGAAGCATAATGCTTCATAATTTCTTGAAAACTTACTGAGAGTTTCAATGGGACTATTAATTGCAGCGGAACTACCGATTCTTCTTCTTGTTCATATCAACTTCAACTTTTCTATGCGTGTACGTCTTCACCATGTCATGGCTGAACATTTTGGAGAAAAAGAAGTATCACAGCTCCCTCTTGAAGTCCATGGCAAGCGAGGTCATCTCGGTGGTGCTCCTCGTGTACACTTTTGTGTCGGTCTGGTTTGTGGGTGGGCTGACAATCTTTCACCTTTACTTGATCAGCAAAAATCAGGTAATCTTTGAGTTACAAATAACTTAAGCTTTGGTGTTTTCATCGGTTTTGGAATATTTTTAAACCGACCGTTTATGAAAACCTCTACTTGGTAATTTTTATAAGGTACTAATTTTGGTCGGCTCAAAAGCTCCCCAAAATTGATGTAATATAATTTTGGATGGCTTTATAAACATTCCAAATCGGTAGATTTTGAAAAAAAAAAAAAATTATTTTTTATTTATTCTTTTAAAAAAACTTTCAGAACAGTTTGTTACCAAGCATGAATTGGATTGGTCGCTACTTAAAACCACTCAAAACCGGATCCTTCAAACTCGTTCATAGCTGGTACTCTAGAAACCGCTACTCCCACAATTGCCAAGCAGACTCGTAGGGTATGATTTTTTTCATCGGTTTTGAAGAGTTTTTGAGCCGACCGATTATGAATTGTTTAAAAAAAAATTGACTTTCATCCCACTTACTAATATAATTTTGTACTTACCCCTAAAATAAGAATAAGGTATTTATTAGACTTACATTCCAATTTTTTCTTGGACAACGTTTATTTGACCGTGAAAGTCTATTTTTCCTATCTACGTTGTTTCTAGGTTCAAAAAAAATCCAAAATATAGTAGTATACAATCACAAAGTCATACAATGATGTCCTGAAGGGTTGGGGAATGGGATAAAAGTAATCACGTGCAACTCACATTGATCGTATAATATTCATATTTTGAATTTTTTTTTAACATTGCGACAACTTTAATGGAGAAAAGAGAGACTTTCACAGTCAAATGAATAGTCCTTGAAAAAAGTGAAATATAAGTCTAATAAACATATTATTTTAGGGGTAAGTACAAAATCATATTAGTAAGTGTCCCTAAAAAAATTTGCTTGATAATTTTTTTTTAAAAACTAGTTTTTGTGGGCTCAAAAATCCCCCAAAATCGGTGTAGTGTAATTTTGGATGTCTTTATAAACAACCACAAATCGTAGGTTTTGAGGGTTTTCATTATTTTATTTCATTTATATCCTCAGAATATATATATATATATATATATATATATATATATATATATATATATATATATATATATAGTGGAGACAATGCACAAAAAAATTCTCTTCATGCCGAACTCAAACCCTGTATGATACACACCCATAAAGACTTCTCCAAGAATTCTGCATCAAGCAGATTTCGGCATCAGACATGAAACTTTGAGAGGCTTTTGCTTATATACAGACATATAGATAATTTTATTCTTATAGAAGACTTTCAGAACCATTAGTTAATGAATTACCAAGCATGGATTAGACTAATTTAAAAGTCGCTACTTAAAACCACCCAAAATGGAATTCCTGATAACCGGTACTCTAAATACACCTCGTAACCGCTACATGACAATTGCCAAGGAGACCCGTAATGTTGCGCGAATAACTTGGGGTAACTTGCACATTTCATCTTTATCATATTTATTTCTCTTCTACTTCCTCCAAACTAGGACTACTTTCTCCGGTGAGTTTTTAAAATCTTATTTTTTATAATCTCTGATCATATCTTCACCTGGCGATCATTCTCATAATGACTATGTTCATCCACGCGATCATTCTTATAAATCCTTAATCCATCTAGATATGGAAATATAGGTAATTTAATTAGAGTTTAGACCTTGGATTTTATACCAGTTTAGAGTTTAAGTCCCGACTTGTCCAATTAGAAAGTTTAGACCCTAGATTTGTATGATTTGTTTCATTTTTTTTATTATACCCTTCCTCACATACTTGACATTGAAATCTTCCTATATAGACTAAGGAGGATATAATGAAAAGAAAAAAAAAAAAAAAAAAAAAAAATATATATATATATATATATATATATATATATATATATATATATATATATAAAATCAGGATCTAGACTTTCCAATTGGACATGTCAGGACTTAAACTCTAAGCTGGTATAAGATTCATGATCTAAACTCTAACTAACGACTCTCAGAACCGTGCGTTAATAAATAAATTATCAAGCATGGGTTGGACTGGTCTAAAAATTGTTACATAAAATCACCCAAAACTGGACCTCTCGTAACTCTCACGACCTGTAATCTAAAAACACCTCGTAACCGCTACCCAACAATTGCCAAGCAGACCAACCCCGTAATGTTGCGCGAATAACTTGGGGGTAACGTAACCTGCACGTACATTTCCTGCAGACAACTTATGAGAACTTCAGGTATCGCTACGAGAAGAAGGAGAACCCATACAACATGGACTTACTTAGGAACTTTGCGGAGGTGTTCTTCAAGAGGATCCCGCCTCCCATGGATTTCAGGTCGTGGGCAGCCGAGGAGGCGACGGAGGAGGAGGGAGGATCTCCGTGTCCGGATATCGGAACGGAAGTGGTCATGAGCTCAAAGGAAAAGGATGGTGGTGTGGAAATGGTGGGAGGCAGCAGTAGTAGCTATATTGAGACTATACTGCACAACTTGGACTACACCAGCACCACCACCGATGATGATCGCAATAATCATAAAGAAGATGCTCAAGTGAGAGAAGATGGAGCTCTTCTGCCGGCTATATATGAGGAGGAGGGGGAAGGCAACCATGGAGCCTTAGCTTCTTCTGCTGATCCTGATGCTTGCCATCCAAGTGCTTGAGGTAATTATTGTTTGTATTATCCAAAATGTTTCGTATCTTGTATCCGCGTATCCGTGATGTGTCCAATAGCGGAGCCGTTGGTGGCATGGGGGCACCCAATTTTGGGGAAGGCCACACCATTTGTAGCCTTCTAGTACTACGAGTACAAGGAGTAGTACTATTGATTGTGGGAGGAGCAGAAGTAGAGATGATTACGGCTAGGGAGGAGAAGCCTAGGTATCTGGCCATACATTTTTCTTTTTCTTTTTCTAAACATGTCGGTCCATATTCGGTTTTTTGCATCAAATTCCAGCCCACACAAGTCCACAACAGCTCACTTTCTAGGAGTCCAGCTCTTTTTTTAAATTCATGGCTCCAGACCACTCAATTTTGGGGAAGGAGAAGCCTATGTATTATGTATCTCGCCACACCCATTTGTAGCCTTTTAGTACTACGAGTACAAGTAGTAGTACTATTGATTGTGGGAGAAGCAAAAGTAGAGATGATTGCGGCCGGGGAGAAGAAGCCTAGGTATCTGGCCATACCTTTTTTTTTTTCTACGCATGTCAGTCCATATTTAGTTTTTCACCTAAAATTTCAGCCCACAGCAGCTCACTCCAGGAGTCCAGCTCTTTTTTAAAAATTCATAGCTCCCCCCTCTCTCTCTCTCTCTCTCTCTCTCTCTCTCTCTCTCTCTCCCAAAGGCTCTTAGTGTTCGAATTTAAACCTAAAAGAGTCTACCTGGTAAACTAAATTTTTTTTTGTCAAATTTTTTTTTTAGTATGTTGAATATGGTTCTACATTTTCCAGACACGATACGGTGTGGACACGATGAGATATAGGCATGACGATACTGACACAATATTTACTTTGTCAAAAAAAAAAAAAGGGAGAGGAGGGGGGGAAGAAGAAGTGGGGAGGGAAAGGATGTTTTAACTTCAGTCCGGAATAAACTAAAATTTTGGTCCGTCCTTCATCATCGTGTCCTTAAACCTGGGATCGTAAATATTTTCCTTTTACTTATTGGAATAACTGGCTTTATATGCTTGTAACATTTTGTTTTTGCAGGTAAGAGTGGCAAGTGTAACTTCCGATATTGGTGTGGCATTGGCAAACCTTGGAGTTGTGTTCCCTTTGTGTTCAAAGTTTCAAGTCGGAAGCATATATTTCATGCAGCTACCATGGGCAAATCACGCCATCATATAACTTCTTGATGAGGACAAACTTTTGTGTTTCATTCAATTCTGTAGATAAAATAGATGTCATTTCTTTTAGGAAATCATGTAATTGAGCATAACTTGTATGTTCTTGTAATTCTCTGTGGAGCCATTTGGTTATACCTGTTCTTGTTGTTAATAGCACCCTTATTTTAATTCACTTCGTCACTTTTGGCTTAACCTTGTCAAATTTTATTAGTTTACAACTTTCTCTTTATCCCATATATTCTTTAATCTCTTAAATCAATTAAATATTTTTTATCATATGAACCTAAAATTTTAAAAACGAAGAAAAAGATAAAAATGAGAACGAGCTAAGAAACGAACAAAATGATAGGGTTTACAGTAAAGCTTATAACAAACTCAAAGAAAAGATTGAATGATAGATAGACAAACGTACAAGTCTATTCTCTTCGTTTTCATATTTTAGGATTTTTTTTTTTTTTAGGCTAAATTACATCTTCATACTCTCAACTATTCAAGTTTTTCAACTTGATACCCTAAATTTTGATAGGCATCAACTGGATATCTCAACTATAAATTTATAATTTAATGTTCTACCGATGTTGACATAAAGTTTTAAAAGATAAAAATATCCCCTTCTCCTCTCTCTCTCTCTCTTCAGCAGTCTCCTCCTCCCTCTGGCGGCGACAGCAAGCCTTGCAGGTAGGGCCGGAAGGTGGCACGCGGATCGGGAGGGTGCGCAACCAGAGGGGGGGGGTTGCGCAACCAGAGGGAGGGGTGAGGGGGCGTGCGGCTAGAGCCAAGGGCTGCCGGAGAAGGGGGGACATAGGTGGAAAGTGGAGATGGGAGTATTTTAGTCAAAAAAAATTAACGAAAAAATTAACCGACTGACAGAAAGTATCAACATGAAAATTTTCAATAGTTAATGGTAACAAGTTAATACATATCAAAGTTTAGGATATTAAGTTGAAAAACTTGATAGTTGAGGATATCAAGTTATAATTTTACTTCTTCTTTTTTAAAGGAAGAAATACTAGACTATAGACAATCGTCCAGTTTTGTCCAAAAGTTAAAAAATCGATTAAATATTTAATCAAATGTTTAAAATGAATTAATAAAGGTTTAATTTTTTTATAAAACAAATCAAGTTGTGGGAGTAAACTAGTAGTTTAATTTTTGAAATATATATATATATATATATATATATATATATATATGATGGTCAATCCTAAAAATAAGAAGGTAAACATAATGAAAATATGTGTTCATTTAATAACACTCCTACTATATTAGTGAGGGCTATAGCCAGATTATCGCCTTCCATGAGTACAATACATCTCAAGACAACAACAAAATTACTGTTAATATGGATAAATTAGAAACATCAAGATGAGTGTCAACACAGTGACAATTACAGACCTACATGCAATATAACAAACCAATTTCCGCTTTTATAGTACAACAGAGAAGGGCTGATCTCTATTTGCAGGAAACAAACAATTGCTGGTATGTTAGTGCATTAGCATGACCACAAATAGGCCTACCTATCTTGAGGTTAAGATGATAGGTAATCTCTATTGTACCAAGGCAAGTGGAGAGGGAATCATTCAAGTAGTAAAAGGTTCAAGTAGTAAAAGGTTCGCGGCATCGGATCCTTCCTATGAGTGAGATCGGCGCGATTTCAGATCAGAATATCATTTATTTATTTATTTCAAAAAAAAAAAATTAATAAATTATTAATTTTTAAATTATTAATTTTTTTTTTTACATTTAAACATAATTTTAAATATTTTATGTATTTTTTATGAAATTATTTTAAACAAATTACCAATTTTTATATTTTCTTTCAAAATAGTGAACTGAAACAACCCATACGAAAATATCATTTCCTTACTAAATAACTATTTTTCGTAAAAAATAATGACAATCAAAAATCCAAATTAAGTTTTCCATGATAAATTATTTTATTTTTTCAAAAAAACAATTGCAATCAAACAAAGCCTTGATAAATTTTGGAATTAAATAAAATAATAGTCATTATTGTCAATTAGTTTACCTATCATAGAATAAGTTTTCTTCTTTTATTTGGTTTTACAACCTTACTATGCTTTTACACCCCCTTGATGATTGTTCTTTTTCGTTCAATTCTCTTCGCCAAATTGACGTAAAAAAATATCCCCAATGTCGATATCAACCGATATCGGATCGGAACATGCCAAACTGTATCAGTATCGGCCATACCGTATCGGTATCGGCCAATATTGCAAACTATGGTAGTAATAGACGATAACATCTTGTCATTTGAAATGCAAATTAATTAATAGGCTAATCCATAAACTTCCATAGAGTAGAAATTATCTACAATTGTGAAAAAAAAATCATTCCAAATGTTTGCTATGTTTAGAACACAATATTTAATGGAAGTTAAATACTACAGTCATGCTATACTTATCGATGACCATTATTTTCATATTTCAGAACAAAAGAATGCTCAAGTATACTCTTCACATGATCTATCATAGGGCATAAGTGGCAAAGTATTGCCAACAGCCTGTCCTTATGAGAGCATTCATAGCAGCATTTTCCATGAGCAGTGTAATATAGAATCATGCAACATAGATAAGCATATTCAAGATTTCTACACATATACACTATTGTTCATTCTTCAAAACTTTAAACCAATAATTCAATCCTATGTATCCCTCCATTCTCTCTGTCAAAACTCTGAAAGAAAATTGTGTGAAGATTATTGCCTCCAGAAAATTTACTCAATAGGCACAAGTATGGCCATACTGAAGGTAATTAGGCATCCACATATAAAAGTTTCTTAATTGCATACCTAGCATTCAAGAACATGTAAAAATGCCAGGTGAAGCTGTTAACTTGTTGGTTTCACAATTGCCGCACTGCAGAACGTGATCCTCCACAGTACTTACAGTGATACAAAGAACAAATCAAAACAAACTTGACAGGGAGTTTGAATCCAAAATAGAGAAACATTAATTTCGTTAAATATCAAATAGTGTCATGTACCTCCATATCAAGAAAATGTCAAGGTGGTGTCGGATAGAACACGAGGAGGATATGTCATCCATATAAATAAAAAGGGAAACATCAATAATAGAACCACTTCTAATCTGCATCCATTTCCTCCAATGCTATTTTGGCAGCAGTCTTTGCCTCTTCAAGGAGATTATCTGGCACCTGCACAGTAAATGTGAGAATTATTTGTACAGGTTAGAGGAAACAAAAACTACGGAACAAGGCTCAAAGCAATTTGGGGGTTGTCAGGCCTATAATCATGACAAAAACCTCATATATCCAGATCACCAAGGGGCTGTTTGATTGGCTGTCAGCGACTTGTTAACATACTAATTTGACTCAAGGTCAGGAATCAGTCTTAGGTATTTACATTAGATCGCTGGATTTACATATTCCTGATAATAAGACAATTTCTAAATATTGTTCCATACATGATCACTAAGCTGGAAACAACCAAAAGTATCATTTATGAGATTACTATGATATCATCGGATTACTATGAAAATATCGAGATTATTGCGACATCATCGTATAACTGTGACACTCTTAAAGATACCGGAAACATTGGCCAATATATCAGCCTGAGGCCAAATCGACATATATCGAGCACATATCGCTTTGGAAAATATTGGCTGATATATCGAATGTCAACACGATATCAGCAAAAATCGGTTGAGGATGGGTTTTCGTTCGGGTCGGATTGAACCCGTTATCCCATTTAACTAAAAATCCTCTTTGTGTTTGATTTTGTTTGACTTTATTAGTTTTGTTTGATTTGTTGTTTGATTTTACAGAGATTTGAGGAAGAAGAAGCGTAAAAGAAAAAAAGACCAAGTAATTATTCTTAATTTGCGTTGTTTTTTTCTTCTTCTGAATTTCTTACTGATTTATTTCAATTTCTGTTCCTGGCTGTTGTTGCATTTTCTTCTGAATTTATTTTTTTATTCTGCTGCTGCAGAGAAAAAGAAGGAAGAATAAGCATAAGCATAAGCAGTAGAAGAAGAAGTCAACTAAGGTCTAAGAAGAAGAAGCATAGTCAGCTACAGGTAAGCTCTCCTGCTTTTGGATTTTTAATTATTAACTTTTCAATTTCTGAGTTTATTTTTATTTCGCTCTTCTTTTTTCCTCTTCTGCTAAATTCTGCACTTCTGTTGTTTCAACTAAGAAGCAGCTTCTTCTTCATCTTCTTCTTCTTATTGTCCTTGTTTTCCTTTGATAGGACATTTAGTATATAAAATATAAAATATTATATATTTATTGATATCTGGTATGTCGATGTATCACCCAATATCCTTGATCTGATAGCTCAAACCCAAACAAATATGAATCCGATATCCGACATCTCGAACATTGGTTGTAAATAGTGGAATATTACAACAAAAGTTGCAAAAACTCCCTCAAACGTGCAACAATTGTTTCAGACGAAATGGTCGCAATACCACTTCCGGTAACATTTATTACACCATTTACTCCATTTCTCTCTTCAATCAATGTAATTAAGTCACAACCAAGCAAAAACTTTTATTTACAGCAACAAAAGTTGTGACCCAGCATCCTAATCCAAACATTTTCCCATCGGGATGGGCTGGCAATGGAGCATAAGAAAGCTCCAAAGACGACTTGACAAGGTTTTTACAACCGGTTGTCGACTTGATGTCAACCGTCTATATCAAGGGACGGAGGACCTTGGGTCGAGCTGGTCTCTCTGTTCCAGTGTGCATTTTAAAGGCTCGTTATAGAACCCATTCCACAGGCTAAATTTGAGTTTCGTTCCTACAATACAATTGACCCGTGAACAAAAACCTAAGGGGCCTTCTGTCAAAAGAAGTCCAGAATCCTTCTGTCAAAAAAATAAACCCAAAACCCAAATGTGTTACAAAAAGAAAAACTTTATTCTATATTGACTCGACCGTTTCAAACAATGTATTTGTAAATCATGCAACGTCATTCACATTTCACAGATAATAGAACACACTATTTGCAACAGCACTTGCAACAAGAAATGCTACATGCAACTATTGTTGCATGGTATTTCCATTTCTGGGGTACCAAACAACCCCTTAGGTTGTGTTTGGTTTGAGAGAAAATTGAAGAAAGGAAAAGAAAAGGAAAGAGAATGTGTTTAGCTAGTTTAATTAGGAGGGAAAATAAAAAAGAAAATGAAAGCGAGAGAAAATAAGATAATCATAACTAATATAAATTTTACTCGACATATCCCACCAAGTGGTGGCATTCTATTTTCTCTCCAAGTGAATCCTCTCTAGTCTCTCCCCTTCCAATCTCATTTCTCTATCCCTCTCTCAATTTTCATCAACATTTTCTTTCCAAAATTTCTTATCAACCAAACAAGCTAAAGGGAAAAAAAGAAAAACTGTTCCTTTCTTTTTCAGTCTCTCTCATCTCCCTATTTCTCACAAAACAAACAGAGCCTTGAAGACAGATAACAACCAGCGCTCTGAGACCACACTTATTCAGAGTGCTGCATAAAGTATAGATGTTTTTTTATATCAATTGTCACAAGAATAAGCATATAAAAACCTGCATAATTCAAAGTGCCGTACATATTTCTCGTCAAATTGTTGGGACAGTCACATAACTTATCCTAAAGATATTTTTATACGAGTGTCTAAGATACTTAAGCATGGAACTGCCACAATTCAAGTTACAGAATGCAAATTGTAATTTCTTCACTTGTGATAAAAACAAAATGACTTCAGGAAGTGGACTTCATGGCAGCATGAAATAGACTTTGGAAGGATGAACATTTCTCTTTCTAAATTCTTTGCTAAGGTAACTAATAAGTTCAGATTTGCAGACTAATGCTGAGGTAAGGAAGGAAACTCAATTATGAATACAGCAAAGACGGCTTGAGATTGTTGCTAAACACAACTATAATAGAGAACCTAATAATTTACATATAACATCATTGCACTTCACTCCACACCAAACAACATACTACTATGAAACAAACAAACTAACTAAACATATATGCATAACATGTACGAAGCTCAGTATGCACTTTAGATTAGTTTATCACAAAGATGTATACCTATAAAGACTATGGTTTGCATGTCACATAATTTGAAACTTTGTGCAGATTGCACGAGGAATAAAAAAACATAGTATGATATGAAGCATACTAAATTTAGCCTTCATAAGCAATAATACAATCAAGGGTTATTTACACTAACTGCCCCTATATTTTTTGTTTATAACACGGGGTACCCCTGCTTTTAAAAAAGTTGCACTAACCACCCCCTACTTTTTTGGTTTATTACACGGGTACCCTTACTTTAAGATAAAAATAAAAAGTTATAACACTAACTACCCCTATTTTAAATTTTAACAATCAAAGACAACATTTAGAGAGTAAAAATTTCTGAAAATTTATACCATTATCATCCTCCATACTTTCTCCATCAAAGATGGGTCAGCTATGAAGCATAAGAAAACTCCATATAAAGGAACTAACAAAGCTTTTATGACCAGTTGTCCACCGGCAGTCAACCTTCTATTTTGGTGCCAAATTTCTAGCCAAGGTACACCTATGAACATGAGAGGGTCATGCCATAAAACCTAGAGAGCCAGTTGGCGGATAGGTTGACCTACCTTTTAGTTGTAGCTTAAGCTCATACAACCAAGGAGCTCCCTCCAAGTTCCCTAGACTAAAGAGTCTAGACTATATCGTAAGATTATAGGAAGTGCATTTATCTCTAGGAGACATTAAGCCAAAGAGTGAATATAACAGCAAAATATGAGCAACAGGATGCTTGAATAAATTGATTAAGGGTCATATAATCATCTAAAACAACTGTGAAAGCTTACCTTCTGATGTTGGCGGTTTGATTCATCGCAGACCCAACTAAGTTCCAACTCAAAGGCTTTATCCTTTGCCTCATCATGCACTCCATATATTCTGCATGTACATAACCAATTGAAAAAAGCACAAGTACAAAATAAATATTGGCACATAACTAAAATGTATAGGAGTCAAAAAAATTGGAGCATACTTTTGAACTTTAAAGCATCCGTGTCAAACACAAACACACAATAAAAATTAGAACTCTTATGATTGCTTCCAACCTATGTTGCATTTATCCAGATAGAGATAAGGAAACAATACAGATACGGAATATGGACTTTTTCAGATAGGTACAGTAAGTAGTCACCTATGTTGCAGGGAGACAATATGGGTACGGGCATGATATGTACACTGTTTTCCCATGTGCATCCGTGCAACATAGCTTTTAACACACTCTCACACACTTCAATCTCCCCTTTTGTTCTGTTTCGGTATCAAGGCTTAATGGAGAATGGAATGGTTCAGAATTTTTCCACGTCCGAAGAACAAAGACGCATAGTTCTATCTGGTACTTGGCTAAATTATGTTCAAATTATATTCAGTGAAAAAAAAAAGGCAATAAAGCAGGTCAGAACAAACATAGTGAATGGGTCAGTTAAAATGTGATCCTCGCATTTTGAGGTTGACACAAGGCGGCAAAGTTTATAGTAATGTCTCGCAAGCAGATACCGTTAATTTCCTTCGACATGTTTATCTTATAAACATTAATTTGTCACATTTTGTACAATAAACAAACAAAAAATTGCAATAAGATTACTATACACAGAAGTATCTCATAAATTAGTCAAATATTGGGCAGTTTCTAACAAAAGAAGGTATAATAGCAAGATCTGAATGCCCTATGGAATAAATGAGTAACATGCATATAGAAAGTGAGTTCCTATCTAATATAGCTACAACTACAGGGGCACGTTTGCAGTCAATAATCCCATTTCCATAAGAAATAGAAACAAAAAAGTGAACATGGATGTAAACTCATCACCCCAACCAAACTCTTTGAGGGGAAGTACGACAATGTAACACAAACAAAATGGATTAAAGAACAAATTCAAAACGACTCGAGAGAAAAAAAAAAAAAAAAAAAAGGATACACACAAAACAAACAGAGAAGAGAAAAGGACATTCCTGGTTGGATATAAAAGAAAGGGTAAAAATAATTATTGGGAAGAGCAACGGACATAGAAAAGGATAATTGAGGAGGGAGGGAGGGAGAGCAGCAGCAGGGGAAGAAAAAATAAGTAACAAATACAATGCACTGTGACCAATCGAGTCAATATATATAGTTTACATTAAATCCCTAGGTTATTAGATTTTCTATTACTACACAAACAGTAACATCAAAACATCAGTAATTTTCTTCTACTAGTTGTTTGGGAACTAAAAAATAGAATATAATACAATGACAGGGTTGTCATATGTAGGTGTCTACTCATGTGAGACTTGGAAAAAGGGACCAAGTACAAACATGACAACTTTCATTTAATCAAAGGCAACTGATAGTGAACACGATCAAGCAGAATGTCCACATCAACAGAGAAGGAAACCAGGAATATGACTTCATGATATAGTACATACTTCAAAAGAATGCTCGACAAGTTCGATCTGCCAGACTCACAGAAAGCTACACTCTGTAGTGTTTGTGGTATTTTACATTCATGTCATGGGTGGGGAAGCAAAAATAGCATTCTAACCATGAAAATGAACTTGCAAACATTTCTGAAAACATTAAACCTTCTGCAAATTTCATATCATTTCAAGCTTATATGTTCGTGCAAACTAACAAAATACAGATGGCTTAATGCATTAAGGATATTTAAATCATAGTTTAACTTAAACTAGCATATTTAAAAAAAATCAAATCATATATAAATAATTACTAAGCCGTGTTATATGGATACTCCTCCAGAGGACCGTATCTGTGTCCTGACATGTATCCTATATGGAACTTCCTCGACAATCGTGCCTGCGCATGTCTAGGCTCCAAAGAGATACAAAACATGGTTGAAAGTGATTTTGCATGATTGTGGTCATGTGTAGTATATTTATGATATGAGACAGTAACATTTTTTATCAGCTCCTATCTAGAACTTTTTGAAACCTAGTTACTCCCTGAAACATGCATGAATATAGATATTATTGATATCTAGTGTATAAAATAATTATATAAATATGTTTTCATGTGTATATACAACCGTATGCATATCATACTTGTATCCTAATTTCCTATATCAACTATCCTAAGTTTCAGTATTCAACGTCAAACACCAAGTAAAGGTCAGAGCCTATGAACATTTTTAGAGCATTACGGCAGTAAATGATACAACCTTGAGCTTGTATAGTGCTCTTACATCAAAAATACAGTAAAACATGATTAAATTGTATGTTAATGGATTTGAACTCAACATACAAGTTTTAAGAAGTATCCTACAGTTTACAGCAAAAGTGAGACTCAGATTTGTCATATACTACACTAGTAGAATTATAAATTAGCTGGAAAATCACTTACATCTTCGCAACTTCAATAACACCTTCCCTACAAGTCATTTCAGAGAGCTTCAGCTTCTCTATCTCTCTGTATGGCACCAACGATAAGAAAATCAATATTATTACACAAATAATGATGTATATGTGCAAAAATCAGATGACATGTTCAGGTAAAATTGTAGGATTTGCCTGTATAGAACTCAAAAATACAGTATGATGTTAAATAATGCTAGCAAATATCCAAGTCCCACTAAGTAAACAAATTGTTGTACATTAACATGTTTGGAAATGTGCAATCCCCGGCCAGAACCACACGTGCAAGTTTCCCTGCATGTGGCTCGTCCGTGCTTTTTCTGAGGTGCAGCCTGTGACTCTGCATGGGAAAGGAGGCAACACATTACAAGCAAATAGAGTAGAGAGATTACTGTTTCGTTTGTTTCTATTAGAGTCTCGAGCTTGTTGTAGTCGGTCCTAAAGGGAGAACCTTGCTGCTTACTGTCTATATCCCTGCTTCTTCCTTGCACGGGTCGTTTTTTTTTTCTTCAAGCAGGGGACCCTTTCTCGCCAAGCCCTACCTACTTCAGTGATGCTAGAACCGAAAAAGACCTGGTTCCACATACACAAGACAGGCAGAAAGTATGGGACGACCAGTTTCACCATGCCAGCTTCTAGTGGGTTGAGTCTTATCATTTCATATATATGGAATTAATATCAACTTGCTGTCTCGGGGATCGCTAGTAACATGGCTAGTACAATCAACAAGAGCAGCTACACTGGTTAGTAGCAGAAAAGACTGAAGCTTCCCCCAAAAAAGGGTGATAAAAAGTGGACAGCAATTATTTCAAGAATTTTTCGCGGGGTTTTTTTGTAGGCCGACAAATAGGCAAATTGAGCATGTCAATACATCACTTATGAATTATTTCGACGGATTAAAAAGGCTCAAACCGGATCCAGGCTCGAACTCCTTCCTTCCCCACTAACGTTCGCCTCACTCCGCCCGTCTTGTCTCCATTCTGATTGATTCGCTTCTTCGTACAAGCGCTTGGTTCGCCGCTTGTGCCTGTTGTTACCTATCCATCCCCGAAGCGAAGAAAGAGGAGCGGTCTCCTGGCCCAGTAGTTCCGCAACTACTACCGTGGTTGTTGCCAACAGGGACCCCCCATTCCGAAAGGTAACGGGGCTGCCCGTTAGGTCCTAGCAAATATCTAAGTCCAACTGGCACTAAGTAGACAAAGTGTTGTACATTAACACGTTTGGAAATGTGCAATGAGTTGTCAGATTGAAAGTTGGTTGTGTGAAGCAGAGGTACAAGCGTTTGACGGTGGAAGTGCATGGCTTAGTATGGGGCTATTTGGTTGGTTGCAGGTGCAGCTGCACTGCAGGTTTACTTGCAGCACCCTTACCTACCCAATGTGTAACTGCATCTTTACTCGGAGGTGGTCCCACCTTTTGCAGCAAAACATGCACCAACTAAAGCTGCGGTAAAATCAGCTTTACAATTGGAATCTGCTGCACGTAAAATCAGCTTTACGTGCAGGCTTATACCAGACCCTAACTTGTTTAGCCAGCATTAAAACCCTTCCTACATACAATTGGAATCTGCTGCACTGTTTCATCTATAAGCTGCCAGTTGCTGCTATTTCTCCCACAGGTAACCAAACACACCCTGCAAGTGACTGACTAGTGGCTACAGCTGTCCTTCAAAATCCATAAGGCTTCAAGAAAAAGAAGGATACTACTCATCCAAGGTGGGGATGTAAAAGAATAAAAGAAAACATTATTGGAACTGCTTACAATATCATGAACATATCGTTTCACACATATATCTTGCTAACAAATAAGAGTAGACGACAACACTTTGTGGAACTGCTTACAATAACTTCTTAAAAGTTGATTGAGGGATAAATAATGCACAAAAATCTGAATTTCTTCATACTTTGGTAGAACAACAAAAAATGAAAGAACCTACATATGTATCATACATCCTATAGGCTAAATGAAGTATTAAAAGCAAAGGAAAAGTAAGCAAGTAATTGTCAACTCACGTTTTTGCAGCTTGTTTTCCCTTCCCAATTGCAGCTCCAAAATACCTCTGCTCACATGCACCATTAAACAAAGGTTATGAATTGCAAATAACTCATAAACTTGAGAAAATAAGTTTTCAAGATAACTCTGATGATCATGTACATGCACTCGCAAAAATGTTCAATAGCATTTTTATATGCACCCCACCACCACATGAAGGCATGTTTACAGAAACATGTACACACTGTTTTCAGATATCTTTATAGCCAAAATTGTTAACTCACATATGAAACTCCTGAAGGCTCGACCATGTATAGTTGTGGTCCATCTCTGTCATAACCTCCAAGAATAACTCCGCAACCGAAAGGTCTACAAAACCATAGATATAAAAACAATTGCATCCACCTTAAGTCATTTGACAGAAATAAGTAACAATCAAAATTCTACAATCAAAATCCTACCTCAGCCACCAATAAAGTGTACAAAGATGAACATAACTAGCTACACGATCTGCAAGTTCTTTCACAGGCATGGGCTCGCCGTAAGTTCTGTATATCAAGAAACCAACATAACATACAACTTTTTTATTCTGAAACAAAGAAAAATAATAATGCCCATCTCACTTCAGATATTTACTCTCCATGTTATAAGGACTTGCTATTTGAGTAATAAGCTTTTCATATATCAAGAGAAGCAAGAGTTAAAATACCAACTTTTCATAGCTGGTTGCTTCAGACTTTGCTCGTGCAACAATTTGCCTTCCATCTGCTGCTAAGCCAGCTACAGCCTACAATTGATAAAACCACCACAAATATAAGTTGAACGCTGGCAGAAAGGATGGAACGTTTATACAAATATTCTGCATCACTTCCTAACATGGACATTCATGCACAGTATGATGCTTCAGGACAGTAAGGAGTACCATTTCTCACAAGAAAATATTATGTGCTTAATATCTGATAAGTATACCTAAATGAAAGGACAAGGTTTTCAGGTTGTGGCTATCATCCTTCATGAGTTACTTAGCAAAACTAAAACTAATACATGTAGATAAATCTCACAGATGAAGTTTCATGTTTCAAAGGGAATGCTTTCCATGGTAAACAAAACCTTATTCTCTGCCAAATAAAAGGCGTCCCACTAGCACGGGCTCCCACTTATGCAGGATCTAGGGAGGATAAAGATGTAGACAGTCTTACCCCATATATATATGGAGATGATGTTTCTGTGACCTAAGCATGCATCCTCAAGGATGCAAACAACAAGCCTTACCATGGAGACCTAAAAATGCATCCTCCAGGATGCAAACAACAAGCGTTTCCATCGAGCCAATCAACGCCCTCTTCTTATTCGCCACTGGACGTATACCATAAATCACAATGGAGAAGTAAAAAATCAAATGTATGTGTTTACTTCGGAGGTATCTTGTAAGTGGAGAGGGACGAAGCCTCTTCCTTGATCATTATCCAAGCGTGTATATATGTTATTCGCGTATATATGTTATTCGCGTATATATGTTATTCGCGGCATCAACCACAGATAGAAGAGTATCAAGAGCTGAATATGAGACTTGATCCTCAACGCCATGGTTCTATAGAGTTAGTATATATTTGACACTGGGAAACTAGCATCTACATCTCCACAGTCAAGTTATCAGACAAGACTAACTAGCAAGGTATTGAAAATCAGATGAGTTCATGCCAGATTGGAGTTTGGCATGTCGACATTGGATGCCATACAACATATGGAGGATAAATAAAAATATTGGACATCCATGTCAGGCTCTTCATATATACACCTTATATAAAAGCATTGATGAAAATAATCCATCAAATTATTTCAAATGTCGTAAATGGCATAAATAAAAAGTATATAATAGTATTAAATAAATTCCATTAGACAATCTTTATTGTACAAAGGCATTGACTTCAAATTCAGCATCGACAGGATTTAGTAGACATAGAAGGGAATCCACAGAGGGGAAAGGAAGAACATGATTACAAGTTTAAAAAATTAGTAAAAATTAAAATAAAAAACACATAATGACGTTGGTGTCGGCCGTCAGTGGCCGTCAGAGGTTTTGATGACACTGTTATCGTCTTCAATGTCTGTTGTTGCAGTCGTTGGGTTGTTATCGTGAACAATGACAAAGAGGACCCAGGAGAAGATAGTAGTGGAATCTAATAAGATGATAGAGGAATCTAATAAGATGATACACGAGAGATGGTTGTTTCAGTGAACAATGAGAGAGGACTGAGCCACTGAGGAGAAGATAGTGGTCGAATTGACAAGAGAAGAGAGATGGTTGTTTCAGTAGTTTGCTATTGCCGTTGACGGGTTGCTTTCTGAGAGAATACTAAAGAGGAGAAATGAAAAGGTTAGAACTTCTAATCTTCAAATTAGGGAGTTAGTAGTTCTATAATAAGTGAGGAACATATATATTATGGTACTCAAGCCAATAAGCGGACTCCTGCAAAAAATTGGTTACATTTTACTATAACAAAATCTGGCCAATATTGTGCCCCAAGCCCTATATGTCGGAGACAATGAAGGATAAAAGACACATTGTAGTGTCATATTCCTCCCAAAAACACCATGTTGGACACCTTGACGACATTTAAACAAGGCTAATTAGAATAACGCATAGGATTTGCATTGTCTCCAACAACTCAAATCTTTCTTATTGACCAACTTACTGCAACTAGTAAAAAACCATTTGCAACAAGTGCGCATGAATAAAATTTCTATTCATACAAAAGTCATTTACAATATATATAAGAAAAATTATCCTTCCTTACTCGAACAGCTCTAAAACTACAGCAATAAGTTCTAGGAATGTTGCACATTATACACCTTTCAGTTCGCACCAGCATTGGGTCTAATTGCACGAAATACCTCCAGTTTTTACAAATTGCACACTAATGTCTTTTATGAAAGTTATCATGATATAAGATATTTTTCATTAACTACATAACAAGTTACCGAATATACTCCTGTTGTCACTTGTCTTGATCTAAGCTGAAGATTTACCCTTTTGTGATTTGATGACCCCAATCAATGTTCTGAAACCAGACCTGACCCTACCGGCAGGTAGGCCGGTTGTCAAAATTCCACAAACTACCCTTTTGTGACTTGATGACCTCAATCAATGTTCTGAGAACCAGCTCGGACAGTCTGATCTGACAGGGAAAACCATGAACCGGCATGTAGGCCGGTTCTTCAAATTTCCACGAACCTGTTTGAACAATGAACTGGCACCAAATTGGATAACAGGCCTTTAAACTGTTCGAACTGATTATTGAACTAGGGCTGAATGCTGATTCATAAGGCTCTTTAATAAGTCAAAATTTCTTTTGTTTTGTCAACAATTCAAAAGGAGTTGAGCAGTAGTTGGAAAAAACTTTTGGGTTTTCAATTGTAATTTTGAATTTCTTTTAGGCATGGATCTCCCTTCTCACCTTCTCAACCATGTAAATTAACAACAATCCACATTCTAAATTATTTATTATTATGAAATGTGTCATCCTCCCACATGTATTATCACAATAGTAATTTGTATATGTTATAATTAGTTAATAATGCCATCCATAATCTACCAACCTAAAGGATGACAGTGTCAACTTTTTACAAATTTACTTAATTAATTTTACTTTTAACTTTTGAATTAACCGAGAAACAAAAATGAAAAATTGACTTACTAAAGAACCGTATAACGGTCTAAAAGACTGGGTTTTTATTTGATGCCAGCTCATTGGAGGTTATTGGAATTTTAAGAACCGGTTTACCTACAGGTTTACGGCTTTCCGGGTCCAAGCGGACAATCCGGTCCAGTTCTCGGAACATTGGTTAAAAGTGTTTTTTACTCATATGGCTACATTATATTTTACAAAAAATAATGATTAAATTATTTATTGTAAGTCAACTAAAAATATCCCAAAAAAAATGTTTTAGCGTGTAATATGTTTTATGCTTTTATTGAATTTAGGAAGGAAAACTTTAATTAATGATGGACTATGATGACATTTTTTAGATAAAGATGGATTATAATGACACGACTAAAGAAAAACCACAACTATCACAAAATATATAAAAATGTAGGTACCATTTGAATTAAATCACAGCCCTCTATGGCCTAATGGCCGGTTTTGGTCCTCAGAACATTGCTCCAATGTCCAACTTGCATTTTTCAGCCATTTAAACTAATGGCCAGAGAACAATTATATTGTTGAAGGGGAAAAGAGAATTATTTAGAAACACCTTAACTTTAAAATTGCCCATAGACCGGCAGGTTACAGGATTACCACCATCACCAATATATGCATATTTTGTTGATTAAATAAGTATTAAAAAAAAAAGTGGCAACTTACCTAACCGACCTGCATTCCAGATTACCAGACTATCCCGTATTAAGATAAGCAATTTTATATATAGTACAAAATATCTTACGACTAAGATAAGACTAACACAGGTAATAGTGCTTAATAATATAAGATATAGTAATTTGGATTATAAGGTATTAGCCGGACCAAGTTAATATACCAATTAGGTATCCAGACCACCCTTAGGCCACGTGGCATTGAGATTCGAGAAACAGATGAGATTAGATTTAGGATGTTCACCGAGTTAGCCCACTTGAGGGGTTCCGGTTTCAGGGTTGGTGAGGGAAAGTGAAAAAGATCACTATAGGAATAATTTGGACCCTGGTTGAACCTCTAAACTTAAATCACAGCCCTCCCCGGCCTAGTGGCCGGTTCGGTCCTCAGAACATTGCTCCAATGTTCAAATTATAATTTTCTACCATTTAAAGTGAAGGCTAAAGAACAATTATGCTGTCAAAGGGGCAGTGAAAAAGTAAATTATATTAGAAACACCTTAACTTTAAAATTGTTCATAGACCGGCAGGTCATAGAATCACCACCATCACCAATATATTCTTACTTTGTTGATTAAATAAGTATAAAAAGGAAGTGGCAACTTACCTAACCGACCTGCCACTCAGTTACCAGTAGTGCCTATTCCGATAATAATATAAACAACTTTATATATAGTACATAATATATTTGGTGGGGGTGGGGTGGTAAAATGGATATATGTGCTAACTGCATGTGTTTCAAACCTTAATAATAGGTATTTTGTTTCCTGCTGAACTCCTTTTGAGACATAAAAGGGGTGGGAGTGAAGAGAGTAAGAAAAACAAATCATCAAACCTGACTATACGGGCAAAATGGATATTTGTGCAAACTGCTTGTGTTTCAAATCCTAATAATAGGTATTTTTGTGCCTGGTGGACTCCTTTGAGATATAAAATGGATGGGGGTGAAGAGAGAAAGGTGAACAAATCAGCAAACCTAACTAAACAGGCAAAATGGATATATGTGCTAACTGCTCGTGTTTCAAATCCTAACAATAGTTTGGTGCCTGCTGAACTCCTTCCATATATAAATTAGTGTTATCGTCTTAATGAAATCCAAGGAAGTGAAATGTGCTACTTTGGATAATGAAGTACATTGGAAGTAAGGAATGGAAAAAGGAAGCACTACCCCAATACAACTATGACTTCTATTGTAAATTGGCGTATGTACATACCTAACTAATCCATGGGCTCTAATTTGATTTCAACTAAACGCTTACAGGTGAGGTAAGATGTCAAGTTGCCTTTCTTCCCTTAAGGTAATTTTCTTCAATTTATTACGGTGCTAAAAAGAAACAGAATATTAAAGTAGGTAAATGTTGTAAAAGGCACGCCCAACGCCAATGTTGCAAAAATCGACCTAGTTGACCGACTAGTCGGCACCTAGTCGCTAGTCGGCCATGACCGCCTAAAATTTGGAGAAAATCGGCCAAAATATCAAAAATCCCCAAAATTGACCGAAAAATTGGTACATCAGGTGACTAGTCGGCCCACTGGATTTTGAAAAAAAAAGGGATGTGCCCTTAGATCTGCGGTGCCGACAACGTAAGATTTCTGCCTCCGCCGCACCCAATCGTCGAAATCGAGCCGACAACCACCAAATCTGACCCGATCGAACCACCCGCCGACCGAATTATCCTCGGTGAGCTCCTTTCTCTTCTTCCTCTCATTCTTCTTCTCTTTTGTTATAGAGAGTTTTCTCTTCCAATTCCTTTCTGTGATCCTTTCTCTGAAGATAGGTAAGTTCCTCGATTCTTGCTCCTTTTCTCTCCTCAGTCTCTCTTTTATGTATATTTTTCTAATATGTGTTCCCCTCGGTTAGTGAGTCGATGTTTTGGGTCATGTGAGATGTCCCATTCTTTCTTTCTATTGCTTTCTTTTCGTAGGAATTGTGGGATTAGAGAATGTCCTCTCCTTGTTATTTTAATTCTTGGGCTCATGTTTTTCATTTCTCTGTCAATGGTTTGTTTGTTTCATGTGGAGATTTTGTTGAGTTTTAGAAATATAAGAATCATGGTCTGCCTTATAATAGTTGTTTGGGGCTCCTAAGTAATATTTATTGGTTTTGAATACTTCAGTGAGCCGGCCCAAATAGATATATAAATATGGGGTTTTCTATAATGAACAATATGGCTTTGGGTGTTTGTTATATTAGGCTAACATATATATATATATATATATATATATATATATATATATATATATATATATATATAATCGGCTTGGGGCTCCTAAGTAATATTATTTTCTCACACACACACACACACACACACATATATATATAATTAAAAAAATTCTAAACGATTAATCCCTAGTCCCCACAAATCGACCAGCGGCCGACTAGCGATTTTGACGACCTTGCTAGGCGCCCTTAGGCACCCAACTGGTGAAAGGCGATGTTTCACCGCCTAATCTAAAGGAAGACGAGGTAGCTTCTCTATGCGAGAAAGGCGCCTAACGTGAGATTAGGCGAATGGGTAATAGGCAAGCCTAAGTGCACGTCTTGGTGTGTTGGATGTTTTATGCAGCTTTTTTGAACTTGATTTTTTTATAAATTTTATGTGCTTGTTTGGTTTTATTGGTTTTTAAAGTTGCACGCTTAAGTTTTAAAGGCTCAAATAGTCTCTTTTTTTTTAGTTTTAACACTATGAGTTACTAACTATATATACATAAATAAATAAAAAAGTGGAACATTAGCATAACTAATAAAAAAGTATCATTTTCGATGATGATATTGATGATAGTGTTCAAGATGATCTTTAGACTTAAGATGATAAAGATGAATAACTAAGTAGGAAGAAGGATTCGTTAAGTCATTTAGAAATGTGGAACATTGACACGTGGATTATCTTATGTTTATTTTTCCATTTAAATAATTTGTCTTCTATCATAATGACTTATGTGTGATGTTATTGTTTTTAAACTCCATGTTGTATTTCACAGACTATTTGTGATTTGTTAAGTTACTTTGTTATTTTCGATTGATAATTTGCTATTATTTTTTACTCTTTTCTTTAGTTTATTGTCTGAAAACTCAAGTTGATGAGTTTTAGGGATATAAGACAAATTTAGGTAACCTAACATGGGATACAAAAGTGACAGCAAATATTATAAAAAAGATAATTTGAGAAGTTGTCCATGTGGCACTTTTCTTATCCGGACGAGACTAGGCACGCCTAGGCACTCCCAGACAATGAAATGAAACAGCTCGTCTAGAAGCACCTAGAGCTTTTTAAAATAGTAGTTTGTATGCATCAAAGGTAAGGAGAAAATTGTGAAGAAAGATTCTTATGTTGGACAATGGCATTGAGTGTGAGCAAAATCAACCATCCAACTAATGAAGCCGATAATGTGTGCATTAACAAAAAGTTCAGATTAAACCATTTCATCACATGTTACACGTTTATAGTTACTTATTACATGTCTTCATAGTTGAGCATGAGCAATATTATCTATAGTTGTTAATTATTCATCTAACTTAACACGCTTGATAATAACATGTATAGTTTAACATTCTCTTCGACATTTCCTCCTACCTTTCTCATCATAAAGATCATAAGCTTGCTTGTCTTCTCTCTCAATAACCGAACCCGTCCCTAGGGATCAAATCTAAATGCAAACCCTTGTGGGGTTTATGAGGAGGGGTAGGGTCTATAAGGAGGATGGAAAAGAGGAAGGAGACTAGGTGAAAAGGAAGTGCGAGAAAAAGAGAAATGAACCATACAAGAGTAAAAATACATGTCGGCTAGTCACGTTTCTTCATCTGTTTAAGCTAAATGGAAAACCAATGGAGAACATCACTGCAGTAGCAAAGTAGAGTTCAAAGAACCTCTAATTTACAAAAGGTTGTAGGCCACTCCATGCACCATAGGATACAAGTGCAATTCACCACCCAAAAAAAAAGGTTTTCTCTATCCATATTGAGGAGGCGATCCTTTTCCACTATCTCATACATTCCTATGTCTATGTGAGATAGAAATATAGTTACGTAATTATCTTCCAGCTAAATCTCTTCTAAATCACATTTGACTAGGCAGCACGGACACTCTGAAAATCTGTGACATGTTCGTGCCGTGTCAGACGTACTACAGCTACATTAAAAACAAGCAAAAATCAATGTTAGCTTAAGAAGTTTGGAGATAAACATTTAGGCAAAATTTACCAACTTTTGGCTGGATCCAACGGACCATGAATTTAGCAACTAATGAGAGCATAACACGATCAAAAATTTCAGTAAGGTCAAGCTCCAACTAAATGACTATATTTTCTATCCCATCCATCTTACGTAATTAAACAACATGAAGCCTCTAAAGATCCCAACTTGGACATTCCGCAACATCTCCAATCAACCCAACACTGCAACCGCAAACCCATCGCATCGTGCCATAGCCGTGTCCGTGTTGACACAACAAAAACTAAGAAAAAAACAGAACTCTCCGAGAAATTACCATCCCAGAATGGCGGTGGACAGAGTGGATCCTCCGGTTCGACCCCGGCAGCATCATCTTCGAAGTAATCAGCTTCTCCACGCCCTAACCAAACAAAACCCCCACAGACAAATCAAAACCCTAACCCTAAAAAAAGGTCCACTTTTGAAGGGGAAAAAAAACTCACCATGACGATCCCGTCCTTGCACTTGATCCCGATGACGGTCCTGCAACCAAAAAAACCCTAAAAATCTCAGCTTTGTGAGTACATTACTGGGTAAGGGAGGCGGGAGTGGGAAAAAAAGAGAGCGGACCCGCTGTTGTCGACGGCTTTGGCGGCGTACTCGATCTGGAAGACCCTCCCGTCGGGGGAGAAGGTGGTGACAGAGAGGTCGTAGCCGGTGCCGATGCTGCTCATGGCTGCTCCTTGTTGTCCTTGTTCTGCAAATTTTCTACGGTTTTAGGGATTTTGATTGATTTGGGGGAAGAAGATGAAGAAGGGGGTGATTTGTAAATAGGGAATTTTTTGAGGGTTTCTTGGGGCTCAAGTCCTCGGAGGAAGGGACGCTTTAGTGAGGCCTTATGTTTGGCAGGTATTAAGATACCCGGACTCGGACCCGAACCCCGCCCCGGACCCGGACCAATATATAAAGGGTAAGTGGGGTTAATCAATAACAAATTTCCTACAGAAGTTCTTAATAGCTGTTGGCATGCATACATCGTATTCCTTGATTTTCTTTTTCAAAGTTCTAAACGGATAAAATCAAGAGTCTAAATGTACGTGTCATAATCATATTGCAAGTTACTATTTGAGTTTTTTTTAGTCGGACTCAATCAATAATGTGATAATTAGCATTGATTGGTTATGTTTAGAAAATGTTAGTTCTTAATTAGTATTAATAATCCGTTATAATTTAATTAAATATTAATTATTATTTACTAATGTTATGATTGCAATCTTTTTGGGTTGTTAAATCTGTTTGGTAACCAAACACATTTGGAAGAAGAGAGGAGATAAGAAGGAGAAAAAATTCCACGATTCCACCTTTGCAAGTGCGATTTTTATTTTTTTCTTCTACTTTTCATGTTACCAAAAAGATGCCAACTCCTTTTAGAGAATGAGACGGAAAAACGGAATTAGTTCTTGGACTTAGTGAGGGATTCTCTTTCAAGTTCAAGAATTCTGTCACATCTCGCTCCCAGAATACTTGATAAATACGGGGACGGACATGGCCAGCTCCCCAGTACAAAGTATAGAACGGCGTACTGTGGTCACGGCTGTCAGTCATGTTGGATATCCTAGCATGCAATACAATTTATGACCTAAATCTGATCTCATATCCACAGGCAACCACAATGAAATAAGCAGAAAGAATGATATCAACTAGGAATCATGTAAGACCAAACGGTCAAAAGTATAAAATAATAATCAGAAAGTCTATAGCAAGAAAAGATATAGACGAGAGTACATTCCCACACAGTTTCCAATATGATATGGAACTGAAGCGCATCCTCCAAGCCAGGTCTGGAAGATCCATAGGGTCGGTCAGAGGCAATCTAGAAACAATCCAGGGTTGGTCAGGCCAATCGCAACAAGTACAAAAAAGGAAGGCTCAAGGACTGGCGAATAAAACCCAATCAAGAAACAGTATAAAACATATAATAACTGCAATAATCAGGGCAAAAAAAATCGTGTGGTACCAACGCACGATTTCAGAATATAAGACATCACTCAGTAACTAATTTATGTAAGGAACCAACAGTCAATCACAATCATCCTAACATCCACTAATGCATGCGTCCTCCACTGAGATCCGTACTCTGTCATCGGATTAGTAATCCACCCCTACACCAAACAAGGATAAGGGAATGAATCACTGCACCGGGACAGCTACGTGACAGTCGACTAGCAAGTAACACACCATACAATTATATGAGTAAACAGCCAATCAAATACCTACGGCTTGCTAGGTGGAGTATGGGTTACCCCAGTAATGCAATATATAGGAATCCTCAGAACGTGCTATGTCCGAGCAGGGCTAGTCGAGCCATATAGTAATATACAGGCAAGAGATAATATGCACCGGTCCCTCGTAAGGCCATTATGCTAAATGCATCAGTCCTTCGTAAGGCCACTGTGCTAGATCACAATATCAGTAATGGTTCCAGTTCCCCTATAGGGAGATACTGGCTCGGTCATAAAATATATATAATAGTTGGATACTACACTCCACTAGCGCAGATGATATACAGTATCCGTGGTGACCAGCCTTGCACTACAATGAGCGGCCCACCTATACGATCTTAGGGTTCCGTTCTCTCCCAATGGTTCTACCAATTTTAGTTACCTAATTAACCCTACAGTTATATGAAATATCGTGTCGTGGTCACACGATCATCTTCCTAGAATGGCGTACTGTCGTACGGATACGCTGTGTGCGAATCCACGTTGGTTTTCGTCGGTCCTAACCTAGATTCATCCAGAGCGTAATGCAATAATCAGTACATAAAATCCAACCACGTTAAGCTACGATCACTGACCAACTACAATGGTACCTGTGCAAGATAACAATATAATATAATAACATGAACACGATAGCACCTCAGTGCAAGAATAAACATAAATAACACCACAGTGCAAAAATAAACATGAAACACCTCAGTGCGATAACAGGGCCAGTACCTCAAAGCGTAACCTAGTAATTAATAGCACGAGTATACGTAGTCATGTCAGGAAACAGGGACAGTCAGTAAATCAAAAAAAATCTAACTGTCAAGTCGGTCTATACACCGGATCAGTCTATCAACAGTCCTTTCCTCCCCGATGGAATAAATATCAAGTCGGGGAGATACGATCACTAGAAACTAAGCCAACCACTATGAATAATGCCATACCCTCTGGCTCACAAGAATCCACCGGGTCAGTTATCTCATGTTATCAGTCGATAAGTCCCATAACATCCGGGACATAAAGTATAGATTCCACCTAACAAGGTCAGCCATCTATAAGTAATAGTACTAGAAGTCACTAGGGCAATAAGTCAATCACATATGCTCCTTGATCCACCATACCATGTACACAACTCTTTGATCCACCATATATATGTATATATTCCTTATCAAATAAGGGACAAAACTATTAAATACTACATTGCCCAACCATACAAGATCACCAAGGTCTACCAAATTGTAAAGGTAATAGGTACTGGGCACTCGGGAAGTCGAGTAAAATCATACATTGATGATCTCGATATTTGTCTCGTTCCGCAAAATACTCGTGCAATAGTCCGAGTCCAAAAAATCCAATAATAATAATATTATTATGCCTCTAGTCCTAGCTTGCAATATCCAATAGAGTACACAAGAGTTTGCCAAGTCAATATCCCAAGATCATGCTTCCAATTTAAATAATATTAAATTCTCAAATTTATCCAAAGTTCACAATCCTGATATAAGTTTACTAGTCCAATCAGGTTAATCTAAGATAACACCTGGAAGAATGATATGGAAACACGGATCTAATAATGAATGTCGCCGGACTGTGGTAAAGAAATGCATGAACCACTCTGGTGCAGATCCACGACCCTTAAACCAAACAAGACCAGGGTCACAAACCATCTGCCGAGTAGAACTACACCCCTTACTCTATTCGACGAACAAGGGTAAATAAGTAACTACACGTCTAATATAAAACAAAATTCTGAGTGAAATCCCCGAATCGAATCATGAAATCTCGGAATCAATTTCCTAAATCAAATCATGAATCAAGTATTGAATCAAATCCTGAACCAAGGTCCTAAACCAAATTCTAAATCAAATTATTGAATAAATTCCTAATTAATTTCGAATCAAGCCCTCGAACAAATCAAATCTCCGAATCAATTTCTTAAATCCAAATCAATTTACCGACCGAAATTCTAGAAAATTTTGGCAGAATCTCCCATATATTTCTAGGACCGGAACATAACCTACAAAACAAATCTGCCCAATCTACAAAACTCGATGGCGTAATCGTCTACCGACATACTCCCATGAACATGGTCCTGAAACTGGCTTTCCAGGGCACTCTTAGCCACATCCGGAAAGAACTTTTTCTTGAAGAGCACTTTAAAAGATTCCCAAGTCAATCCAGGCGCCACAATCCTCGAATCTGTGCGGAACCACGTCAGGGCGATGTCAAACATCTGGCTTTCTGCTGCCTCTACCTGTAGACTCTCCAAAATTTGTGCTAGTTGTCACGCCCCAGTCCCAAAATACCGAGAGACCAGACACATGGCAATGGCCAGCAGCACACACTGATGGACAAACCCAATTTAATGGATCCATCATGGCGTACTTAAGCTGTAAAATAAAGTCTACGACAACATGGCACAACTAATCTCATCCACACAAGATAAAATATGATCCACAGATAAAAAAATATAAATTATCAACCAGTCTCAACAAAGTGCTCCGGGGAACAATCCGATAAAAATCTAATACAATGGTTCAACAAACCAGAATATAAATGACTGAATAAAGTAAATATTGAGCATGAACATTGATGCTCAGGAAAAGTCTTCAGCTAACACCTCATCCTCGGGTGTCGGTACAGCTCTTGTATCAGCTCCTGCTGCGGTCCCGTATACCTTGGGATAGATCTCGTCTGCAAATCCTGGGGACATAATCCGGATCCAGGTCCTCAGGGGACATAGCAAGGTACAGATAATACAAGCCAAAATAAATACAGTGCAGATAATAAATAAAATAAATAGGGTAAGTAACCATCTATGTGAAATGCAAGTGAGAGCATCACGAGTACTCAGGCTGAGCCACTACAAGCTCTGTGTCGGGGAGCCGGTAGCGGTAATAACACGTAATGTACCTAGCTCTGCTACGAGATCTATGACCTCACAATAGTAGTAGATATATATATGAAACAGCCTGTAGCCTGTGTGTCTCTCCCCACCCAATGTAACCATATATCTCATGACCATAACGTCTCATGTCCATGTCAAGCGGGATCATAGCTAATGCAACAAGTCATAATGTATCTAAGAATATAGTATCATTGTCAAGTCATGTATCCTATACAGAATCACCATGAATATCTCAGGAAGATCCTGTCTCATGAATAGTATCAAGTGTCCTGGGTCATAGTGTACTCGGTAAGACAAGTACGAGAATATAAAGTGTCACGAATGTCCATCTCTAGATGACAATACACAACGCTGCGTACGGTGTTGGCACCCGACTATTAATCGGACGTTAAGTAAGTCACACGATCCTAGGTTAAGCATGCACAATAATGTATAAATAAGTCAAGAAAATAAGTAGCAAAACTGCAGAGTTTGGCAAGGTACACTTGCCTGATGTTTGAATATCAACAGTCGTCCCGGTATCAGTGGATCCTGTGGGTACTACTCCAAAAGCTATAATAAATATCACCAACAGTCTCAGAAGATGTCAAATAGCTAGAAACGTCAGTCCTTAAGTCCAATTTGGACATAGGGGCAAAAATGATATTTCCGGGCCAAAGCGGGTTCCGTATGTGGGCCACTTTGCACCGAAAAACGTGTCAGGATCAAAGGTCTCCAAATTCCTCAAACTCAGTGTCTATAAGTCATGAACGATGATACGAACCCAACGAAACTTCCAGAATTGGATTCCAATGAGCCGTTCACAAAATCGTCCGTCAAGTGGAGCCTGTGGGGCCCACGATACGCGATTCTATCGACGTTCTCAGAATCGAACCAAACTTGGGTCACAGGACCAGCGTATTGCTATGAGTCCGATGGCGTAAGTTTCATCTCGATCCGACGTGTGTACACAAAGATACAGCGTATTCCAGAAAGGACGGATACGGGACGGTGTCGGCGGATACGCGTTGATTCCGGTGTGCACGCACATCCGAATCGACTTCTTTGAAAATCCACACGTCCGTATCAATGACGCGCACGTTTCGGTAAAGACCGTGTGCGACCAAGTCGTCCCGTTTGGCGGGGCGCACTCAGTTCCGGGGTAAAATAGGGCATTATTTTTCCTGTTTTTGGATCGCGGTGTGCGATCACCACAGGACGCGATGCACCGAGCGAGTTGCACGGGCACCGAGAGGGTCATACAGTCTACGTGACGCAACTGACGGAATCAAAAATGGGGTTACGAGGTGAGAGAAAACGTTACCTGAACAGGGCTCCGTGAAGGCTGATTTTCTCGTGTCCTGCTCGTGTCCTGCTCGAACTCTTGTGTCCGTGCGTCCTGGGTTCTAGGGTTCTGGACTGAAGAACTGGCCGAAGGGGATGTTGAACCGTCGGGGTCGGGGACGCACAGCCGGTCGGTGTCATTCTCAATTTGATGCTCCGATTTCCCAGTTATTCTTGACATTATTTTGTTCATTTTCACTATGTGGTACATGATTTCTCTTATCTGTAATCCTATATCCGGTCTGTTGTTACAGAGCCACCTGAGTTCCCAAGAAGACGACTCTCTGCTTCAGGAGCATGTTGGCGGCGTCGAGCTCCTCGAAGTTTGCCATGCGAGAAGGCCCAGTCGAGAGCCCCTCTGCCGCCTCCAGCGGATTCCATCCCTCCGAGAGGGTTCTCCGGCGGCGCTCCGGCGCGGAGGCGGCTGCGTAGGCCTTGATGGAGCGACGGGGAGCTCTTCTAGGCGGTGGGACAGCGGCGGAGGATGAGGAGACTAGGGTTTCGGCGATGAGCTCGGTGAGCCCCTGGGCGAGGCGGTCGGCCAGGTCCTGGCCGTGGCGGTGGAACTCCTCCCATAGCTCGAGCGCTCGCTCAATCGACATCGCCGGAGAAGTTAGGGTTTCGATGGAGCGGAGAAGAGGACTGGGGTGGTTGCAGCTCGTCAGGCTGCCGTCAATGGAGGGGGTGCAGGCTAGAGAATGACGAAATCTCCGGTCGGTTGGCCGGAGAGGATAACCGGAGAGGGGGATACACAGGAAGAGGGAAGGGGATGAATAGTAGGAGATTTGGGGAGGTCGGCTAGAAATAGGGTTGGGGTTTTTGATGTGGGGAAAAATATGGGAAGGGATTATTTATACAGGTGGAATTTGACCTAGACAAGTTTGACTTTGGTCAACATCCTCCTGGGTTGGGCCTTGGGCTCGCATGGGGATATTGGGTGTTTGGCACGGGTTTAATTCGGGTTAATTCTACAATAGTTTCAGGGCTTTAAAAATGATTCTGGAGTCCAACAAATTCGCAGAAAATTATCCTATGCCCAGTTTTCCATTTTATGCCTATGCCATAAAATATTATTTTCATAATATTTTAATATTGATATATCATTTAAAAATCTTTTATTCACAAAATCCCTTAGTTTTATTTCTAGAAAAATACAGAAAAATTGGGAAAAATATATTTTAAAATTTTTAGAAAAATCAGGGTGTTTACAATCTACCCAACTTATAAAAATTTCGTCCTCGAAACTAAAATTAAGCCACGGTAGAAGACAAGAATGGTATAAGATTTGCATTGGTTAAAATGCAAGGCTAGGTTTAACGGAGTGGGCGAAGTTGCACGTTGCACATTCCGAAAATCATAGGAGAAATCCACATTAGCGAAAAAATAGGTTTCTTCATGTGTCATGTCCAATAGTGTGGACACCTAAATGCTCTTTTGCTTAAAAGCACCCAACAATTGGAAAATTGCACAAAGATGGAAATTGGGTGATGGTCACGTCTAGGACAAGGATGTGGAATTTGTAGGAAGGCAGTGACTAGGGAAGTGCTCCAATTATTGAAGCAATGGTAAGGGGCCAAGTGATACCATGTTGTAAAACTAAATAAAATGCCGTGTTCTATTTCTAAGTAGATCCGAGCTAGCCTCAGTCTTACTATCTAAGCCAAGAATGTCTAATTCTTAAGTGAGGGGATTTCACGATCCAGCCAACTTAAAACAATGTCGTCCTCAAAATTAAGATAAGGCATAATCTGTTAATCCTTCATGTACATAAGGCAAGCCAATCGTAATCTCCTTGCGATAATTAAAATCCGAATCATATCCCTTACAATCACTTCAAGGTTAAATGACCACTGCTCCAATCAAAATTCAACCTGTGGTTATCTCTTCTCACTTGTTTCAAATTATCCACATCCATATCCAAATTTTAAATTGGATCCATATAACATCTTCAAGATTTAAATACGCATGTAAATTTTTACCTCACGATCTCTAACTATCATCATCTCCTCTAGAAGTAATTCGAATCCAATACTATTCCCATTTTTACTTATAAATTTTTGTATGCTTCAACTTTTTAAATTCCATTCACATCCTCAATAGTTCAGATAGGTAGTCCAACCATCAAATTTTAATTTTTAATTCCAATCATCAAGTTGAAAAATAATTTAAGTGCAGTCCACCAATGTTCAAGTCTGAAATTCTATATTTATCCTTCAAAATTCAAATTGATGATTCTACCTTCATTGTTCAAAAATTTAAATCATGTACTTAAGGTATAAAAATTGGGTCCTCAATATCAATTCATTAATCCTCATCATCTTAGTTATTCTTCTAAATTTTAAAATTAAAATGGCTTGAACCTCTCCCAATCTAATCTTACTCGATCACAATCCAAGAGAAATTCCTCTAGAGTTGACAATGCACTGCTACCCAACTTAGAATTTACCCATCTATCACATAAGGCTATATACCTTAAGAATATATTCTTAATATATTTACTCATGTCATTTAATCCTCAAAATTTTAATGCCGATTATATCATATATGATATGTCCTTAATTACGAAAGAATAATCCTCAAGTATGTGATCGGCCTATGGGGTATATCTAGTACTCTCTGTGTATCAAACTTTATATCCAGCACAAGGTTTCATCTTTCCGAAATAAGGGAAGACGAAGATCAATAATAAAGAGTTCAAGGGAGAGGTAATAGAATAGAAGTGTCGGGATCAAGGCGTTTAAAGAATTCAAATAAGAATTGTCAAAGCAGTTGTGGATTGAAATCCTATTTTGGTAATCCTTTGTTCGCATGCTCGTATTAGTACAGTTATGTAACAGATACGATGTGCTCAGACATATTAAAAGGGCAAGTACATTCGTCTACTAATCACTATATATCTCAATCCACGTAAAGTAGCTATACGAAGGGCGAACCAAGCGCACTATGGTTGATCAGACCATAATACACTGATTCTGAAATGTATTAGTGTACGCGTCCACTAATACGTATGTCATGAACAAGCTTGATGAAAGAATAAGCTTGCCAAACTAGGCTATAAAATAACAGCATAAGTCAGGTAGTATATGAAATATAAGTACGCTAGATGCTGATGAAAGGAGGTACAAATTATTCAAGTTCACAAAACAAAAATAAAATAGCAACAATAATAAAAGACTCTACAATCTCTACAGTTATCATACAACCTCCTTATCTAAGTCGCTAGTCGACCAAATAGGGGCAAGGAACTCTAAATTCTATTGTCTGAATAAACACTGTCATCTTTTGCTAGCATGCGATTAATGCCATTCAGTTATACCACATCGATGGGTCAAGTGGACTATGTGGTATTAGTCTCAAGGGAAAGGGAATATAACTTGCATCGAGATGGGGGTACAAATTACGTGATTTAACACTAAGGGATAATCATCGGGTCACACTCTACAAGATTAACTCAAACTTATCGAACTCTAACTACCAAGCACAAAATTCAAAAATTCAAGAACAACAACCAAAATCCTAGCAAGCTATATATATATATATCCTAACATAGAATAAAATCACTTGGTTTATAAATCAGAAGTGTCAGATGGCACGAATTAAAAGACGGAGAAAAGAAGAACATATTTTAGTCGTTGCGCATTAGCGAACGTTAAGGTCGCAGATGAACAACATAGGAAATTGAAATATGGGGCTCTAGATAATATCATGGTTTTCTAAGGTGAAGGTGGCGAGCAATTCTCCGTGTTTGAGGTATGATCTCAAGGAAAATGTCATACTCGTTGCTCTGGGCTTCCTGAGGTACCGTCTGCTAATATCACAACACGAACCTATATCTTAACACTATCTCACTATGCACATTAGGTTCAGTCCTAACATTCGATCTCAGATTTCTATTGGTTCCTCAAAACTGGGGTCAACCACTAGGGTCAACCATTATGGTAAAACTTCTAACTAACTCTAGTAGTGTCTATACTACTCTCAAGTCTTCATAATACATCAGGGGTAATGGTAAACCAATTCTAGAGATAAGAAATTCTAGGGTTCACTAGATATTCTAAACTTAGTGGGGTGTCAACACTCTAGTGGTACTCTTAATAGGAAGGTTACCCTACTTATCATTCTATCAACATAGACTTCTATATTCTAGGAGAAGGCTACACTCAAGGAACTAATGAGAAGGCACATGAATCAAGTAGGATGCATTTATTCAGCAGAATGGATTGGAAGGATGAGGAGAAGTCATAGTCAGTTATGGATGAGATCCTATACTCTAATCCTAGGTGCAGGCTTGTTCGGTCCCTAAGTTGAAACCGAACGATTTAATCGTAGACCTACATGGGCCACCACAAAAACCATGTCATGCCCCAGTCCCAAAATATCGAGAGACCAGACATGTGGCAATGGCCAGCAGCACACACTGATGGACAAACCCAATTTAATGGATCCATCAGGGCGTACTTAAGCTGTAAAATAAAGTCTACGACAATATGGCACAACTAATCTCATCTACACAAGATAAAATATGATCCACAGATAAAAAAAATGTAAATCATCAACCAGTCTCAATAAAGTGCTCCGGGAAACAACCCGATAAAAATCTAATACAATGGTTCAACAGACCAGAATATAAATGACTGAATAAAGTAAATACTGAGCATGAACATGGATGCTCAGGAAAAGTCTTCAGCTAACACCTCGTCCTCGGGTGTCGGTACAGCTCCTGTATCAGCTCCTGCTGCGGTCCCGTATACCTCGGGATAGATCTCGTCTGCAAATCCTGGGGACATAATCCGGATCCAGGTCCTCAGGGGACATAGCAAGGTACAGATAATACAAGCCAAAATAAATACAGTGCAGATAATAAATGAAATAAATAGGGTAAGTAACCATCTATGTGAAATGCAAGTGAGAGCATCACGAGTACTCAGGCTGAGCCACTACAAGCTCTGTGTCGGGAAACCGGTAGCGGTAATAACACATAATGTGCCTAGCTCTGCTACGAGAGTCTACGACCTCACAATAGTAGTAGATATATATATATATATATGAAATAGCCTGTAGCCTGTGTGTCTCTCACCACCCAATGTAATCACGTATCTCATGACCATAACGTCTCATATCCATGTCAAGCGGGATCATAGCTAATGCAACAAGTCATAATGTATCTAAGAATATAGTATCACTGTCAAGTCATGTATCCTATACAGAATTACCATGAATATCTCAGGAAGATCCTATCTCATGAATAGTATCAAGTGTCCTGGGTCATAGTGTACTCGGTAAGACAAGTACGAGAATATAAAGTGTCACGAATGTCCATCTCTAGATGACAATACACAATGTCACGTACGGTGTTGGCACCCGACTATTAATCGGACGCTAAGTAAGTCACACGATCCTAGGTTAAGCATGCACAATAATGTATAAATAAGTCAAGGAAATAAGTAGCAAAACTGCAGAGTTTGGCAAGGTACACTTGCCTGATGTTTGAATATCAACAGTCGTCCCGGTATCAGTGGATCATGTGGGTACTACTCCAAAAGCTATAATAAATATCACCAACAGTCTCAGAAGATGTCAAATAGCTAGAAATGCCTGTCCTTAAGTCCAATTTGGACACAGGGGCAAAAATAAAATTTTTGGGCTAAAGCGGGTTCCATATGTGGGCCACTTTGCACCGAAAAGCGTATCAGGGTCAAAGGTCTCCAAATTCCTCAAACTCAGTGTCTACAAGTCAGGAACGATGATACGAACCCAACGGAACTTCCAGAATTGGATTCCGATGAGCCGTTCACAAAATCGTCCGTCAAGTGGAGCTTGTGGGGCCCACGATACGCGATTCTGTCGACGTTCTCAGAATCGAACCAAACTTGGGTCACAGGACCAGCATATTGCTACGAGTCTGATGGCATAAGTTTTGTCTCGATCCGATGTGTGTACACAAAGTTACAGCGTGTTCCAGAAAGGACGGATACGGGACGGTGTCGGCGGATACGCGTTGATTCCGGTGTGCACGCACATCCGAATTGACTTCTGTGAAAATCCACACGTCCGTATCAACGATGCGCACATTTCGGTAAAGATCGTGTGCAACCAAGTCTTCCCGTTTGGCGGGACACACTCAGTTCCGGGGTAAAACATGGCATTATTTTTCCTGTTTTTGGATCGCGGTGTGCGATCACCACAGGACGCGATGCACCGAGCGAGTTGCACGGGCACCAAGAGGGTCATACAGTTTATGCGATGCAACTGACGGAATCAAAAATGGGGTTACGAGGTGAGAGGAAACGTTACCTGAACAGGGCTCCATGAAGGCTGATTTTCTCGTGTCTTGCTCGTGTCCTGCTCGAACTCTTGTGTCCGTGCGTCCTGGGTTCTAGGGTTCTGGACTGAAGAACTGGCCGGAGGGGATGCTGAACCATCGGGGTCGGGGACGCACAGCCGGTCGGTGTCATTCTCAATTTGATGCTCCGGTTTCCCAGTTATTCTTGACATTATTTTGTTCATTTTCACTCTGTGGTACATCATTTCTCTTATCTGTAATCCCATATCCGGTCTGCTGTTACAGAGCCACCTGAGTTCCCAAGAAGACGACTCTCTGCTTCAGGAGCATGTTGGCGGCGTCGAGCTCCTCGAAGTTCGCCATGCGAGGAGGCCCAGTCGAGAGCCCCTCTGCCGCCTCCAGCGGATTCCATCCCTCCGAGAGGGTTCTCCGGCGGCGCTCCAGCGCGGAGGCGGCTGCATAGGCCTTGATGGAGCGGCGGGGAGCTCTTCTAGGCGGTGGGACAGCGGCGGAGGATGAGGAGACTAGGGTTTCGGTGATGAGCCCGGTGAGCCCCTGGACGAGGCGGTCGGCCAGGTCCTGGCCGTGGCGGTAGAACTCCTCCCATGGCTCGAGCGCTCGCTCAGTCGACATCGCCGGAGAAGTTAGGGTTTCGATGGAGCGGAGAAGAGGACTGGGGTGGTTGCGGCTCGTCAGGCTGCCGTCAATGGAGGGGGTGCAGGCTAGAGAATGACGGAATCTCCGGTCGGTTGGCCGGAGAGGATAACCGGAGAGGGGGATACACAGGAAGAGGGAAGGGGATGAATAGTAGGAGATTTGGGGAGGTCGGCTAGAAATAGGGTTGGGGTTTTTGATGTGGGGAAAAATATGGGAAGGGATTATTTATACAGGTGGAATTTAACCTAGACAAGTTTGACTTTGGTCAACATCCTCCTGGGTTGGGCCTTGGGCTCGCATGGGGATATTGGGTGTTTGGCACGGGTTTAATTCGGGTTAATTCTACAATAGTTCCAGGGCTTTAAAAATGATTCTGGAGTCCAACAAATTCGCAGAAAATTACCCTATGCCCAGTTTTCCATTTTACGCCATAAAATATTATTTTCATAATATTTTAATATTAATATATTATTTAAAATCTTTTATTCACAAAATCCCTTAGTTTTATTTCTAGAAAAATACAGAAAAAATTGGGAAAAATATATTTTAAATTTTTTAGAAAAATTAGGGTATTTACACTAGTTGTAAGTTCCTCTCTATGTCCTTAATCCAATCATCGGCGTACAAGATCCCCTCTATGCCCTTGAAGTCCTTGGGCTCTATCCTCTTGAAATCAATAATGGTACCCGATCTCGGCTATTGCAGGGTGGGATAAAGTGGTACCACCTATGGCTGAACTAGGGCAACCCTCTCTACTACTGCAAGTGCTAGATGGTGGGCATTTTCGATGCCCTGGCGTAGAACATCCGCCTGCCTCTCCTGCACTGCCATCATCTCCCAGAATATGACGAACATTTGTGCCCCGTCAGCTGGCATGGGTGGTGGGGGTGGAAGATCCTCCGCTACCGCTAGAACAACCCTCTAACTGATGGAGGAGGACCCCCGAAAGCGGCTGAGGCCCCCACCTAAACTGGTGAGGCAACCCTTTGAGCTGGAGGCGGAGAAGTAAATAACCTCACTAAAGTAGCTCCAGATCGCTGTGACCTAGTCTTCGGTGGCATCCTGAAGATAGATCAAAATAAAAAAATTAATACGGTGCAAGATATGATATCATCAAAGAAGGACAATATATATATTAAAATAAGCAATATTCAGAATGAATAAGGATAGCAAAATTAATAGATTAGAAATATTCCTAGTTATGATTGAGTATTCAGTCTCATCATAGTATCCTATATCCTAGATCATATCGTAGGCTTGTAGTAGTGCAACTAAGCCGTTGTACTACCACGATATCGTACTAATTTAGAAGCCTGACCTGTATGGGCCACCACAAAAATATATCACAACTCGCACCCGGTGTGAGGGCACAAGTACGTGGGTACGTCTAGCCTATGCCACAGCATCTACGGTAGAACCCTATCTAGGTCAACAATAATATCTAAACATCTCACACAATATATATATAATATAGCTATAATGATATCTCTACTCCAACTGGAGAACAAATGATAATATGATAATCGATACTCAATCACAATATAAAACTAAAGGAAGATATGACACGATATAGAATAGAAGAAATAAAACACAGAGTCATAATACAATTCAAGTCCAATAGTCTAAGCACAACACAATAGTCTCAAATGTAATATATGCCAAAATGCCTAAGACATATGCAGTAGTAAATAACTAGCTAAGTCTCTTCAACAGCTGGCTATAGCTCAACATGCTTTACAGATGCTATCTCAACTGGCTCGCCATCTTGTGGCCCGTAATAGGTGGGACACATCTCCAAGTACAAAATAATAATTATAAAGTCTACATCAAGAACAAATGTAGATGAGAGTACCTTCCCACACAGTTCCCAATATGATCTGGAACTGAAGCACATCCTCCAAGCCAGGTCTGGAAGATCCATAGGGTCGATCACAGACAATCTGGGAACAATCCAGGGTTGGTCAGGCCAACCGCAACAAGTACCAAAAAGGAAGGCTCAAGGACGGGCGAATAAAACCCAATCAAGAAATAATATAAAACATATAATAACTACAATAATCAGGGTAAAGGAATGTGTGGTACCAATGCACGATTTCAGAATATAAGACATCACTCAGCGACTAATGTATGTAAGGAACCAACAGTAATTCATAATCATCCTAACATCCACTAATGCCTGCATCCTCCACTGAGATCCGTACTCTGTCATTGGATCAGTAATCCACCCATACACCAAACAAGGACAAGGGAATAAATCACTGCACCGGGATAGCTACGTGGTAGCCGACTAGCAAGCAACACACCATACAATTATATGAGTAAACGGTCAATCAAATACCCACGGCTTGCTAGGTGGAGTATGGGTTACCCCAGTAATGCAATATATAGGAATCCTCAGAACGTGCTATGTTCGAGCAGGGCTAGTCGAGCCATATAGTAATATATAGGCAAGATATAATATGCACCGGTCCCTCGTAAGGCCACCCCGCTAAATGCACCAGTCCTTCGTAAGGCTACTGTGCTAGATCAAGATCAATAATGGTTCCAGTTTCCCTATAGGGATATACTGACTCATTCATGAAATATATATATAATAGTCGGATACTGCACTCCATTAGCGTAGATGATATACAATTTTTGTGGTGACTATTATTTCACTACAATGAGCGGCCCACCTGTACGATCTCGGGGTTCCGTTCCCTCCCAATGGTTCTACCAATTTTAGTTACCTAATTAACCTTACATTTATATGAAATATCGTGTCGTGGTTACACGATTATCCTCCTAGAATGACGTACCGCAGTACGGATAGGCTATGTGCGAATCCACGTTGGTTTTCGTCGGTCCCAACCTAGATTCATCCAGAGCGTAATACAACAATTAGTACACAAATATCCAACCACGCTAAGCTACGATCACTGACCAACTACAATGGTACCCGTGTAAGGTAATAATATAATATAATATAATAGCAGAAGCACGATAGCACCTCAGTGCAAGAATAAACATGAATAACACCACAGTGCAAAAATGAACACAAAATACCTCAATACGATAATAGGGCCAGTACCTCAAAGGGTAACCTGGTAATCAATAGCACGAGTACACATAGTCATGTCAGGAAATAGGGACAGTCAGTAAATCAAAAAAATCTAACTGTCAAGTCGTTCTATATACCGGATCATTCTATTAACAGTCCTTCCCTCCCCGATGGAATAAATATCAAGTCGATACGATCACTAGAAACTAAGCCGACCACCATGAATAATGCCAGACCCTCTAGCTCACAAGAATCCACCGAGTCAGTTATCTCATGTTATCAGTCGACAAGTCCCATAACATCCGGGACATAAAGTATAGATTCCACCTAACAAGGTCAGCCATCTATAAGTAATAGTACTAGAAGTCACTAAGGCAATAAGTCAATCACATATGCTCCTTGATCCACCATGTCATGTACACAACTCTTTGATCTACCATGTCATCATGTACACAACTCTTTGATCCACCATATACATGTATATACTTCTTATCAAATAAGGGGCAAAACTATTAAATACTGCATTGCCCAACCATACAAGATTATCGAGGTCTACCAAATTGTAAAGGTAACAGGTACTGGGCACTTGGAAAGTAATATAAAATTATATATTGATGATCTTAATATTTGTCTCGTCCCGCGAAATAATCGCACAATAGTCCAAGTCCAAAAAAAAAATCCAATAATAACAATATTATGCCTCTAGTCCAGGCTTGCAAAGTCCAATAGAGAACACAAGAGTTTGCCAAGTCAATATCCCAAGATCATGCTTCCAATTTAAATAATATTCAATCCTCGAATTTATCCAAAGTTCATAATCTCGATATAAGTTTACTAGTCCCATAAGGTTAATCTATGACAAAACCTGGAAGAATGATATGGAAACAAGAATCTAATAATGAATGCCGCCAGACAGTGGTAAAGAAATGCATGAACCACTATAGAGCAGATCCACGACCCTTTAACCAAATAAGGACCGGGCCGTAGGCCGTCTTCCGAGTAGAACTACACCCCTTACTCTATCCGATGAATAAGGGTAAATAAGTAACTACATGTCTAATATAAAATAAAATCTCGAGTAAAATCCCAAATTGAATCATGAAATCTCCGAATCAATTTCCTAAATTAAATCCCGAATTAAGTATCAAATCAAATCATGAACCAAGGTCCTAAACCAAATTCTAAATCAAATTATTGAATAAATTCTCCAATCAATTTCGAATCAAGCCCTCGAATAAATCAAATCCATGAATCAAATCCCCGAATCAATTTCTTAAATCAGAATCCAAATTAATTTACCGACCGAAATTCTCAAAAATTTTAGAACCTCCCCTATATTTCTAGGATCGGAACATAACCTGCAAAACAAATCTGCCCAATCTATAAAACTCGACGGTGTACTCGTCCACCGACATACTCCCCTGAACACGGCCCTGAAACTGGCTCTCCAGGGCACTCTTAGCCACATCCGGGAAGAACTTTTCCTTGAAGAGCTCTTTGAAATATCCCTAAGTCAATCCAGGCGTCACAATCCTCGGATCTCTGCGGAACCACTTCAGGGCTTGTCAAATATTTGGCTTCCCGCTACCTCTACCTATAGACTCTTTGGAATCTGTGCCAGTCACAAGTTTCTTTCTATGTCCTCAATCCAATCATCGGCGTACAAGATCCCCTCTATGCCCTTGAAGTTCTTGGGCTCCATCATCTTGAAATCAATAATGGTACCCGACCTCGGCTGCTGCAGGATAGGAGAGGCGGTACCACCTGTGGCTGAACTAGGGCAACCCTCTCTACTGCTGCAAGTGCTAGATGGTGGCCATTTTTGATGCCCTGGCGCAGAATATTTGCCTGCCTCTCCTGCACTGCCATCATCTCTCAGAATATGGCAAACATGTATGCCCCATCAGCTGGCATGGGTGGTGGGAGTGGAAGATCTTCCACTACCGTTGGAACAACCCTCTAACTGATGGAGGAGGACCCCCGAAAGTGGCAGAGGCCCCCACCTGAACTAGTGAGGCAACCCTCTGAGCTGGAGGTGGAGAAGTAACCGACCTCACTAAAGCAGCTCCAGATCGCTATGACCTAGTCTTCGGTGGCATCCTGAAGGCAGATCAAAACCATGGAATCAATATGGCGCAAGATACAATATCATCAAATAAGGACAATATATTTCAAAAGAAGCAATATTCAAAATGAATAAGGATAGCCAAATAAATAGATTGGAAATATTCCAAGTTATGATTGAGTATTCGGTATCATCCTAGTATCATATATCCTAGATCCTATCGCAGGCTCATAGTAGTATAACTAAGTCGTTGCACTACCACGATATCGCACTAATTGCGAAGCCTGGCCTGCATGGGCCACCACAAAAATGTGTCATGACCTGCACCTGATATGAGAGCACGAGTACGCGGGTACGTCTAGCCTATGCCGCAACATCGGTGGTAGAACCCTGTCTAGGTCAACAATACTATCTAAACTTGTAAACTCCCTCGACCAGATTTTAGTATTTTAATATTATTTTTAGTTAATTAGAATTAGTGCAACTTTTTAAAAATTTATTTACTATATATTCTATTGATTGTGCACCTGTTCATTACACAATTCATTAGGGCCTCACACTAGCTGTTAACCCTAAACTAATTTCACATCCCTGCCCTAGACTTGCTAGACTATATTTTTTATATTTTTAGCAACTCCCATAAATCTCGTTTTGTGCTTCATTTTAGTCGCACAAATATCGTTACAAACGTACGTATTTAATCCCTATTTAATTTTCTGCTCTTTACCCACCTCTGTACCCTAGAGATTTGAGGACCAGTAGGCACCTGTTTTGCCCAACCAAAAATACGATAATATTCTATACTAATTGTATTACAATTATCGTATTGACACCGTAGAAAAATTATGACCCTAACTGCCCTTAAATAATTAGTGAACACCGTGCGCAGTATTTATTAAATAATAAATACGATGACCCGTATCACCTAAGAAATCAGACCCTGCATCTGCCCAGACTCACCCCACACGGTTCAAAACATTCTCCCCAGCATTTCCCCTCAATTCTGTGAATTTTGGTAATTTTTAGAACCAGGTGATTTTTCAGACAAATTGCATAATTGCGCAATTTCCCAATTTCTGGACTTTTATGCAAATTATGAAAAGTTAGGGTTTTTATGCAAAATGCATGTTAGATGGCATTACCCTATTGGCTAGACAATAGGTGGCATGGGACCCACAGAAAAATCTGCTGAAAATATTCCAAAAATCTAAATTTACCAAAATACCCCCAAAGTTCTACTTATTTACCAAATTGCCATTGACCTATTCCTATATAAACCCTAACACACACCCCCCTCTCTCATCCCCACTCCCTCACAGCCACCACCGGCCACCGCCTCCGACCCAACTCCGGCACGACCTTCGCCTCGACCCCCTCTTCCCTCCGGCCAAGCCTCGCCGCCTGAGCCGCCCTGCTCCGCCGTGGAGAGCCTTCGCAACCACCACCACTCCCACCACTCCCACGCAACCACCAACCACCGCCACCCTAGCCGTCGCCGACCACCGCCACCACCCCCACTCGCTCCGCCTCGACCTCCTCCACCGTCCTGACCTATTCCCACCGCCCCACGACACCCTCCGCCGCCGGCAGCTCCCCCGCAACCACCACCGCCTCACTCTGCCACCTTCCCCGAAGCCACCCCGACCATCCCCCACCGCCACTCCGGCCATCCCTAACCTCCGCCACCACCACCAGGGCCTTCGTCTCGACCCCCTCCTCCGCCCTGACCGCCTGCACCGCCGCCCCCGCCACCGCACGCGGCGCTGCAGCTGCCGCAAGTTGCTGCTGCTGCTGCTGTTGCCGACTGCAGCTGCTGCTGCTGCAGGCGACTCTCCGGCCGCCTCCGGCCATCTCCGCCGCCGTCCTCCTGCCGTCGACGACCAGTGGACCCCACCTGTCAGTAGGTAAATTACTAAACCCTAAAATATATGTATTTACATATATATCCCTATATGTATATATATGTATATATATAGGTATATTAATATGTATTTCTATGTATATGTATATATATATGTTTATACAAATATATTATATATATTATAAATTATCATATACTGTATAAATACAGTGTATTTATACAGTATATTGTATATTATTATTATAATATGTATATATTTATGTATATATACATAGATATATTTCTATAATTATTCATATATACTTATATATATGTATATTAAGTATAAATATCTACTATATATATATTTACATAATCGTAATAATATAAACATATTATTTATATGTTATACTTATACTATGATTATTATTAATAAAAATTATAGCTTATATTTATATTATATATGTATGCTTCCAATTTTTGTACTGTCTTTAAATTCATTATATATATTGTTACATATAACAGTGGTCACATATAGACCCTGATATTATTAAATATAATATTTGCTGGATAGTACAGCATTTATATATGTATTTATATTTCTGCACTGTCAATTCATTTTATATATATATATACATCAGTGGATATACCCTGATTATTATTTATTATATATATATCTCAGTGGATATACCCTGACTACTATATTTTTATATATTAAATATTATATTACTATATATATACAGTGGATATACCCTGCTATTATATAAATTTACATTCCTGCATTCTCTTTTCTGTATATATATGCTATATATATATACTACTACTACATACTATATCTATAAGTATATATATATATACTATATATATATATATATATGTGGGGTGTATCCTATATATACATAGGTATATATATACTTTTATATTATACCCTGATAATTCATGAACCTGTATATTTTTAACAGAGAATATCTCCAGCACAACCAGTAACCCCTGTCACCAGCAACCTTAAACCTGACTGCGAGATCAGGTTATCGACACTATCAGGGAGTAGGCAAGTATACCTTGCCAAGTTTTTACTGCTTAAATATTAACTGTTAAATGTTCTTATCTAAATTTAATTATTGTCATATGATACTGCTCCTGAAATTACATATAACTGTATGTATCTGAGATTGCCTTGGGTACAGTCAACAGATACGTTGACTTAGGGAAATCAACGTAATAGTTACAGACTTACCAACAACTGTGAGGATATCCTGATATTCTCCTAGACCCTATCATGGGAACACGCAACATGGTTGCAATGCATATTGGGATGCGAGCTGCGTAGTTGACTAGCTACCAGTACGTGTGACCGCATCACGGATTAGAATAATTCAGGAAATATACGACTTGACATTTAGTTACATTGGGAGGGGAGAACGACTAAAATACGTATGGGACACCCACCTCTTTACCATGTGCCGCACTCGACGGAGTGATACGGATGATATATATATATATTCATGTGACCATTCTCATCATAGATGGAAAATTGTATAGTGTCCTTGAACGGGGGCATATGTGGCATATACTAGCCAGTCACCACAGATTGGTGAATTACGTCAGCATATGTCTAGCCACACATTTCCCATACGTACTAGGTTGTCTCAAATTACATTTCACTTAGATGGTTAGCACCCTGTATTTATTTTATTCAGTAATTTATTTATTCAGTATTTACATTACATGGCATGTTATTTTTCTGTATCTTGTTACGTCCCTCTGAGGACCTGGTTCCCTGCCAGGTTTAGCTGAGACATTTCACCCTACAGTACCTGGACCTGGACAGGAGTCTGGACATGCCTCGGAGACGGAGTTAGTGGAGATGCCGTCAGAGTCTACCTGAGTGCACCTGGAGTTGAAGCTACATATTTTGAGGATGTTACGCTAGTTTATCTTATTTCACTCCTGCTTACTTTTGTAGTGGGATTGTTCCCACCTGACTTTATCTGGGTTGTATATGACATTTCAGATTTAGCATCTAATTATATTCAGCACTTTCCCTGTTATTCTTGTGGATGAGATAGATTTACCTGTATTTAGACTTGTAGTAGTTTAGGACAGCGTAGCACATCACTTTGGGTCCATTAAATTGGGTATTCCCTTAGTGACGTGTCAGCTGGCCAATGCCACGTGGCCTAGTTCCGTATATTTTTGGGACTGGGGCGTGACACGGTTTTAGTGGTGGCCCATGCAAGTCGAGTTAATTACTAGTAACATGATATCATGTTCAGCAAACCTGCAATAGGATAGGAATACTAGGTCTCATCCACACTGACTTTATCCATAAATTTTGCATCCTGCTTGATTATCATCTATTATTCCTTCGTACTTTTCTAAAAATTTTCTATTTTCTTCAGAAATATGGACATACCCGGGGAAACTGCGATTGATGGAACTTTAGGGCCTTCTTCAGCTCGGTTGGTATTAGGATGGCACCGAATTGACTTAGTCGACTGAATTCTGCATCATAGGCGTCGACGGTCATATTCCCTTGTTCCAAATGCAGGAACTGGAAGTACAGTTTATCTCTGACCGTGGCTGGGAAATATTTTGTATTAAAATATTCCAGAAATTGTTTCCAAGTATGGTTCTTGCCGGTGCTGCGCTCGATAGATTCCCACCAGTGATGGGCGTTACCGAGGAGTAGGGTCCTTACTGCTGTTATCCATAGATCGGGGTGAAGTTGGGAACCTTCTAGCAGTATTTCCATGTTGGAGATCCAGTCTGAGATCTCTTCCGGAGTTTCATTGCCCTTAAAGGTTCTCGGGCTCATCCGGCTAAAGCCTCGAACAGTGCTAGCTGGTTGGACAGGGGCTGGTACTGGGGCAGCTGTCTTCTCCAGAACCGTCATTAGGCATTGTCTCAGGACTTCATTCTGTTGCCACTGAGCCTGCAATATGGCTTGGAACATCTGAGATTGTTCCTCAAGTTGTGGCATCAGGGCTGCGAGAACTAGAGGTGGAGGCAAAGGTATCTCCGCCTACAGTGTTGGTGCCTGAGAAGGTTGCCCTTCTTGCTGGACTGGTGTTGCTTCTTGGGTCGGATCCTGGTGAAGGTACGAGGTTGTTGGATTGACCAGCATCCTTCTCGGAGATTGGTCTCTCGGGATTGGTGTCCCTTGGACATCTGGCGAGAGGTCTGTTGCTTGGTCAGTTCCATCAATCGCAGTTTCCCCGGGTATGTCTATATTTCTGAAGAAAATAGAATTTTTTTAGAAAAGTACGAAGGAATAATAGATGATAATCAAGCAGGATGTAAAATTTATGGATGAAGTCAGTGTGGATGAGACCTAGTATTCCTATCCTATTGCAGGTTTGCTGAACATGATATCATGTTACTAGCAATTAACTCGACCTGCATGGGCCACCACTAAAACTGTGTCACGCCCCAGTCCCAAAAATATACGGAACTAGGCCACGTGGCATTGGCCAGCTGACACGTCACTAAGGGAATACCCAATTTAATGGACCCAAAGTGATGTGCTACGCTGTCCTAAACTACTACAAGTCTAAATACAGGTAAATCTATCTCATCCACAAGAATAACAGGGAAAGTGCTGAATATAATTAGATGCTAAATCTGAAATGTCATATACAACCCAGATAAAGTCAGGTGGGAACAATCCCACTACAAAAGTAAGCAGGAGTGAAATAAGATAAACTAGCGTAACATCCTCAAAATATGTAGCTTCAACTCCAGGTGCACTCAGGTAGACTCTGACGGCATCTCCACTAACTCCGTCTCCGAGGCATGTCCAGACTCCTGTCCAGGTCCAGGTACTGTAGGGTGAAATGTCTCAGCTAAACCTGGCAGGGAACCAGGTCCTCAGAGGGACGTAACAAGATACAGAAAAATAACATGCCATGTAATGTAAATACTGAATAAATAAATTACTGAATAAAATAAATACAGGGTGCTAACCATCTAAGTGAAATGTAATTTGAGACAACCTAGTACGTATGGGAAATGTGTGGCTAGACATATGCTGACGTAATTCACCAATCTGTGGTGACTGGCTAGTATATGCCACATATGCCCCCGTTCAAGGGCACTATACAATTTTCCATCTACGATGAGAATGGTCACATGAATATATATATATATATCATCCGTATCACTCCGTCGAGTGCGGCACATGGTAAAGAGGTGGGTGTCCCATACGTATTTTAGTCGTTCTTCCCTCCCAATGTAACTAAATGTCAAGTCGTATATTTCCTGAATTATTCTAATCCGTGATGCGGTCACACGTACTGGTAGCTAGTCAACTACGCAGCTCGCATCCCAATATGCATTGCAACCATGTTGCGTGTTCCCGTGATAGGGTCTAGGAGAATATCAGGATATCCTCACAGTTGTTGGTAAGTCTGTAATTATTACGTTGATTTCCCTAAGTCAACGTATCTGTTGACTGTACCCAAGGCAATCTCAGATACATACAGTTATATGTAATTTCAGGAGCAATATCATATGATAATAATTGAATTTAGATAAGAATATTTAACAGTTAATATTTAAGCAGTAAAAACTTGGCAAGGTATACTTGTCTACTCCCTGATAGTGTCGATAACCTGATCTCGCAGTCAGGTTTAAGGTTGCTGGTGACAGGGGTTACTGGTTGTGCTGGAGATATTCTCTGTTAAAAATATACAGGTTCGTGAATTATCAGGGTATAATATAAAAGTATATATATACCTATATATATATAGGATACACACCACATATATATATATATATATATAGTATATATATATATACTTATAGATATAGTATGTAGTAGTAGTATATATATAGCATATATATACAGAAAAGAGAATGCAGGAATGTAAATTTATATAATAGCAGGGTATATCCACTGTATATATAGCAGGGTATACAGAAAAGAGAATGCAGGAATGTAAATTTATATAATACGGGGCTTGAGTTGACGGAAATCCGTGATGGATCCCGTCGCTGGCCGCCTATTTGGTGGATTTGCATGCTCCAATGCTGCGACCAGGCTGTTCCTTAGGTTCTCGACCTCTCGGCGTTGGGTCTCCTGTTGGATCTGTTGTTGGGCCTGCATCATGGCGTAGAACATCTGGAACATTTGCTGGCCGTCCATTGCCTGTCCTGGGGGAAAGACAGGCATCGCAGGAGGGAACTGGGGAGGAGGCGGGATGTCATCACGCCTGAACCTGGAACTTGGCTGGCCAGTTTGATTGCTCTGAGAGGATTGTCCTCTAGTATCTGGCGTCGTTCCAGCCTCGCAGGTAAACCCTGCTTCAGTCGGTGTTCCCAAGGGGGTCTCGTCACCACGTCTGGGATCCATTTCTCTGCATCAAAAGAAAACAATGAGAACGCACTGAGGAATCAAACAGGATGCAGTTCAAGCAATTTAATTGAATTCGACATAGAGTTCAAAAATGATTAAATATATAGATGAGATCCTATAACCTATCTTATTGCAGGCCTGTCCGGTCCCTAAGTTGAAACCGAACAATTTAGAAAGGACCTGCATGGGCCACCACAAAAACCATGTCACGCCCCAGTCCCAAAATATCGAGGGACTGGACACGTGGCAATAGCCAGCAGCACGCACCGATGGATAACCCAATTTAATGGAGCCATCAGGGCGTACTTAAGCTGTAATTCAGGTCTACTACACAAGTCACACTAATCTCATCCATAAAGATAAGGAAATAAACTGCATAATCAAATGGAAATAAGTAGCAACATCATCACAGCAAGTCAGTCGGAGAAACAATCCGACTTAAGTCTGAATAAACTGGCTCTATAGGCCAGGAACAAAAGATATAAACATGAAATAAAATACTGAGTACTGGAACAAGCACTCAGGAGAAGTCCTCGGCAGTCACCTCGTCTTCAGTGTTCGGTTCAGCTCCAGCAATAGCTTCAGCTCCTGTCCCGTATACCTCGGGATACTGCTCCTCAGCTAAACCTGGGGACATAATCCATTCCAGGTCCTCAGTGGACATAGCAAGGCACAAATAATACAAGCCAAAATGAATAAGCAGTGCGATAGATAAATGAAACAGCAGGGTAAACTAAGTAACTAACCATCTATGTGATATGCAGATAAGAGCAACACTAGTACTCAGGCTGAGACCGCTACAAGCTCTGTGTCGGGGAGCCGGTAGCAGTAATAACACGTAAAGGGTCTAGCTCTGCTGGAGAGTCTACAACCTCACAATAATAGTAGATATATATATATAAAACAGCCTGTAGCCTGTGTGTCTCTCCCCACCCAATGTAATCACGCAAGCCATGACCATAACGTCTCATGTCCATGTCAGCGGGATTATAACTAATGCAACAAGTCATACTGTTTATAAATAAATAACTCTGTCAAGTCCTGTATCCTATTCAGAATCCCCACGAATAACTCGGGAAGATTCTGTCCATGATAGTGTCATGTGTCCTGGGTTGTAGGGTACTTGAGAGGTCAAGTACAAAATAAGGGGGGGTCGTAAATCCATCTCTAAATGACGAACCCAACACCGCGTACGGTGTCAGTACCCGACTATGATCGGGCTCTAGGTACGTCGTATGTTTCCTAGGTTAAGCAGTTTAAAACAGTTTATATGAATTTGCACAAGAAATCCAGCAGAGTATTTTTACAGAAAATAAGAAAATAATGACTGCAAGTTTGGCAAGGTGCACTTGCCTGAAGTTTGAATTCCACTAAGGTCCTGGTTTCGGAAATTCCCAGAGATGTCTCTGAAAGCTGAAATAAACAGTACCATCACACTTAGAAGGTGTCAAACAGCTAGGATCGCCTGTCCTTGGGTCCAATTTGGAGACAAGGGCAAAAACGGCAATTTCGGGCTAAAACGGGGTCCACCGGTGAGCCCGCTTTGCACCGAAAAATGTGTCAGGGTCAATGGTCTCCAAATTCACCAAACTTAGTGTCAACAGGTCAGGAACGCTGATACGAACCCAACGGAACTTTCAGATTTGAATTTCGATGAGCCGATCACGAAATCGCCCGTCGAGCGGGGCCTGTGGGCCCACGACACGCGATTTCGTCAACGTTCTCAGAATCGGACCAAACTTGACCCACAGGACCAGCGTATCGATACGAGTCCGATGGCACAAGTTTCGTCTCGATCCGACGTGTGTGCACGAAGTTAGGGTGAATTACAGAAAAGATGGATACGGAGCGATGTCTGCGGATACGCGTTGATTCCGGTGTGCACGCACACCCGAATCAGCTTTCGCGAAATCCCACACGTCCGTATCGACGAGGCGTACGTATCTGTGAAGACCGCACGTGACCAAGTCGTCCCGTTTGGCGGAACGTACTCAGTTCCGGGGTGAAGCAGGGTCTGGTTTTTTCCTGTTTTTGGATCGTGGTGTGCGATCGCCACAGGCCGCGATGCCCCGAACAGTTTGTCCGGGCACCGAGAGGGTCATACAGGCTTCGTGTAGGAATTTACGGAATCGAAATCGGGGTTACAAGCAGGAAGTTATGAGTACCTGAAGGGGACCGAGAAATCGGGGTTTTCTGTGTCCGAACCGTGTCCTGGACACGTGTCCAGTGCTGTGTCCGGCCTAGGGCAGTGCTGTGTCCTGCGCGTGTCCGCGGCTCTGGGGGTCTGGCCGTCGGTCGGCGAGGTCGGGCCGGGGCTGCGGCGGCTCAGGCGAGGGGCGGCGACGCACCGGAGCGGCGGGGGGGTCGACGGCGCAGGGCTCGGCGGCTCTCGACCGCGGGGAGGAGTTGGACACTTGGTCGGCTCCGCCTGGGGAGGAGGAGGAAGGGGAGAGGAGGAGGAGCTCCGCCTGGGGGAAGACGTCGCAGGGGCTGAGGGAGGAGGAGGTCGCCGGACGGGGTTCGCCGGAGTCGGGGTAGTTAGGGTTAGGGTTTGTGCTAGTTTGGGGGGAAAGGAGGCGGAGATAGGGGTATAAATAGGGGCTCGGGGCGGGGAAGGCCGGGGCGACGTGGGCGGAAGAATCGGAGGGGGAGGCGCGGTCGTGGCGGCCGAAATTCCGGCGGGCGGCGGATTCCACGGGGTCGTGGGGGGGGGACTGGGTGACAGGGGTGACCGGGCGGGTCGGGTCGGGCGGCGGGCTCCGGGTGAGCGGACCCGCCCGACCCGCTAAGAAGATTGGGCTGGGCTACGCTAACGGGCTCGGCCCACTGGGCCGGGCCGGGCCCAATCCGATAAAATAAAAAAATAAAATAAATAATAATAATAATAATACTTAATTAATTAATTTAGAAAATAGTTTTTAGGTTTTTAAAAATAGGTCTGAGGCCCAATAAAATCCCAGAAAATTACCCTAAGTCTGGTTTTCTATTTTACACCATAAAATCATATTTTTATTACATTTTAATGTTGTTTATTGGTAATTAAAAATTACAAACTCACCACAGACCCTATGTAAATTACTGAAAATTGCATATTAAATTCCAAAAATTGATTTTAAAAATCTGAAAAAATTTAGGGTGTTTACAATCTACCCCCCTTAAGAGGATTGCGTCCTCGCAATCGAAGGGTAAACTATAAAGACAAGATTTACAGGATTAAAAGAATACTTAGGTTACCTGCATCAGCAAATAAATGTGGATAACGCTGCCGCATAACATCTTCTCGCTCCCAGGTCGATTCGCCTGGAGAGTGTTGTTTCCAAGCTACTCGAACCAGCCTGATCGTCTGCCGTCGCAGTGTCTTCTCGCTGGTGTCGAGTATACCCACTGGCTGCTCTTCGTATCTCAGGCTAGGTCCCACTGAAATCTCAGAATAATCAACTATATGGCTTGGGTCCGTCACATATCTCCTCAGTTGTGAGACGTGGAATACGTCATGCACTCCCTCTAAGGATGGAGGTAATGCAAGACGGTAAGCCACCTCACCAATGCGCTCCAAGATATCAAATGGCCCAATGTACCTTGGGCTTAACTTGCCTCTGCTGCCGAATCTGATAGTACCTCTAGTGGGCGAGATTCTCAGAAATACATGCTCTCCTTCCTTGAACTCCAGGGGTCGTCGGTGTACATCTGTCCAATGCTTCTGTCTATCCTGGGCTGCACGGAGATGGTTCTGAATCTGCTTTACTTTCTCCACTGTCTCCGTTACCAACTCTGGACCCAGCATTTGACGTTCACCAACGTCGCTCCAGCATATTGGCGATCTGCACTTCCTTCCGTACAACGCCTCGAAGGGTGCCATCTGAATGCTTGCCTGATAGCTATTGTTGTAGGAGAACTCCACTAAGTGCAGATGATCTTCCCAAGATCCTCCAAAGTCCAGTATACAAGATCGCAGCATATCTTCTAGGATCTGAATTGTGCGCTCTGATTGTCCGTCTGTCTGAGGATGATAGGCAGTACTAAACTTGAGCCTGGTGCCGAGACTCTCTTGCATGCTTCGCCAGAAGTGAGATATAAATCTTGAGTCTCGATCTGATACGATACTAACCGGCACTCCATGTAATTTTACGATCTGACGCATATACATGTCGGCTAGTACTTCTGTGGATTGTCCGACTCTGAACGGCAAGAAGTGAGCCGACTTAGTGAGCCGATCCACGATGACCCATACTGCATCCTTACCACTAGGGCTTCTGGGAAATCCAGTGACAAAGTCCATGGTAATATGCTCCCACTTCCATTCAGGGATGGAAAGTGGCTGCAACATACCTGCAGTCCTCTGGTGCTCGGCCTTCACCTGCTGGCAGACTAAGTATTTTGCCACAAATCGGGCAATCTCTCTTTTCATTCCATGCCACCAGTAATATTGTCTTAGGTCCCGGTACATCTTGGTTCCTCCTGGATGAACCGAGTATATGGAGCTATGGGCTTCTTTCATCAACTCCTGCCTTAATTCTCCATTTGGAACACATAGGCGATTTTCGCACCTTAATGTTCCGTCCTCGTGGATGCGAAGTCCCGTCTGCAAGCCTGCTTCTGTTCTTTCTCTCAGCCTTCGGAATCTGGCATCATTAGGCAAAGCTTCCTTGATTCTCTCCACCAGCGATGACTTCACTTCAAGGTTAGCCAGCAACCCATTTTGTCCAGGTAAAATAACCTCTATCTGGAGTTCTTGTAGATCTTTTAATAGCTCGGGCTGCTCCGGCAAGAAATAAGCCGAGGGTTTTCTGCAGAGGGCGTCGGCTACAACATTTGCTTTTCCCGGGTGGTACTGCAGATCGATGTCAAAGTCCACCATCAACTCAAGCCAACGCCTTTGCCTCATGTTGAGCTCCTTCTGTGTATAAACATACTTCAAGCTCTTATGATCAGTGAATATCTCGACCTTTTCTCCATACAGATAATGTCTCCAGATCTTCAATGCAAAAATAACTGCAGCTAGCTCCAGGTCGTGCGTTGGGTAGTTCTTCTCGTGGACCTTCAGCTGCCTCGATGCATAGGCGATAACCTTGCCATGTTGCATCAAGACACAACCTAGTCCACTACCGGACGCATCACTATATACAACAAAACCTCCTGACCCTGAGGGAAGAGTCAAGACTGGTGCTGTTGTTAGACGCCTCTTCAATTCTTCAAAGGCATGCTGGCATTCTTCTGTCCATATGAACTCCTGATCCTTCCGTGTCAGCTTAGTCATAGGTTCTGCGATCCTTGAAAAATTTTCTACGAACCGCCGGTAATACCCAGCAAGTCCAAGAAAACTTCTCACTTCCGCAACAGAGGTAGGGGTAGGCCAGGTTTCTATAGCAGTGACTTTCTCTGGGTCCACAGACAGTCCTTCACCCGAGATAATATGCCCTAAGAATGGTACCTTGTCCATACAGAACTCACATTTGCTGAGTTTGGCATATAGCTTCTCCCTTCTCAAAGTTTCCAGTACTATCCTGAGGTGTTCCTCATGCTCTTCGGGGTTCTTAGAGTAGATTAGGATATCATCAATGAATACCACCACGAACTTATCCAAGTACTGATGGAAGACCCCGTTCATCAAACTCATAAATACGGCGGGTGCGTTGGTTAAACCAAACGGCATAACTAGGAACTCATAATGTCCATACTTAGTTCTGAAGGCCATCTTTGGGATATCTTCCTTCTTCACCCTAATCTGGTGATAACCGGATCTAAGGTCAATCTTAGAGAATACCTTAGCACCACTCAACTGGTCAAACAAATCATCAATATATGGTAATGGGTACCGGTTCTTAATAGTTACAGCATTAAGGGTTCTGTAATCAATGCACAGCCGTACAGATTCGTCCTTTTTGGGTACAAAAAGTATAGGTGCTCCCCATGGTGAAACACTGGGCCGGATAAATCCTTTCTCCAGAAGGTCGTCAACTTGTGTTTTCAGCTCCACTAACTCCTTAGGTGCTAGCCGATATACCGATGAAGTGATAGGTTCGGCTCCTGGAGTTAGGTCTATTGTGAATTCTATCTCCCGATCAGGTGGTAAACCTGGAAGGTCGTCGGGAAATACATCCACAAATTTTGTTATGACTCTTGGGTAACTTGAATCTTCTTCTACAGTCAATACCCTAAGAGTTGGCTGGACCCCTTGTTCTACAGCTCCTCGTAGAAATTCAAACTCAGGAAGGCTAGGGGGTCTAAATATCACTTTTCCAAGCCGGCAATCCAGTGTCGCATGGTACTGACTTAACCAGTCCATACCAAGTACAACATCGTAATCAGGCATAGAAAAGATCAGGAATTGGGCTCGCATCTCTCGGCCACAGACTACTACCGAACATGATCTATAAGTATCACTAACCGGGATAATTCCACCTCCCGTTAGTATTCTCTTCATCTTCGAGACAGGTGCGGTAGCTATTCTATGTGTGGCTACGAAGCTAGCAGCAATAAATGAATGCGAAGCTCCAGAATCAAATAATGCTACAGTAGGAATTGAAGCTACTAATATGGTACCTGCTATCACTTCGCCTGCAGTAGCTTCCTCAGTGACTGCTAGTGCATATGCCTGACCTCGTCCCTGAGCGGGACCCCTTTGCTGACGAGCTTGTTGGAACAGTGCTGCCTGAGGTGGTAGAGGTGGCCTGGCTCCTCTAGGCCCTGTCTGAGTTGCTCCCCCAGCTGGAAGAGCTGCAGGTGGAGCTGGTCGATTCGAAACTCCCTCTCGACGTTCCGAGTAGTCCTTGGAGAAGTGTTGTCCAGATCCGCAAACCAGGCAGAGTCCCAGCTTGCGTCTACATTCCTTTTCAATATGTCCTACCTTGCTGCAGTAGTGGCAAGTAGGCAGGTTCTTAGTTGCTGCTCTTGGAGGCGGACTCTTCTGGGGACGTTTAGCAGATTCCCCTGGTGATGACTTGGACGGTGCTGAGGAGAAGGGACGTTTCAGGCTTGATTCCCTCCGAGTAACGCGCTCCAGCCGACGTGCTGCAGCTAGGACGTCGGTGTAAGAGGTGGGCGCGACCGATCCGATTAACTTCTGAAGCTCGAACCTGAGCCCATCAAAGAACTTCTCCGCCTTCTCCTCTTCGGTAGGAATTAGCGAAGGGACGAAGCGGCTCAGGCGAATGAATTCGGCGTTATATTCCTCCACCGTCATGTTGCCCTGGATCAGGCGGTTGAATCTGTCTAGGAGTTCTGACCGAGCCACAACAGGGATGTACATTTCCTGGAAGAGTCTGGAGAACTCCTCCCAGGTAACCTGATCATGTCCGAGCCTTCTTTCTTCGGACAGCCACCAATGATGCGCGTTGTCCGTCAGTTGCATCCTGACGGCAGTCATCCATTTATCCCTTGGTAGTTCGGCGGCCTCCAACTGATGCTGTGTGTTTGTAAGCCATTCATGCACTTCAGTTGGTCCTTCCTTGCCCGAGAAGGTACGGGGCTTGAGTTGACGGAAATCCGTGATGGATCCCGTCGTTGGCCGCCTATTTGGTGGATTTGCATGCTCCAATGCTGCGACCAGGCTGTTCCTTAGGTTCTCGGCCTCTCGGCGTTGGGTCTCCTGTTGGATCTGTTGTTGGGCCTGCATCATGGCGTAGAACATCTGGAACATTTGCTGGCCGTCCATTGCCTGTCCTGGGGGAAAGACAGGCATCGCAGGAGGGAACTGGGGAGGAGGCGGGATGTCATCACGCCTGAACCTGGAACTTGGCTGGCCAGTTTGATTGCTCTGAGAGGATTGTCCTCTAGTATCTGGCGTCGTTCCAGCCTCGCAGGTAAACCCTGCTTCAGTCGGTGTTCCCAAGGGGGTCTCGTCACCACGTCTGGGATCCATTTCTCTGCATCAAAATAAAACAATGAGAACGCACTGAGGAATCAAACAGGATGCAGTTCAAGCAATTTAATTGAATTCGACATAGAGTTCAAAAATGATTAAATATATGGATGAGATCCTATAACCTATCTTATTGCAGGCCTGTCCGGTCCCTAAGTTGAAACCGAATAATTTAGAAAGGACCTGCATGGGCCACCACAAAAACCATGTCACGCCCCAGTCCCAAAATGTCGAGGGACTGGACACGTGGCAATTGCCAGCAGCACGCACCGATGGATAACCCAATTTAATGGAGCCATCAGGGCGTACTTAAGCTGTAATTCAGGTCTACTACACAAGTCACACTAATCTCATCCATAAAGATAAGGAAATAAACTGCATAATCAAATGGAAATAAGTAGCAACATCATCACAGCAAGTCAGTCGGAGAAACAATCCGACTTAAGTCTGAATAAACTGGCTCTATAGGCCAGGAACAAAAGATATAAACATGAAATAAAATACTGAGTACTGGAACAAGCACTCAGGAGAAGTCCTCGGCAGTCACCTCGTCTTCAGTGTTCGGTTCAGCTCCAGCAATAGCTTCAGCTCCTGTCCCGTATACCTCGGGATACTGCTCCTCAGCTAAACCTGGGGACATAATCCATTCCAGGTCCTCAGTGGACATAGCAAGGCACAAATAATACAAGCCAAAATGAATAAGCAGTGCGATAGATAAATAAAACAGCAGGGTAAACTAAGTAACTAACCATCTATGTGATATGCAGATGAGAGCAACACTAGTACTCAGGCTGAGACCGCTACAAGCTCTGTGTCGGGGAGCCGGTAGCAGTAATAACACGTAAAGGGTCTAGCTCTGCTGGAGAGTCTACAACCTCACAATAATAGTAGATATATATATAAAACAGCCTGTAGCCTGTGTGTCTCTCCCCACCCAATGTAATCACGCAAGCCATGACCATAACGTCTCATGTCCATGTCAGCGGGATTATAACTAATGCAACAAGTCATACTGTTTATAAATAAATAACTCTGTCAAGTCCTGTATCCTATTCAGAATCCCCACGAATAACTCGGGAAGATTCTGTCCATGATAGTGTCATGTGTCCTGGGTTGTAGGGTACTTGAGAGGTCAAGTACAAAATAAGGGGGGGTCGTAAATCCATCTCTAAATGACGAACCCAACACCGCGTATGGTGTCAGTACCCGACTATGATCGGGCTCTAGGTACGTCGTACATTTCCTAGGTTAAGCAGTTTAAAACAGTTTATATGAATTTGCATAAGAAATCCAGCAGAGTATTTTTACAGAAAATAAGAAAATAATGACTGCAAGTTTGGCAAGGTGCACTTGCTTGAAGTTTGAATTCCACTAAGGTCCTGGTTTCGGAAATTCCCAGAGATGTCTCCGAAAGCTGAAATAAACAGTACCATCACGCTCAGAAGGTGTCAAACAGCTAGGATCGCCTGTCCTTGGGTCCAATTTGGAGACAAGGGCAAAAACGGCAATTTCGGGCTAAAACGGGGTCCACCGGTGGGCCCGCTTTGCACCGAAAAACGTGTCAGGGTCAATGGTCTCCAAATTCACCAAACTTAGTGTCAACAGGTCAAGAACGCTGATACGAACCCAACAGAACTTTCAGATTTGAATTCCGATGAGCCGATCACGAAATCGCCCGTCGAGCGGGGCCTGTGGGGCCCACGACACGCGATTTCGTCAACGTTCTCAGAATCGGACCAAACTTGACCCACAGGACCAGCGTATCGATATGAGTCCGATGGCGCAAGTTTTGTCTCGATCCGACGTGTGTGCACGAAGTTAGGGTGAATTGCAGAAAAGATGGATACGGAGCGATGTCCGCGGATACGCGTTGATTTCGGTGTGCACGCACACCCGAATCAGCTCCCGCGAAATCCCACACGTCCGTATCGACGAGGCGTACGTATCTGTGAAGACCGCACGCGACCAAGTCATCCCGTTTGGCGGGGCGTACTCAGTTCCGGGGTGAAGCAGGGTCTGGTTTTTTCCTATTTTTGGATCGCGGTGTGCGATCGCCACAGGCCGCGATGCCCCGAACAGTTTGTCCGGGCACCGAGAGGGTCATACAGGCTTCGCGTAGGAATTTACGGAATCGAAATCGGGGTTACGAGCAGGAAGTTATGAGTACCTGAAGGGGACCGAGAAATCGGAGTTTTCTGTGTCCGAACCGTGTCCTGGACACGTGTCCAGTGCTGTGTCCGGCCTAGGGCAGTGCTGTGTCCTGCACGTGTCCGTGGCTCTGGGGGTCTGGCCGTCGGTCGGCGAGGTCGGGCCGGGGCTGCGGCGGCTCAGGCGAGGGGCGGCGACGCACCGGAGCGGCGGGGGGGTCGACGGCGCAGGGCTCGGCGGCTCTCGACCGCGGGGAGGAGTTGGACACTGGGTCGGCTCCGCCTGGGGAGGAGGAGGAAGGGGAGAGGAGGAGGAGCTCCGCCTGGGGGAAGACGTCGCAGGGGCTGAGGGAGGAGGAGGTCGCCGGACGGGGTTCGCCGGAGTCGGGGTAGTTAGGGTTAGGGTTTGTGCTAGTTTGGGGGGAAAGGAGGCGGAGATAAGGGTATAAATAGGGGCTCGGGGCGGGGAAGGCCGGGGCGACATGGGCGGAAGAATCGGAGGGGGAGGCGCGGTCGTGGCGGCCGAAATTCCGGCGGGCGGCGGATTCCACGGGGTCGTGGGGGGGGGACTGGGTGACAGGGGTGACCGGGCGGGTCGGGTCGGGCGGCGGGCTCCGGGTGAGCGGACCCGCCCGACCCGCTAAGAAGATTGGGCTGGGCTACGCTAACGGGCTCGGCCCACTGGGCCGGGCCGGGCCCAATCCGATAAAATAAAAAAATAAAATCAATAATATTAATAATAATACTTAATTAATTAATTTAGAAAATAGTTTTTAGGCTTTTAAAAATAGGTCTGAGGCCCAATAAAATCCCAGAAAATTACCCTAAGTCTGGTTTTCTATTTTACACCATAAAATTATATTTTCATTATATTTTAATGTTATTTATTGGCAATTAAAAATTATAAACTCACCACAGACCCTATGTAAATTACTGAAAATTGCATATTAAATTCCAAAAATTGATTTTAAAAATCTGAAAAAATTTAGGGTGTTTACAAAACTAGTCTCTAAATTGATTAACAAGGCTAAACAAGTTGATATTAGGTGATACTAGTCTATACCTAGGTTTCTAGGTCTATGTCTTGAAGGGATTAGCTATACTAACTAATACTAGGTTATACTAGCTAATATAGACTATACTAGTTAATATATTATACTATGTATCATATATACCCTATATAGACTCATATTTAACTATACCTTATTATATTTTAGTCTAGATATCCATATCTTGACATTACCTAGACTAGCACTAAATGCCTAGACAATATTCTAATACCTTGATATACTCATTACCTAATAACATCTATCTTAGTTATCTTTTATCCAATACCCATATCTGAACCTAAATATCTATTTCAACACTCAAAATCCCATATCACATCCTTATTTTAATGCTTCCACTTGCTTCACTAAAATTGAGCACATCCTCACACTTAGACACTAATCAATGTTACTTGGTACCAATAGGATATAACTCTCAACCTACTACCTTGTATGTTGACATTGATACACTGGTATCACATGGTACTAGACCCAAAACCTTCACACCAACAATGGCACTCCTATACCACACTCCCTGCAAACACCATCTGCACAAGCTCCCTATGTGCATTCCAAACTATTGCCAGTTACTACTAATGACATGCCAAGTCCAGGCACCCCTAGACCTTGTTTGTAACAACTGATATGTCACAGTCTGATACCAACATAAGTCACATCTTAATTAAATTTAATAAATAATATAAGGAACATATGGACTTCAGATAAACCACCCCTTCACCTGAACCCAAGTGTTTGGGTACTGCAACCTGCACATGGGTTGGTGCTTACTGGCAAGACCCCACTGATACAAGAGTATCAGTCTCATAAATAACCAGATAAACCCTACATTGCACTCAGTTGTTAAATCTCCATCTCCAAGCACTGATACTCATGATCCCTCATGTCCTCATACCCCAAACCCAAATACACAACTGTGTGTAACTGAGACCGTGTTACCTATGATCAATGTATATTGCAATTAACACCCCTTTCCATACTAAATATTTCTCCACATAGATTTGCACAAGCCACTAAAGTCTATACTAACTGTAAAACCCCTATTTCAAAAACAAAAAAAAACATATTTTTTTTTATTAATTAATAATTTAAATATAGTATTTAGTGGCTAATTAGAAGAAATAGATTTTTAATAAATTTTATTTTAGGTGTTCGGACACTTAGAGGACTTATGGGACCATTAGAAAATTTTCGGAATTTATTCCATGTAGGAGACCCCCTTAAGCAGTTGCTAGCCTAATGATGTGCATTATTCCAATCCATGAATTTTTTTATGAGTATATATATAATATATATGTATACACAAATATATATATGTATATATATATTTAGAAAGGAAAAGAAAAGAAAGTAAAAGAATTATTAAATAAGAATTACTAATAATAATAATAATAATAATAACAACTATATTCTACCATCCTTAGCAACTTGCTCCATCCTTTAGCACTTGATGTTACCGCCCCCCTTTAGCAAACTTGCTAACTCATAAAGGACCGTCCACTACAACTTAGCAAATTGCTTCCAGGACCCGCCCCCTTCAGCAGCCTATTCCCTTCCTTTTTTTTGTACGCGGACCTAACAACTCCTATTCTCTCTCCCTATTATATAATATATATATATATATATATATATATATATATATATATATATTATTTCATAAAACCCTAACCTAAAATATTCAGACCCCCTCTTCTCATCTAGAGCCGCCGCCATAGCCAGAGAACCCCGCCAAGCCGTCCAAACCATCCCGACGACTCCGACCTCGCGCACTGCAGATTCCCACACGAGGCACCTTTGCTTCAGAATTGTTTTCCGTCGACTCTCTCAACCAAACATCATTCCGTCTTCACCGGTATGCTCACCCCTTAACCCTCTTCCATATTTGTATAATAGCCAACCTCAAAAAACGTGTATCCCTAGGCAAAAAACAGCGCCCAAGTTGGCGCGAGCAGACCGAATTCTGGGATCGCAGAAAACTGCGGTGACCACCCATATTGCCGAGTTCGTATCTCCCACCACAGAGATCCGAATTCGGTGATTCTTTTTGATATGTGTAGAATACTTGACCTAGTTTCTTTTCTGTTAAATAACCCTAGATTATTAGCTGCTGTGGACAGAATTAAATTCGTGCACAAAATCGCACGAACCCAATTTTTCCAGAATTCTAAAAGTTGTGAAACGGAGCGCGCCCCACCAAACGGGACCGCCCTGCCGTGTACCAAGTGTACCGAGTGGTGCACGCAGCGTAATCGGACACGTGAAAATTTGTGAGAACTGATTCGGACGCGTGTGCGCGCCGAAATCAGGCCGTATCCGCGGACACACCCCGTGTCGCAACTTTTGTGGAACTCGCGCGTATTTTGTGCACGCTTGTCAGATTGCGACGAAACTTGCGTCACTGGACTCGTGGTAACGCGCTGATCCCGTGACCCAATTTTCACGTAATTCTGAGACGGTTGACCAAATTGCCAATTGGCGGGTCCCACAGTTGACTTTTTGGACAAAATTGTGTTCGGCTCATCGGAATCCACATTTGGACATACCGTTGGATTCGTATTGACATTTAGAGTTGTTTGACCTATAGTTTGTCCCATTAGAGACTATTACCCTTGGCACGCTTTTCGGTACAAAGTGGGCCACAGGTGGACCCTACTTTTACCTAAAATTACCATTTTGTCCCTGTGTCCAAATTGGACGAAAGGGAAGTGCTTTTTAGCTATCTTGCTCATTCTGGGAACGTTGGTGATGTTTATTTCAGCATCCGAAGACGTTCATTCTGAGGCCGTAGCTTCTGACTCTTGGTGCTGACATTGGGACACTACATTTTGCAGCTTTCTTGCCAGGCAAGATACCTTGCCAAGTTGTTTACAGTATTTTGCATGCTTAGTATATTTTTGTATATTTATTACATTTCTGTTTATTTATTGCATGTGTAGTTCCTTTCAGTCATTACTATATATTAGATATGTTGACACACACTTGACACTTAGTATCCTAGAGGACAATTATTAGGCGTATGGGCTTTTAACCACTCTGGTAAACCGTAGTATATAGCTCGCACTACGGGCGTGTGTCGCGCTGGTCGCTACCCCCGCGGTATGTCGATTTCTGGAGTCTCGCTGGTCGCTACCCCCACGGTATGTCGATTTCTGATGTCCATTGACGTGTGTGTGAGTTGTGAGGTAGATCGAGTAGCCTACCCTTGCCCATACATCGAAAAGTTGTCCTTATTTGCATTCATATAGATTGTCTTGTACATCGTACTTATTTATTTTCAAATTATATGCATGTTTACTGTATTCAAGTTGGCTCGTATTTTCTGTATCTTGTTACGTCTCTCTGAGGACCTGGTCCTCTGCCAGGTGTATCTGCTCTTGAGTATTTGCAGGAGTACGGGCCTGGACCTGACGCATTCCTTTCTGCCGAGGAGGTCTTACCTTCTGAGCATCGTTGATTATCTAGCGATGGATTCTTTTAGCTGATGCACTTCTGTTTTCACATTATTTTATATTGGAGACTTTATACTCCTCTCTCATTTTAGTTTTGGTTATAGTCATTGGTAGTGGATTTGTCTCCACCCGACTATTATTTTCTGGATATTTCAGACTCCTTATTCTAGCTTAGTATTTCTTTTCTATGACTTGTTGTGTCGATGAGATTAGCATATCTGTGACTTGTGACATTATATATACCACATGTGAGTTTATATTCATATTACAGCGTACGTATGGGTTATGGTTTCCATATATTGGAGTTGCCATATCCATGCGGCTGGCATGCTTACGTGTTCCTAGTCCTACGTATTTGGGACTGGGGCGTGACATGTTTTTGTGGTGGCCCATGCAGGTCGAGTTAGCCGTTTCGGTTACGTCACTGTACCGAGCCTGCACCTAGGATTAGAATTTTAGATCTCATCCACACTTGACTATAACTTACCTTCCTTCCAACATGTCCTACTTAAGTTCTTGCATCCTGCTTGATTCATGTACTCTTCTTAATCCTTCGTCCATCTCTTGCAGAGAGATGAATTTGCATAACGGGCATGCCGCCACCGGGGACAACACGTCTCCAGGGGACGACGACCAACCACTATGAGTGACCTCAATGATACCTCTTCTTCCCGGACCAGATGGACTGACTAACAATCAAATTCCACCAACTCCTTCCATGATACCTAATGGGACTTTTCTAGCTCCACTAGCACCGCAAGATGGTCAAGCGCAGCTATTCCAATTCTTTCAGATGATAATACAAGAACAAAGGCAGCAAACCGCAGAGCAGAGGCTAGAATTTCTGGCAGCACTTGAGAGAATGGCTGCACTAGCCCCTGTATCAACCCAGGCACTAGCTTCAGTACCACAAGCTCGGGTCGGTTCAGTCAAGGACTTTGTGCAGATGGGCCCTAAGCCATATAAGGGCAATGAGAGTCCAGAGGAGACCACGAACTAGATTGCCAATACCAAAAAGTTGTTAGAGGCATCACAACTACCTACTGACCTATGGATGATAGGCGTGAGGACTCAGTTAAAAGGCAACGCGCATCACTGGTGGGAATCAATGGAGCGCCAGTTGGGTACGCGTCAGACTTGGGAATAATTCTTAGAATACTTTGAGAGGAAGTACTTTCCGAATACTGTAAGGGACGCATTGTACGATCAGTTCCTCCATCTAGAGCAAGGGGACAAGACGGTTGATGAGTATGACGCAGAGTTTAGCCGTCTCAGTAAGTATGGCACAGTCCTAATACCTAATGACTTGGAGAAGGCTAAGAGGTTTCACCGCGGGCTGACTCAGGAGCTCCAGCACTATACTAGCTCACAGTCCCGGATCTCTTATGCCGAGTTATTGACAGAGGCCAGGATCCAGGAGGCCATCAGCAAGGGAAACGGAATTCAACAGAGAAGTCACCAAGGACCAGTAAAGACACAGCAAGGAGGACCCATTAGACACCCTTTGACACGCCAGCAACCAGATAGTGCTGCACCATATCCAACCAAGGACCCCCGTACTTGTCACTTTTGTGGTAAGATAGGTCATATTCATAGAGACTGTCATCGTCGATTGGGGCTGTGCATGATATGTGGATCAAGTCACCATCAAACCCGAAGATGTCCTCAGCAGAACCAGAGGTCTATGGCATTAGAATCAGGAACACCGCATACACCCTCAAGTATAGAAGACCAAAGTGACCCACTACTGCTTCTACAGTCTGCACAAATGGAGGGGACTAGACCCCAGTTGATCAATCAAGGACAAGGCCAAGCACTCATTATGACAAGTATGGAAGAGCAGACACAGGAAGCCATAGATACAGGTACGACCTTTTAGTTATAATTGTCTTTGCATACTCATAACCCCATTGTGGCAAGATCTTAGATGTACAAATAGATATAGAATTATATATATGGTAGTTTAGCAGTTATGAGGATGTATGTATATTTTACCCAGATGGCATACACGCGATGCTAATGGATGACGTGAGTAGCAGTAATAGTATTCTTCCCTATCCTTATCTCGCCCGCTTGGGTGACTCATCTCCTTCTTTTATATTCATTCCTTATCTCGTGCGTAACTCTTCCTATCATAGTCGTATCTTTTGTGCCATTATGAATTATTGATTTATATCAACCTTACCCTATTTTGTTAGTTAAAATATAAATGTGTTAGTAATACTTGATAACTAAGGATGGGTTCTTAATATATATATATATGTACTATAGCAATATCTGTATTCTTTATCAGTTAACCCTTAAGTAGCACCATGTAGCATAGTAGAAATTGTTAGATCATTTGAGGCAGATCATACCCCTAATAGTTAGTCAAGACCTTAAGTGTCTCCCTAAAAACTTAGACTATGCCTAGGAAAGAGTTGAAGGCACTTGTTACGAACTGATGACTATGACAAATCGCTGGCGAGGTAGCGACAGTTGCAGCCAGACGATTATGGTAGAATAGTCGAATTACTTGCAGCCATACTGGCCAGGTGGCGTGGCAGTATTAGACTATGATACTTGACGGTTATGGAAAAAGTCATAGTTATGAGATTCTAGACAGGTATCCCAAGATTCTCGACCCAATAAATATATTTACCTTACAAACCTAGATAATAGCTTCAAAGAATGTGACTACTAGTAGAATCTTGTAAGTTGGGTAGTGTAGACGAGTGAGAGGATGATAAAATAGTGGATGGACAATAGATGATGAAGTATTAGAATGGCAGACCATGAGTTTCAGGAGTCCTACTAGATACCAATGTAGTGTAATAGTTATAGTTATCATTATGAATATGGGTTAGTGTCAATTTCGAGGACGAAATTTTTGTAAGTTGGGTAGAATGTAAAACCCCTATTTCAAAAAAAAACATATTTATTATTTTTTTATTAATTAATAATTTAAATATAGTATTTAGTGGCTAATTAGGAGAAATATATTTTTAATAAATTTTATTTTAGGTGTTCGGACACTTAGAGGACTTATGGGACCATTAGGAATTTTTCGGAATTTATTCCATGTAGGAGACCCCCTTAAGCAGTTGCTAGCCTAATATTGTGCATTATTCTAATCCATGAATTTTCTTATGAGTATATATATAATATATATGTATACACAAATATATATATATGTATATATATATTTAGAAAGGAAAAGTAAAGAAAGTAAAAGAATTATTAAATAAGAATTACTAATAAAAATAATAATAATAACAACTATATTCTACCATCCTTAGCAACTTGCTCCATCCTTTAGCACTTGCTGTTACCGCCCCCCTCTAGCAAACTTGCTAACTCATAAAGGACCGCCCACTTCAACTTAGCAAATTGCTTCCAGGACCCGCCCCCTTCAGCAGCCTATTCCCTTCCTTTTTTTTACACGCGGACCTAACAACTCCTATTCTCTCTCCCTATTATATAATATATATATATATATATATATATATATATATTATTTCATAAAACCCTAACCTAAAATATCCAGACCCCCTCTTCTCATCTAGAGCCGCCGCCACAGCCAGAGAACCCCGCCAAGCCGTCCAAACCATCCCGACGACTCCGACCTTGCGCACTGCAGATTCCCACACGAGGCACCTTCGCTCCAAAATTGTTTCTCGTCGACTCGCTCAACCAAACGTCGTTCCGTCTTCACCGGTATGCTCACCCCTTAACCCTCTTCCATATTTGTATAATAGCCAACCTCGAAAAACGTGTACCCCTAGACGAAAAATAGCGCCAAAGTTGGCGCGAGCAGACCGAATTCTGGGATCGCAGAAAACTGCGGTGACCACCCATATTGTCGAGTTCGTATCTCCCACCACAGAGATCCGAATTCGGTAATTCTTTTTGATATGTGTAGAACACTTGACCTAGTTTATTTTCTGTTAAATAACCCTAGATTATTAGCTGCTGTGGACAGAATTAAATTCGTGCACAAAACCGCACGAACCCACTTTTTCCAGAATTCTAAAAGTTATGAAACGGAGCGCGTCCCGCCAAACGGGACCGCCCCGTCATGTACCAAGTGTACCGAGCGGTGCACGCAGCGTAACCGGACACGTGAAAATTCGTGGAAACTGATTCGGACGCGTGTGCGCGCCGGAATCAGGCCGTATCTGCGGACACACCCCGTATCGCAACTTTTATGGAACTCGTGCGTATTTTATGCACGCTTGTCAGATTACGACAAAACTTGTGTCACTGGACTCGTGGTAACGCGCTGATCCCGTGACCTAATTTTCACGCAATTCTGAGATGGTTGACCAAATCGCCAATTGACGGGTCCCACAGTTGACTTTTTGGACAAAATTGTGTTCGGCTCATCGGAATCCACATTTGGACATACCGTTGGGTTCGTATTGACATTTAGAGTTATTTGACCTATAGTTTGTCCTATTTAGAGACTATTACCCTTGGCACGCTTTTTGGTGCAAAGTGGGCCACAAGTGGACCCTATTTTTACCCAAAATTACCATTTTGCCCCTGTATCCAAATTGGACGAAGGGGAAGTGCTTTTTAGCTATCTTGCTCATTCTGGGAACATTGGTGATATTTATTTTAGCATCCGAAGACGTTCATTCTGAGGTCGTAGCTTCTGACTCTTGGTGTTGACATTGGGACACTACATTTTGCAGCTTTCTTGCCAGGCAAGATACCTTGCCAAGTTGTTTACAGTATTTTGCATACTTAGTATATTTATGTATATTTATTACATTTCTGTTTATTTATTGCATGTGTAGTTTCTTTCAGTCATTACTATATATTAGATATGTTGACACACACTTGACACTTAGTATCATAGAGGACAATTATTAGGCGTATGGGATTTTAACCACTCTGGTAAACCGTAGTATATAGCTCGCACTACGGGCGTGTGTCGCGCTGGTCGCTACCCCCGCGGTATGTCGATTTCTGGAGTCTCGCTGGTCGCTACCCCCGCGGTATATCAATTTCTGATGTCCATTGACGTGTGTGTGAGTTGTGAGGTAGATCGAGTAGCCTACCCTTGTCCATACGTCGAAAAGTTGTCCTTATTTCCATTCATATAGATTGTCTTGTACAGCATACTTATTTATTTTCAAATTATATGCATGTTTACTGTATTCAAGTTGGCTCGTATTTTCTGTATCTTGTTACGTCCCTCTGAGGACCTGGTCCTTTGCCAGGTGTATCTGCTCTTGAGTATTTGCAGGAGTACGGGCCTGGACCTAACGCATTCCTTTCTGCCGAGGAGGTCTTACCTTCTGAGCATCGTTGATTATCTAGCGATGGATTCTTTTAGCTGATGCACTTCTGTCTTCACATTATTTTATATTGGAGACTTTATACTCCTCTCTCATTTTAGTTTTGGTTATAGTCATTGGTAGTGGATTTGTCTCCACCCGACTATTATTTTTTGGATATTTCAGACTCCTTATTCTAGCTTAGTATTTCTTTTTTATGACTTGTTGTGTGGATGAGATTAGCATATCTGTGACTTGTGATATTATATATACCACATGTGAGTTTATATTCATATTACAGTGTACGTATGGGTTATGGTTTCCATATATTGGAGTTGCCATATCCATGCGGCTGGCATGCTTACGTGTTCCTAGTCCTACGTATTTGGGACTGGGGCGTGACACTAACTCTACATAACAACCTCAAATGCAGGTATGACTGCAACCAACATCTACCCAACTCTGCTATACCTGATCCTACTACTAATCCCCTCAAACCAGAGCTTAAACACCTTCACCTGCACTCACTGTCCTCCTCATCTCCCTCTCACTGATCCAATCTAACCCAATACTTGAAATACCTTAGTAATCCCATCTTACATATACATTGATACTTGGTATCACCTCACACTACACTGCTCCGAACACACCTACACGCCTTCATCTAACTATCTCATCTAACATCAGTACTCATCTATCACCAGTACTCATTTAGCATAGCAACCCCACTCCTCTGAAACACTCCCCAATACTCATCTATCACCAGTATCTGAATCCCCCACTCCCTTGTGCTGATACAGGTATCAGCCCCTAAAGATGTTGCACAGGCCCTCATTGCCTGCTGCATCCTTCCTAGGACTGCACAACAGATACCCAAGACTGTAGCACTGTGCAGTACAACCTTACTACTACTGCTGTAAACTTCCTCCCCATGAACCCTGCACAAGAACCCGAGCACTGATGCACTATACTCCCACTATCAAAAACACATGCATAATATATATATATATCACTCTAATAGGCAATTCATCAAACACTAGCTATGCATCACTCTATGTTATATTCTAGTATCATGATATATTCATGATACACTCTCCAAAACCACTTACCACCATGATACAACTCCCAAAATCTATGAAACACATAATATAACATAAATTATGATATATATAATACCTAAAATAACAATTATAATGCACTTAATAGGGAATGACACTTTAGGACACCAAATACCTGACAATGTCCAAATCTCACCCTCGTATCATGGTGTATCATGATACAGACTCTCCGTACCCAAATGTGGGCACATAGATACACCACCAATGCTAATCTAACATCAATAGACACAATAGACATATAATTAAATACTTGGTGTCACTAATTCAGAGTTTTTTCCAAATGGACACAAAACTCAAGGTAACTTTTACAATAGGCTTCCAAAGAATCTAAGTCTTCTTCCTATGGGTAGTCCTTAGCCATTGGTAGGTTCCTAATGGTCAAATACATTGTTTAGAATTAAAATGACAAGAGAAATAGAAATTTTACCTATTGAGAGATAGATTTTCAATACAAAACCAAGAGAAAAAAATGACAAAAAAATAGAAATTTTACCTATTGAGAGATTGATTCCCAATACAAAACCAATTGGAGACGATTTGGACGCAAGGTTCTTGTCCAAAGTCTCCCTCTCTAAGTGCTTTTTCAAATTCAAGCTTTTAGGCTCCTTAGATGTTGATTAGGGTAGGAAATGAAAGGAATTTTTGGAGAAAATAGTGTAGAGGTGAAGCTATTTAGGGAAGAACACTTAATTAGGAAATTTTGGAATGAAGAATGAGAGGAGAGAGAGTGTTCTCCCCCTTGAAATAGGGCCGACCACTTGTCTGTTCCTCCAAGCAATGTAAAATGTCTATAATGTCCCTATTGGGTTATCATGAGGAATTGTTTAACTATTGGAGGCTTCTCTCCCTAATGAGGGTTTAATCTAATTCCTATTTAATGACAATGATTAACTTAATTTGGGTCCTATGTGACTAGCCTAACCATTTATTCTAGTTGTCATGTCGTCTAGTTAGGTCCACTAGTGTAATGTCTAATCAAATAGTCTAATCACTACCAATAACAATATTACTCATAACATACACAGTTATTTATAAATTAAATATAAACACAATATTTGTAATAATACAAAATGACAAAAATACCCCTATTCTAGAAATGCGGTAGTGACATATAGGAAGCTACGTGTCAAGCAGACATTAAGTTGTGCACCCACTCATTAAGAACGTGGGGTATTAGTCAACAAAAAGTACGCACACAATGATAAAATAGTACAGATTGTCCAAAGTACGTGCACATTCTCATAACCGCTCCTACTCTATAAATACAGGATCGGTACTGTAGAAGCATAAAAAGTGCGTCTCAGATAGATGACGCAGTTTTCTACAAATAAATTCAACAGTAGAAGAATGTCGCACTTTCTACTTGTTCCAAAAGAAAAATGCGCATTTCCTTACTTTGGCGCACTTTCTACTATATTCATAGGATGGCGCATTATTCAGAGAGTAGAAAATATATATATATATATATATATATATATATATATATATAGTACCTTAATATTTTACTTAGTACTACCCACTACTTATATTTTATACTAATACACACCTACCTTACACTGAAACCCCAGGATACTCAATATTACCCAAAAACTGAAACTAGATAGGATATCCAAGATCTCTACCAACATATAGGAATATGTGATACCCACAACTAACAACTTAAATTTCCATAAAGTATTTACTAACACCGAATACTATTCATACTTGCATACACATATACACTAGTTATTAGGGTTCACCAATCCACAGTGTCACGCAACAACATAACATGAAGGAAAAGAGGACAAGTACAAACCTCGGCGTGCTCATAACCGAGGAGGGGGTAACGCTCGTCTGGGGCCCGTGGAGGTCGATCTCCGGCGGTGGTGCTCAACGAATACTATTCATACTTGCACACACATACTTGTACATACAGTGGCAGCAGGTGGTAGCAGCATCAGCAGATGGTGGAGATGCTGATGGTGGTGATTCTGTGGTGGTGTAAGGTGATGGACGGTGGACTGGTCGATAATGTGGTGGTGACCGGTGGTGTAGATGGTGGTTACAATGGTCGGGGTGTTTGCTGCTCCGGCGGGGTCGTCTGCTCGGAAGAGGAGAAGGTGTTGATGGTGATGGTGGTGGTGATCTGTTGGTGGTGGTCGAGGTGTTTGTCGATCTGGCAGAGGAAGTTCGTGGGGAAGTCGGGGTGTGATCGACTGGCTACGGTGGTCGTGAGGAGGATGATGGAGATGATAATGGTGGAGGTGACGATTCGACAGAGGAAGATAAGGATGGTGCTCAGTAGAGATGGCCGGCTGTGGCGGTTGGCTGCTGTCAGGGAGGTCATGGGTAGGAGGAGAAGGGTGGTAGAAATGGTTGGCCGTGGGTGAGGTGGTGACTGCGGGGAAGAGAAGTCGGCGGTGGAGAAGATGCTGTGGTGCTCGGGGAAGAATGATGGTGATGAACTGTGGTGGCTGCTGTGGCGGTGACTGCTCGGAGGAGGTGAATGACTGGCTGTGGCAGTGTTGCTCGGTGAAGGAGGTGAATGTAGTGGTCGGGGTGACTGGCTGCTCCGGCGGTGGAAGACCGGAGGGGAGGAAGATGGTAATGGTTTAGGGTTTGGTTTTGTAGTAGAATAGTTGGCTATAAAAAAAAGGGAGAAGAATAAGTGTTTATGTAGGAGAGAGAAGAGGGGGATGGCCTTGGGATTAGGGCCGGCTATGTGCTTCCTAGGGATGGGAGAAGGTTTCTACATGAAGGAATGGAGGGTGGAGATGGTATAAGTTTTGAATGTAGGGCTAGGATGGTGTAGAGGAAAAGTTAGAGTGTAGTACACTCCAAATGGAGGAAAAATCATGTATGATCGGTCAACAATGAGGGAGGGTTTCTTCATGGCTTGTCTCCAATGGGAGATGGACACCTCATTGTCTTTTTGTATAAAAGTCCCTAACAATTGGAAAATTGCACAAACAGTGGAGTTTGGGATTGGATGAGGAAAAATACCATGTTTGGTGTGATATAGTGGATTAAAAGGGTATGTGGTGTTTATTATGAACCTTGAGGGTGTGAGTGGGGGTTTGGGTTGGTGTTGGGTCTAGTTTTGGGTTATGTTGGGTCCTTACACAAATTTAATTAAAATTAGTGTAAATGGTGTTCTTAAATTAATTGAAAGTGCATATGATTAAAATTGGGTGGGACACAAGTGTCATGGACGTAGTAGACTCAGAATAGAATATAGTCATAATTTGGATTACACAAAATGTGTCAAGATTGTGTTTCCAATTTTGATTGGAACGAACAAAGATGCATGGTTGGATTTATTTGGATTTAAAAATAAACATTTGTAACGAATATTGTGCGACTAAAATAAAGCACAAGAGAGAGTATTTATGAGTTACACAAAGATCAGAATGGAAGACTGGCACGTCTAGGACAAGGGTGTAAAATTTGTTGGAAGGCAAAAGATAGTGTAGCGTTTCAAATATCGAAGCAACAGTAAGGTACAATAATTAAATAAAAACACAGTAGTGAAATATAACCCCAATAATTAATCCCGAATAATACTAATTTAGTCTATAATCCTATATTTTGGTCAGGGATTTATTTAGTGGATTTCTAGGTCTAGTCCACTAATCCATCCATTAATGAACACAATATAATATGTATATTACATATCATGCAATCTATTAACACAATAAAATAAATATGATAAAAGACAATAAAGTCCATATTCTAGAAATATGGTAGTGACAAGTAGTCAGAACCAACTATGCGAAGATCTTTGCAGTTATAATGGAAAGATCTTATGAGCTGGAGGCCGCACAACAACTATGATGCATGTTGACGAGGCCGCATGGGTCATGTAGCCGCATACGTGCTCTCGTTTGGGCCTTGGTCGAATGGACACTCTGGCCACATATTGACGAGCCCACATGGGTCATGTAGCCGCATACGTTCTCTCATTTGGTGCCGTGGTTGAATGGACACTCTGGCCGTATATTGGCGAGGCCGCAGAGTATTCGACACGTCTTTGTGCGTTTTGACGAAGTCATTAGTGTCTGACGTGACCTTTCTGTCGGATTGTGTATCGCCGTCTCTCTCAAAAATTTTGAGGCAGTCAGGGCAATAAGTGCTTGGAACTGTGGCAGACCTTTGGGAGCCATATCAGAGGGCATGTATGCGACTCGACTCTTTTTATCAGTCTAGGCCGCATGGAGGGTACTATACGGCCTATCTTCAGCATGAGGATGCGGCCTGCATATAAGCTGCATGTCTATAGATTTTTCCATGCTTCTACAATCACTTCTGACACAGAATTCTGACAAAAAAGATTTTCTGAACGTTTCAAAAAATATAAGCACACTAAGCGACAAGAAGCTCTCGTCAGACTAATAATGACTTCTGACAGGCACATAGCGCTACGTGTACAAGGCCACATGAGTCCCAGAGTCCATGCGTGTCAGGCCTCATGCGTCCCAGACTCCATGAGTTCCATGCGTCTCTGGCCCTATGCATGCCAGATTCAGGGCGTTCTATGCGTCTCTGGCCATGCATTCCAGACTCTGTGCATTCCATGCGTCTCTGGTCATGCTTTCCATGCGTCTCTGGCCTTGAGTTCCATGCGTCTCTGGCCCTATGCGTTTCAGACCTAATACGTTCTATGCATCTCTGGCCCTACATGATCCAGACTGCGTGCATCCCAGGCGTTCCAGACTCCTTGCGTCTGACGTGGCTAGATTTTATGTCATGACCCGCACCCAAAAATTGGGCATGAGTCATGGGTACGTCCAGCCTACGCCGCAGAATCGGCGGTAGAATGCTGTAAAGGTTCGTTTTAGGTCATAATATCTATATCTCACAAAACCCGCCAATATAACCTCTCCAAAAGGAGGACAACCACGCAATATATATATGAATACTCAATCACAATAACTAGGAAAAGAGTAAAAGCACGATAAAATATCACAAAGAAACAAAGAAACGAAGAGCAAGTACAATATCCAAATATACAGTCCAAGTCTAAAGTCTACAATATCTCACAGGAGCAAAATATAAATAGCAATATAGTCATCCAAAATATCAACTGGGAATAACCCACGAAAATCCACCAAGCTAACTAGGGCGCTAACGGCGTCTCCTCAACGGGCTCCTCCTCAGTCTCCGGGTCACAACACTCCTCGACGCCCGGCCCCGTAGAATATCGGGCAAAAATCCTCAGGATCCTCTGGAAAAAATATACCCAGTCAGGACTGGAGCGAAGTATATAACTCTGAAAGCAACTCCAAATACATGGTAAGGTGTATATGACTAGCAATAGAAAAGTATACAAGATGCACAAGAAAGTAAATACATGGTGGAGCAGATAAAGTAGCTGCAATATAAACTGGAGAACAGTACAAGTAGTAGAGAAGTAACTGCATGTGAGAAAATAGAAATACTAGCTAAGTACCTTGAGCACAAGTTCGTTATGTGATCGGCTTAGGTTGCACATGAATAAACTACGATAACTCCGTTATGCGTGAGTTGCATAACCGACATACACATGAATACTGTTTGGCTTTGATCACATAACCAACTCCTACTCCCCTCCCCCACTAATACTCTTGGATCCAACCATGACACGCTACGTACATGATAAGTAACTCGTGCACATGAAGGCGAGAGCACAAGAAGCACATGATAGCACATGAGAATCAATACCCGAAGCACATGATGAAATACACGTGATAGAGTACCCGCTGAACACGGTAAGGGGGATAACATCTCATGACGGGATCTACTAGTACCAGCTCGTGTAACAATGTGTCAGAATCAAGTATTACAGTTCTAGAATAGGTGATATAAACGCTATCATGAAATAGAAACGATCAGAGGTAGGTACTCGCCTGACGTCCTGAGCAACTGATGAGGATCGAGATCCGGACTGGCATCGCAAGAACCTATTACGAAAAGCAAGATTAAATGGGATTCTAAAGAGTTAAACTGATATAAAATAACTAAAAATAAGGTTTTAGGGTTATTCTAGGTCGAATGGGTCAAATCGATAAAATTTGGGTCAAAAAGTCAACCCGGGGTCAAAAAAGTCAACTCTGGGTCAAAACTAGGTCAAATAGTGACTTTTATGGTCAACGAGGACAATTATGGTCAACACTAGGTCAAACTAGGGTGCCCCGAAAATTTTAGGTCAAAACTAGCTCATTAAGCTAGTAAACCTTCAAACTCGCCTTCTCGAGATACCGGGATACCCTCGGTATCCAATATCTCAACCTAGACTACGCACCCCACCTATACCTGCTAAAACCTATGCTAGCACGCGTAATTATATATACCAAAACATAAAAACTTATCTCTAAACTCAAACCTAGGCAATTGCTCAAAAACCCCGCTCTGATACTCAATACCTTGGGTATCTCAAGGTATTGAGATACCTTGATATCTCAAGGTATTGAGATATCCCTCATCTCTCACTAACACTACTAACTAGCTATCTAACTATGCTTATACATATATACCTAGCTATATATCTAGGCTACTATATATATATACACACACATATGCATATATACCTAGATATCTATATATATATATATATATATATATATCACACATACACATATACATATAACCCAAACTCACATATATATATATAACTATCTAACTAGTATATATCTATCTATCTATCTATCTATCTATCTATCTATTTATCTAAACATATAGATCTCTCTCTCCCTCATGCTACGCTACTCCCTGCTAGTGCTAGTGCAAATGCCGCTGCTAAAGCAAGTTGCTGCTGCCGCTGCTCGTTCTGCTGTTACTGTTGCGCTGCTGCCGCGGCGCGCTGTCGTTGCTGCCGCGGCGCTGCACGGCGCTGCGCGCGCTTGCAGCTGCTGCTGCTCGTTCTGCTATCTCTGCAATTGGCTCCCCCCCTCGCTGCTCGCTCTCGACACACCACACGCACACACAATCACACATACATATATATATATATATATATATATATATATATATATATATATATATATACACAAACATATATACATATATATGTCTACACATACAACTATATATATATATACACTTGTCACGCCCCAGTCCCAAAATATCGAGGGACTAGCCACGTGACAATGGCCAGCAGCACACACCGATGGACAAACCCAATTTAATGGATCCATCAGGGCATACTTAAGCTGTAAAACAAAGTCTACGACAATCATGGCACAACTAATCTCATCCACACAAGATATAAAATATGATCCACAGAATAATAAGGAATGTAAATCATCAGCTAGTCTCAACAAAATGCTTCGGGGAACAACCCGATAAATATCTAATACAATGGTTCAACAGACCAGAAAGTAAATGACTGAAATAAATAATAAATACTGAGCATGAAACATGGATGCTCAGGAGAAGTCTTCGGCTAACACCTCATCCTCGGATGGCGGTACAGCTCCTGGATCAGCTCCTGCTCCGGTCCCGTATACCTCGGGATAGATCTCGTCCTCAAATTCTGGGGACATAATCCGGATCTAGGTCCTCAGGGGACATAGCAAGGTACAAGAAAGCTCATGCCAAAATAAATGCAGTACGGAAAATAAATGGAATAAATAGGGCAAGTAAGTAACCATCTAAGTGAAAATGCAAGTGAGAGCATCATGAGTACTCAGGCTGAGCCACTACAAGCTCTGTGTCGGGGAGCCGGTAGCGGTAATAACCGGTAGTGGGTCTAGCTCTGCTCTGAGAGTCTATGACCTCTCAATAATAGAAGATATATATATATAAAATAGCCTATAGCCTGTGTGTCTCTCTCCACCCAATGTAACCACGCATATCATGACCATAACGTCTCATGTCCATGTCAAGCGGGATCATAGCTAATGCAACAAGTCATAATATATCTATGAATATAGTATCTCTGTTAAGTCCTGTATCCTATACAGAATCACCACGAATATCTCTGGAAGATCCTGTCTCATGAGGAGTGTCAAGTGTCCTGGGTCAAAGTGTACTTGGTAAGATAAGTACGAGAATATAAAGTGTCACGAATGTCCATCTCTAGATGACAGTACCCAACACCGCGTACAGTGTTGGCACCCGACTAATAATCGGACGCTAAGTACGTCACACGGTCCTAGGTTAAGCATGCACAATAATATAATAAAGCAAAGAAAATATGTAACAATACTGCAGAGTTTGGCAAGGTACACTTGCCTGGGGTCCTGTTGCTGGTATGAATCAGAGTCCAAGTCACAGTCCAAATAGCCTATGTATTATAAATTTATCACGTCAAAAGATAATTTATTTTAATTTATTTAATTCTGGAATAATTATTCTAAAATCCTATTTTAATCTTATTATTCTGATTTTTATGTTAATTCCTAAATTTTGTCCAAAGAAACTGAATTTTATCAACTCGAGACTCATGGCACGCAAATCGAGGCGATCTGTTGACCAAAAAGTCAACCGACATAAACTCGACTTTCATGCATTATTTTCTGTAGATTTCAGCATCAAAAATATACTGAATTTATGGCTCGTTCTAATTCAAATTCGTTTGGGAATTATGGCACATACAAATTTTGTATTGTGCACCGATGGTTAAATTCTAACCTAGAAGTTCTACAGAATTAACATTATATAAATACTTTGAATTAAATTCTGGAAAAAATATATGTCGATGATCTCGATATTAGCTTTCCGAAACTTTAAACGGTTCATGATTCTGATTCCGGGTTCTCCCGAAATTGCAAAAATATCGAAACACGTCTATTTTCCGACATGCTGTGCTCTACGAATTTTCCAGAATTTAATACTAATAATTTCGGAAAATAATTTATATAATCAGAAATCTAACCTCAATATCTTTCTAACGCAAGAAACTAGGTCTCATATGGAGTTCGGAGCTATGCGCAATGACTTCTGGAAGACTAGATGATAATTCTCCCAAATCTCTCTCTCTCTAAAATAATGAGATAATTAGGGTTATTATATTATATATATATATAGATGTACCTGCGGCTGAATGGATATTTATAGGCTAACATGTGTCAAAATCTGATTTGATGGTTTTATTTATATTATTTATTTTTGATTTGCCTTTATCAAAGCATTATTTAAGTCGTTTTAAATCTAAATAACTCAAAATAAACATTAAAAATAATCATAAAAATCTGGAAAAATTACAAAAAATATATTTTGAACCGAAAAACCCTAGAAAAATATTTAGAATAATTTTATATTCATAGATTTCCTACTATAATTAGGAGAAGCTCTAAAAAATTAGTTTTAAATATTTAAATAAAATTAAATATTAAATATATTCCAAAAATCCTGAAATAATTCCAAAAAATATATAATAATATTATAAACACTAAAAAATTTATGTGGGTCCATTCTATATACCTGGGCTTGAACAATAAATTCTAGAAGTCCTAAAAATTAGTTATTAGTCTAAATAACTCCCAATAAATACTAAAAATATTCAGAAAATTCCCAAAAAATTCTAGAAAATATATTTGACTATTTAGAACCTCAAATAAAATTTTGGAATATTTTTAATTATATTTGAATCTAAAATAAATTTCTAAAAATCCTAAAAAATTACAGAAAATTGTGAAAAATCTAAATTAAAAATTTCTGAAAAATCAGGGGGTTACAATCTACCCAACTTATAAAAATTTCGTCCTCGAAATTAAAATTAAGCCATGGTAGAAGTCAAGGATGGTCAATTATTTGTATTGGTTAAAATGCAAGGATAGATTTAACGGAGTGGACGATGTTGCACGTTGCACATTCCGAAAATTATGGGAGAAATTCACATGAGTGAAAATAGGTTTCTTCGTGTATCATGTCCAATAGTGTGGACACCTAAATGCTCTTTTGCATAAAAGCGCCCAATAATTGAAATGTTGCACAAAGATGGAAATTGGAGGATGGGCATGTCTAGGATAAGGTGTGGAATTTGTAGGAAGGCAGTGGCTAGGGATGTAAAACCCCTATTTCTGAAAAACTGTATTTATTATTTTTTTATTAATTAATAATTTAATTATATAATTATGTGCTAAATAGGAGAAATAGATTTTTAATAATTTATATTTTAGGTGTTCGGGCACTTAGAGGACTTATGGGACCATCAAAAAAATTTCAGAATTTATTCCATGTAGGAGACCCCTTGAGCAGTTGCTAGCCTAATGGTGTGCATTATTCTAATCCATGAATTTTCTTATGAGTATATATATAATATATATGTATATACAAATATATATATGTATATATATATATATATAGAAAGGAAAAGGAAAGAAAGAAAAAGAATAATTAAATAAGATTAACTAATAATAATAATAATAATAATAACAACTATATTCCCACTTCAGCAACTCCTTAGCAACTTATTCCCACCCCTTTAGCAATTTGCTCCACAGAGAGTCCCTTCAACCGTAGCAATATCCAGGGACCCGCCTCCCCATCTTCAGCGACTTGCTTCTAAAGCCCCGCCCCTTTAATAACTCCCAGACCCGACCCCCTTTGGCTCTCTCTCCCTATTATATTATTATATATATATATATATATATATATATATTTATCTTTCAAAAACCCTAACCTAAAATATCCAGACCCCCTCTTCTCATCTAGAGCCGCCGTCGCAGCCAGAGAACCCCGCCAAGCCGTCCAAACCATCCCGACGACTCCGACCTCGCGCACTGCAGATTCCCACACGAGGCACCTTCGCTCCGAAATTATTTTCCGTCGACTCGCTCAACCAAACGTCGTTCCGTCTTCACCGGTATGCTCACACCTTAATCCTCTTCCATATTTGTATTATAGCTAACCTCGGAAAATGTGTACCCCTAGGCGAAAAATAGCGTCCAAGTGGGCGCGAGCAGACCCAATTCTGGGATCGCAGAAAACTGCGGTGACCGCCCATATTGTCGAGTTCGTAACTCCCACCACAGAGATCCAAATTCGGTAATTCTTTTTGATACATGTAGAATACTTGACCTACTTTATTTTCTGTTAAATAACCATATATTATTAGTTGCTGTGGACATAATTAAATTTGTCACAAAACTACGCGCACCCCCTTTTTCCAGATTTCCAAAAGTTGGAAAAAGGAGCACGCCCCGCCAAACGGGACCGCCCCGCCGTGTACCAAGTGTACCGAACGGTGCATGCAGCGTAATCGGACACATACAAATTTGTGGAGACTGATTCGAACGTGTGTGCGCGCCGAAATCAGACCGTATCCGCGGACACACCCCGTGTCGTAACTTTTGTGGAACTCGCGCGTATTTTGTGCACGCTTGTCAGATTGCGATAAAACTTGTGCCACTGGACTCGTGGTAACGCGCTGGTCCTGTGACCCAATTTTCACGCAATTCTGAGATGGTTGACCAAATCGCCAATTGGCGGGCCCCATAGTTGACTTTTTGGACAAAATTGTGTTCGGCTCATCGGAATCCACATTTGGACATACCGTTGGATTCGTATTGACATTTAGAGTTGTTTGACCTATAGTTTGTCCCATTTAGAGACTGTTACCCTTGGCACGCTTTTCGGTGCAAAGTGGGCCACACGTGGATCCCACTTTTGCTCGAAATTACCGTTTTGCCTCTGTGTCCAAATTGGACGAAAGGGATGTACTTTTTAGCTATTTTGCTCATTCCGAAAACGTTGGTGATGTTTATTTCAGCATCCGGAGGTATTGTTCTGCGGCCATAGCTTTTGATCCTGTGCGTTTGACTTCTGGACAGTACACCTTGCAGCTTTCTTACCAGGCAAGATACCTTGCCAAATTGTTACAGTACTTTTGCATGCTATTTATATTTTTTATATTTATTACATTTCTGTTTATTCTTGCATGTGTAGTTTTCTTTCAGTCATTACTATATATTAGATATGTTGACACACACATGGCACTTAGTATCATCGAGGACAATCATTAGGCGTCTGGGCTTTTAACCACTCTGGTAAACCGTAGTATATAGCTCGCACTACGGGCGTGTGTCGCGCTGGTCGCTACCCCCGCGGTTTGTCAATTTCTGATGTCCATTGACGTGTTGTGAGTTGTGAGGTAGATCGAGTAGCCTACCCTTGCCCATACATCGAAAAGTTATCCTCATTTGCATTCATATAGATTGTCTTGTACAGCGTACTTATTTATTTTCAAATTATATGCATGTTTACTATATTCAAGTTGGCTCATATTTTCTGTATCTTGTTACGTTCCTCTGAGGACCTGGTCCTCTGCCAGGTGTATCTGCTCTTGAGTATTTGCAGGAGTACGGGCCTGGTCCTGACGTATTCCTTTCTGCCGAGGAGGTCTTACCTTCTGAGCATCGTTGATTATCTAGCGATGGATTCTTTTAGCTGATGCACTTCTGTCTTCATATTATTTTATATTGGAGACTTTATACTCCTCTCTCATTTTAGTTTTGGTTATAGTCATTGGTAGTGGATTTGTCTCCACCCGACTATTATTTTCTGGATATTTCAGACTCCTTATTCTAGCTTAGTATTTCTTTTCTATGACTTGTTGTGTGGATAAGATTAGCATATCTGTGACTTATGACATTATATATACCATATGTGAGTTTATATTCATATTACAGCATACGTATGGGTTATGGTTTCCATATATTGGAGTTACCATATCCATGCGGCTGGCATACTTACGTGTTTCTAGTCCTATGTATTTGGGACTGGGGCGTGACATGTTTTTGTGGTGGCCCATGCAGGTCGAGAGCATATTGTCTCGGTTACGTTATTGTACCGAACAAGCCTGCATCTAGGACTAGAGTATAGGATCTCATCCATAATTGACTATGATTCATCTTTCTTCTATCTGTTCTATTTGAACAATTACATCATGCTTGATTCCTGTACTCCTATAATAGTTCCTTTAGTATAGCCTTCTGCTAGAATATAGGAACCCCTGTTATTAGGATGATGATTATGGTTGCACACCTATTAAGAATACAACGAGAATATAGACACCCCACTAAGTTTAGAATAATTAAGTGAACCGTAGAATTCCTTATCTATAGATTGGTTTATCATTACCCCTTGATGTATTATGAAGACTTGAGAGTAGTATAGATGCTACTAGAGTTAGTTAGAAGTTTTACCATAATATTTGACCCTAGTATAGAGGATACCCTAATAAGTACCAAGATCCCTTCTCGTAAACCTTAACAAGAGTTTCTACGGTATCCTTAAGACAATTACTGTACTAGGTTATTGTTATAAGTTGGGTAGTATACCTCACAACATAGTATCACATAGTCTTTTGTCCTATTATTGAAGTGTAGCTAAATGACATTAACTGTGTGCTAGCATAAGAAGATAATGTTTTATCAGACTGTAGAACTTAGAGGCTATGCCCCTATTTGGTCGACTAGCGACTTAGACAAGAAGGTTGTATGATAACTGTAGAGATTGTAGAATCTTTTATTATTGTTGCTTATGTTATTTTTGTTTTGTGAACTTGAATTGTTATGTACCTTCTTTCATCATAATCCAGCGTATTTATGTTTGTTGTACTACCTTGACTTATGCTGCTATTATAGCCTAGTTTTTGCAAGCTTATTCTTTTATCGAGCTTGCTCATGGCATATGTATTATTGGGTGCACACAATGATACAATTGCCTAATCAGAATCGGTGTATTAAGGTCTAGCTAACCTTAGTGCGCTTGGTTCGCTCTTCGCATGACTACTTTACGTGGATTGAGATATATGGTAGTAGACATATATACTTGCCCCTAGATATGTCTGACACATCGTATCGGTTACATAACTGTACTGATATGAGCATGTAAATAGGAAATTACCAAAAATAGAATTTTAATCCACAACTGTCCTGACAACTCTCTTTTCGATTCTTTAATCTATTTGAACCTCGTACTTGTATTCTGTCACCTTCACCTTGAGTTCTTTATTATTTCTCTCCGTCTTCCCCTATTTCGGAAAGATGAAACCTCGTGCTGGTATAAGTTGACACTGATAGTACTAGATATACCCCATAAGGCTAATCACATGACTTAGTGACTCTCTTTTATAATTGGTTAAGGGCATATCATAGGTGATATGTTTGGTGTTAAACCTTTGAGGATTAAAAATCATGATTAAATAATTTGAGCAATAGTTTTTCTAGATGTATAGCCTTAGGTGGTAGATGGAAAATTTTAAGTTCGGCAGATTGTGAACCCCTCACCCAAAAATTTGACCTACTTGGCTGAGTTAGTGAGACTAAGGTTAGCTTGAGTCCAGTTAGAGATAGAATACGATATTTTATTTAATTTTACAATAGTTATATCACTTAGCGCCCTTACCGTGCTCCGATAATTGGAGCGCTACACTAGCCACTGCCTTAATACAAATTCTACACCCTTATCCTAGACATGCCCATCACCCAATTCTCATTTTTGTGTAATTTTCCAATTGTTGGACTCTTTTATGCAAATAGCATTTATGTGTCCACACCATTGGACATGACACATGAAGAAACCTATTTTTCGCTCATATGGATTTTTCCATGATTTTTCGGAATGTGCAATGTGCAACATCGCCCACCCCTTTAAACCTAGCCTTGCATTTTAAACAATGCAAGTCTTATACCATCCTTGACATTCTATCGTGGCTTAATCTTAATTTCGAGGGCAAAATTTTTGTAAGTTGGGTAGAATGTAAAACCCCTATTTCTAAAAAACCGTATTTATTATTTTTTTATTAATTAATAATTTAATTATGTAATTATGTGCTAAATAGGAGAAATATATTTTTAATAATTTATATTTTAGGTGTTCGAGCACTTAGAGGACTTATGGGACCATCAGAAATTTTTCGAAATTTATTCCATGTCGGAGACCCTTGAGCAGTTGCTAGCCTAATAGTGTGCATTATTCTAATCCATGAATTTTCTTATGAGTATATATATAATATATATGTATACACAAATATATATATGTATATATATATATATATATAGAAAGGAAAAGGAAAGAAAGAAAAAGAATAATTAAATAAGATTAACTAATAATAATAATAATAATAATAATACTAATAACAACTATATTCCCACTTCAGCAACTCCTTAGCAACTTATTCCCACCCCTTTAGCAATTTGCTCCACAGAGAGTCCCTTCAGCCGTAGCAATATCCAGGGACCCGCCTCCCCATCTTCAGCGACTTGCTTCTAAAGCCCCGCCCCTTTAATAACTCCCAGACCCGACCCCATTTGGCTCTCTCTCCCTATTATATATATATATATATATATATATATATATATATATATATATATATATATATATATATATATATATATATATATATATATATATCTTTCAAAAACCCTAACCTAAAATATCCAGACCCCCTCTTCTCATCTAGAGCCGCCGCCGCAGCTAGAGAACCCCGCCAAGCCGTCCAAACCATCCGACGACTCCGACCTCGCGCACTGCAGATTCCCACACGAGGCACCTTTGCTCCGGAATTGTTTTCCGTCGACTCGTTCAACCAAAAACTGTTCCGTCTTCACCGGTATGCTCACCCCTTAACCCTCTTCCATATTTGTATTATAGCCAACCTCGGAAAACCTGTACCCCTAGGCAAAAAATAGTGTCCAAGTGGGCACGAGCAGACCCAATTTTGGGATCGCAGAAAATTGCGGTGACCACCCATATTGCCGAGTTCGTATCTTCCACCACAGAGATCCGAATTCGGTGATTCTTTTTGATACATGTAGAACACTTGACCTAGTTTATTTTTTGTTAAATATTCCTATATTATTAGTTGCTGTGGACATAATTAAATTCGTCATAAAACTACGCGCACCCACTTTTTTCAGATTTCCAAAAGTTGGAAAAAGGAGCGCGCCCCGTCAAACGGGACCGCCCCGCCGTGTACCAAGTGTACCGAACGGTGCATGCAGCGTAACCGGACACGTAAAAATTTGTGGGGACTAATTTGGACGCGTGTGCGCGCCGGAATCAGGTCGTATCCGCGGACACACCCCGTATCATAACTTTTGTAGAACTAGCACGTATTTTGTGCACGCTTTTCAGATTGCGACGAAACTTGCGCCACTGGACTCGTGGTAATGCGCTGGTCCTGTGACCCAATTTTCACGCAATTCTGAGATGGTTGACCAAATCGCCAATTGGCGGCCCCCATAGTTGACTTTTTGGACAAAATTGTGTTCGACTCATCGGAATTCACATTTGGACATACCGTTGGGTTCGTATTGACATTTAGAGTTGTTTGACCTATAGTTTGTCCCATTTAGAGACTGTTACCCTCGGCACACTTTTTGGTGCAAAGTGGGCCACACGTGGACCCCACTTTTGTCCAAAATTATCGTTTTGCCCCTGTGTCCAAATTGGACGAAAGGGATGTACTTTTTAGCTATTTTGCTCATTCCGGAAATGTTGGTGATGTTTATTTCAGCATCCGAAGACATTGTTCTGCGGCCATAGATTTTGATCCTGTGCGTTTGACTTCTGGACAGTACACCTTGCAGCTTTCTTACCAGGCAAGATACCTTGCCAAATTATTACAGTACTTTTGTATGCTATTTATATTTATTTATATTTATTGCATTTCTGTTTATTCTTGCATGTGTAGTTTTCTTTCAGTCATTACTACGTATTAGATATGTTGACACACACATGGCACTTAGTATCATCGAGGACAATCATTAGGCGTATGGGCTTTTAACCACTCTGGTAAACCGTAGTATATAGCTTGCACTACGGGCGTGTGTCGCGCTGGTCGCTACCCCAGCGGTATGTCAATTTTTGGAGTCTCGCTGGTCGCTACCCCCGCGGTATGTCGATTTCTGATGTCCATTGACGTGTGTGTGAGTTGTGAGGTAGATCGAGTAGCCTACCCTTGCCCATACGTCGAAAAGTTGTCCTCATTTGCATTCATATAGATTGTCTTGTACAACGTACTTATTTATTTTCAAATTATATGCATGTTTACTGTATTCAAGTTGGCTCGTATTTTCTGTATCTTGTTACGTCCCTCTGAGGACCTGGTCCTCTGCCAGGTGTATCTGCTCTTGAGTATTTGCAGGAGTACGGGCCTGGACCTGACGTATTCCTTTCTGCCGAGGAGGTCTTACCTTCTGAGCATCGTTGATTATCTAGCGATGGATTCTTTTAGCTGATGCACTTGTCTTTATATTAGTTTATATTGGAGACTTTATACTCCTCTCTCATTTTAGTTTTGGTTATAGTCATTGGTAGTGGATTTGTCTCCACCCGACTATTATTTTTTGGATATTTCAGACTCCTTATTCTAGCTTAGTATTTATTTTCTATGACTTGTTGTGTGGATGAGATTAGCATATCTGTGACTTGTGACATTATATATACCACATGTGAGTTTATATTCATATTACAGCGTACGTATGGGTTATGGTTTTCATATATTGGAGTTACCATATCCATGCGGCTGGCATGCTTACGTATTCCTAGTCCTACGTATTTGGGACTAGGGCGTGACAAGGGAAGTGCTCCAATTATCGAAGCAATGGTAAGGCGCGCCGAGGGATACCATGTTGTAAAACTAAATGAAAAATGTCGTGTTCTATTCCTAAGTGGATTCGAGCTAGCCTCAGTCTCACTATCTAAGCCAAGTAGGTCTACTTCTTAGGTGAGGGGGTTTCACAATCAAGATAACTTAAGACAATGTCGTCCTCAAAATTAAAATAAGGCATAATTTGTTAATCCTTCATGTACATAAGGCAAGTCAATCGCAATCTTCTTGCGATAATTAAAATCCTAATCATATCCATTGCAATCACTTCTAGGTTAAGATGACCACTGATCCAATCAAATTCAACCTATGGTTATCTCTTCTCGCTTTTTTAAATTATCCATATCCAAATTTAAATTAAATTCATATATCATCTTCAAGATTTAAATACGCATATCAGTTTTACCTCACGATCTCCAATTATCATAATCTCCTCTAGAAGTAATTCGAGTCCATTATTATTCCTATTTTCACTTATAAATTTTTGTATGCTTCAACTTCTTAAATTCCATTCACATCCTTAATATTTCAAATAGGTAGTCCAACCATCAAGTTTTTATTTTAACTCAAATCATTAAATTGAAAAAATAATTTAAATGCAGTCCACCATTGTTCAAGTCTAAAATTCCATCTTTTTATCCTCTAAATTTCAAGTTGATGATTTTACCTTCATTGTTTAAATCATGTACTTAAGGTATAAATATCGGGTCCTCAATATCAATTCATTAATCTTCATCATCTTAGTCATTCTTCTAAAATTCTCAAAATTAAAATGGCTTGAACCTCTCCTAATTTAATCTTACTCGATCATAATCTAAAAGAAATTCCTCTCGAGTTGACAATGCACTACTAACCAACTTAGAATTTACCCATCTATCACATAAGGCTATATACCTTAAGAGAATATTCCTTAATATGTTTACTCATGTCATTCAATCCTCGAACTTCAATGTCGATCATATCACATATGATATGTCCTTAATTACGAAGAATAATCCTCAAGTATGTGATCGGCCTATGAGGTATATCTAGTATTCTCTGTGTATCAATTTATACCAAGCACGAGGTTTCGTCTTTCCGAAATAAGGGAAGACGGAGACCAATAATAAAGAGTTCAAGGGCAGCGTAATAGAATAGAAGTATTGGGATCAAGGCGTTTAAAGAATTCAATTGAAAATTGTCAAAGCAATTATAGATTGAAATCCTATTTTGGTAATCCTTTGTTCACCTGCTCGTATTAGTACAGTTATGTAACCGATACGATATGTCAGACATGTCTAGGGCAAGTATATTCGTCTACTAATTACTACATATCTCAATCCACGTAAGGTATTATTGCGAGGGCGAATCAAGCGCACTATGGTTGATCAGACCGTAATACACTGATTCTGAAATATATTATTGTGGGCCTCCCCAATAATACTTATGTTATGAACAAGCTCGATAAAGAATAAGCTTGCAAAACTAGGCTATAAAATAGCACAATAAGTCAAGGTAGTATATAAAATATAAGCACGTTAGATGATGATGGAAGGAGGTACAAATTATTCAAGTTCACAAAACGAACAAAATGAGCAACAATAATAAAAGACTCTACAATCTCTACAGTTATCATACAACCTCCTTGTCTAAGTTGCTAGTCAACCCAATAGGGCATGAACCTCTAAATTCTATTGTCTGAATAAACACTGCCATCTTTTGCTAATATACAATTAATGTCATCCAATTACACTACCCAACTTATAAGAATTAGACTAGTACCTGACAGTCTTAAGAGGATCCTGCAAGATAACCTTGCACATGTAACAGAAACTCTTATTAGGGTATATGAGGAAAGATCTTGGTACTCTTTAGGGTCTCTTATGGTATCATTCAAGTAATGGTCATCTTAAGTCTTAGTCATAGCGCTCATAGGTCATGTGTCAATAGCGAGAATGGAAAGGTTACTAATCTCAAGGGAAAGGGAATATAACTCGTATCGAGGTGGGGGTACAAATTACGTGATTTAACACTAAGGGATAATCATCGGGTCACAATCTACAAGATTAACTCAAACTTATCGAACTCTAACTACCAAACACAAAATTTTCAAATTCAAGACTACAACTATAATCCTAGCAAACTATGGGTCCTTAACAAGGAATAAAATTACTTGGCCTACTATTAGAAGTGTCAGGTGGCACGAATTGAAAGACGGAGAAAAGAAGAACATATTTTAGTCGTTGCGCATTAGCGAATGTTAAGGTCGCAGATGAACAACATATGAAATTAAAATATGGGGCTCTAGATAATATCATAGTTTCCTAAGGTGAAGGTGGCAAGCAATTCTCCGTGTTTGAGGTATGATCTCATGGGGAATGTCATACTCGTTGCTCTGGGCTTCCTGAGGTACCGTCTGCTAATATCACGACAAGAACATATATCCTAACACTATCTCACTATGCACACTAGGTTCTGTTCTAACATTCGATCTCAGATTTCTATTGGTTCCTCAAAACTGGGGTCAACCACTAGGGTCAAATATTAGGGTCCAATCTCTAACTAGATCTTAGCAGTGCCTATACTACTCTTAGGTCATTCATGACTATAACAAGAAATAATGGTAAATTATTCTATAGGTAAGGGACGCTAGGGTTCATTAAGCGTTCTACTTAGGGGTGTGTCAATATCCTAGCTGTACTTTTAGTAGGAAGGTTACCCTACCTATCATTCTATCAACAGGGACTTCTATATTATAGAAGAAAGCTACACTCAAGGAACTAATGAGAAGGCACATGAATCAAGCAGGATGCAATTTTTTAACGGAATAGATTGGAAGGAGGAGGAGGAGAAGCCATAGTCAGTTGTGGATGAGATCCTATACTCTAATCCTATTTGCAAGCTTGCTCGGTCCCTAAGTTGAAACCGAATAATTTAGTCGTAGACCTGTATGGGCCACCACAAAAACCATGTCATACCCCAGTCCCAAAATATCGAGGGACTAGCCACGTGGCAATGGCCAGCAGCACACACCGATGGACAAACCCAATTTAATGGATCCATCAGGGCATACTTAAGCGGTAAAACAAAGTCTACGACAATCATGGCACAACTAATCTCATCCACACAAGATATAAAATATGATCCAAAGAATAATAAGGAATATAAATTATCAGCTAGTCTCAACAAAATGCTTCGGGGAACAACCCGATAAATATCTAATACAATGGTTCAACAGACCATAAAGTAAATGAATGAAATAAATAATAAATACTGAGCATGAAACATGGATGCTCAGGAGAAGTCTTCGGCTAACACCTCGTCCTCGGATGGCGGTACAGCTCCTGGATCAGCTCCTGCTCCGGTCCCGTATACCTCGGGATAGATCTCGTCCTCAAATCCTGGGGACATAATCCGGATCCAGGTCCTCAGGGGACATAGCAAGGTACAAGAAAGCTTATGCCAAAATAAATACAGTGCAGAAAATAAATAGAATAAATAGGGCAAGTAAGTAACCATCTAAGTGAAAATGCAAGTGAGAGCATCACGAGTACTCAGGCTGAGCCACTACAAGCTCTGTGTCGGGGAGCCGGTAGCGGTAATAACCGGTAATGGGTTTAGCTCTGCTCCGAGAGTCTACGACCTCTTAATAATAGAAGATATATATATAAAACAGCCTGTAGCCTGTGTGTCTCTTTCCACCCAATGTAACCACGCATATCATGACCACAATGTCTCATGTCTATGTCAAGCGGGATCATAGCTAATGCAACAAGTCATAATATATCTATGGATATAGTATCTCTGTCAAGTCCTGTATCCTATACAGAATCACCACGAATATCTCTAGAAGATCCTGTCTCATGAGGAGTGTCAAGTGTCCTGGGTCAAAGTGTACTTGGTAAGACAAGTACGAGAATATAAAGTGTCACGAATGTCCATATCTAGATGACAGTACCCAACACCGCGTACAGTGTTGGCACCCGACTAATAATCGGACGCTAAGTACGTCACACGGTCCTAGGTTAAGCATGCACAGCAATATAATAAAGCAAAAAAAAAATGTAATAATACTGCAGAGTTTGGCAAGGTACACTTGCCTGGGGTCCTGTTGCTGGTATGAATCAGAGTCTAAGTCACAGTCCAAATAGCCTATGTATTACAAATTTATCACGTCAAAAGATAATTTATTTTAATTTATTTAATTCTGGAGTAATTACTCTAAAATTCTATTTTAATCTTATTATTCCGATTTTTATGTTAATTCCTAAATTTTGTCCAAAGAAACTAAATTTTATCAACTCGAGACTCATGGCACGCAAATCGAGGCGATCTGTTGACCAAAAAGTCAACTGACACAAACTCGACTTTCATGCATTATTTCCTGTAGATTTTAGCATAAAAAACATACTGGAATTTACGGCTCGTCCTAATTCAAATTCGTTTGGGAATTATGGCACATACAAATTTTGTATTATGTACCGATGGTTAAATTCTAACCTAGAAGTTCTACAGAATTAAAAGTATATAAATACTTTGAATTAAATTCTGGGAAAACTATATGTCGATGATCTCGATATTAGCTTTCCGAAAATTTAAACGGTTCATGATTCTGATTCCGGGTTCTCCCGAAATTGCAAAAATATCAAAACACGTCTATTTTCGGACATGCTGTGCTCTACGAATTTTCCAGAATTTAATACTAATAATTTAGAAAAACAATTTATATAATCAGAAATCTAACCTCAATATCTTTCTAACGCAAGAAACTAGGCCTCGTTTGGAGTTCTGAGCTATGCGCAATGACTTCTGGAAGACTAGATGATAATTCTCCCAAATCTCTCTCTCTCAAAAATAATGAGATAATTAGGGTTATTATATTATATATATATATAGATGTACCTGCGGCTGAATGGATATTTATAGGCTAACATGTGTCAGAATCTGATTGGATGGTTTTATTTATATTATTTATTTTTGATTTGCCTTTATCAAAGTATTATTTAAGTCATTTTAAATCTAAATAACTCAAAATAAACATTAAAAATAATCATAAAAATTTGGAAAAATTACAAAAAATATATTTTGAACTGAAAAACCCTAGAAAAATATTTAGGATAATTTTATATTCATAGATTTCCTACTATAATTAGGAGAAGCTCTAAAAAATTAGTTTTAAATATTTAAATAAAATTAAATATTAAATATATTCCAAAAATTCTGAAATTATTCCAGAAAATATATAATAATATTATAAACACTAAAAAATTTATGTGGGTCCATTCTATATACCTGGGCTTGCACAATAAATTCTAGAAGTCCTAAAAATTATTTATTAGTCTAAATAACTCCCAATAAATACTAAAAATATTCAGAAAATTCCTAAAAAATTCTAGAAAATATATTTGACTATTTAGAACCTCAAATAAAAATTTGGAATATTTTTAATTATATTTGAATCTAAAATAAATTCTTGAAAATCCTAAAAAAATACAAAAAATTGTGAAAAATCTAAATTAAAAATTTCTAAAAAATCAGGGGGTTACAACACTTACACATATGTATATAGGTACACACAATTACAAACATGCAAGCACACACACACACACACACACTTATAGATATATATATATACACAAGCGTATATACATATATATATATATATACACACAACCAAATATATATACACACACACTTATATATTAGACACACCTATATATATAGACACATATACACATATACACATATACTTATATATATATACACTCATATACACGTACACAAACACATATATATAAATACACATACTCATATAGATATACAAACACACACACACACACACACACACACACACATATATATATATATATATATATATATATATATATATATATATATATATATATATATATATATAGACACACATACATATATATATAAACTTATATATACATATATATACACAACACACAGAACACACAACACAACACACCCATCACCACACCAACACGCGCACAACCACCCCAACACACACAAATACATATATATATATATAAAATAAAATCTGAGAACTCTGGCACACACTCTCCGAAGCTAACCCAACGTGCGCACAAGTCCGAAACCAAGAAACTAAGTCGAAATGGCCGTTCGATCATTTCGACGAATACGTGGTGTGCGGTTCGCAAAACCTCCTGAAACGCATACCAAACCTACTCGAAATTGGTCCAAAATTTACCCACGGGTTCTAATCGATGTCTAAATCATAGAAAAAAAATATTAACTCGTCGATTCTAGGTCCGTGGCAAAAACGTGCATGCACATAGAACCTACGACGACAAAAACCTCCAAAACGCCAATTTCTCCGTGACACGACTTCACGTGTCCGAACAGAGACACGTACTAATCCTCAAGACACCCGAGCACGTCTACCTAGGTCTGTCTAACCTAGAGCATCACCCAAAATTGGGTCAATCTCAGATTTTACCCAAAATTGACACAAAACCTAATGTTAAAGTCTCCAAACACAACCAAACTAGTTCCAACTTCCTCCCACGGGTAGCCTTAGGGTCTAGGAAGGTTTTAAACCACTAATTACACTATATAAGAGTAATTACTAAGAGAAAAATTAGGATTTACCTCTTGGGAGTTGGAATCCCAAGGCTAAAGTCTCCAAAATCCTTGAAATCACCACCCTCAAGCTTCAAAGCCTCCAAATCAAGCCTCCACACTAAGTCTAGGCTCTAAACACCTAGGTTAAGGAAAAGTATAGGGTTAGGCTTCACACAAAAGAAATAAATGGAAGAAGGAAGAGAAGAAAATTAGAATACTTACTTGAAGTTGTAGGAATTGGAAGAAGAAAGAAGAAGAAAGAGTGGAGAAGAAGAAGAAGAAGAAGTGAAGAAGAAAATGGGGGGGGGGGGGTTCGGTTCTGGTCCAGATGCTAAAAGGGGGCCGGCCATATGTATAAATTAAGGTTAGGGCTAAGTCAAAAGACTAAAATGCCCTCATAACTAGTCAGGCTAATAGGGATTTGGGTTTGGGGTTCCAAAAGCACTCAAATTAACTCCTAATCCCTCCAACTAACTAAAATAAAATATAATAATAATTTTAAACCAAAAAATAAGCCTCACAAGGGTGTTGGTTGGGTCAGACATGGGTCCAGACTAGCCAAAACCCTAAAACAACCAAACAAAAAATAATACAACCATCAATTAAATATAAATATAATTAATTATAAACAATACATAATTTACCAAATAAAAAAAATCCTATTTTCTAGAATTGGGTAGTGATAAGCCTACCCTCCTTAAAATAATTTTGTCCTCGAAATTAAAAAGACGAAACTAGGACATGAATGCAAGAAAAGAACCATACCTCAGGGCTCGAAAAGATAAGGACATCGCTCGCACATTTCATCCTCCTTCTCTGTAAACTCCCTCACCCAAAATAGGTATTTGTGCATATTTTATATTATTATATTTATTATAGATGTTGAATTTATTTAGAGTATTCTCTTAGTTAATTAGAAAATAATTTTTTTAGTATATTTACTTATATAAATATTTATTTAGAATTATTTTTAGGCTATTTTATATTATTGGGATTTTTCCATAAATTTTAGTTAATTAAAAACTAGTAACACTAATTTTTGAGGACTTTAAAGAATTTATTTTATATTCAAACTTAATTAAAAATATCCCAAAATTTTATTTTAGGTTCTAGATAATAAAATATATTTTCTAGAATTTTTTGGGAATTTTTTGATTATTTTTAGCATTTATTTTGAGTTAATTATGAAAAATTGAATTAAAAACTAATTTCTGAAAAAAACCCAAAAAGTAATTAATTATGCCCAGTCAGCAAACAGGGGACCCACCTGTCAGCCTCCAGTAGTGAACAGTGCCGGGCCCGCCTGTCAGTGACCGCTGAGTGGGTGAGAGCCGAGCCGAGCCGACCTCGAGCCGAGCCGAGTCAGAGTTCGACTCGGACTCAGCTGAGCCGAGCCGCGTCTGTGCGTGACCGTCCGATCTGAGTGGGCAGCCCTGGATTGCTACCACGTGGCGCGCTGTGAGCCGCGGCTGCACTTTCTCTCTCCTATATATATATAATAATTTAGATATTAATATCTAGGGTTTTTTCTTCAGCCGATTTTTGGAGAATTGTCATCTAGGGTTCCTTCATCTTCCAGAAGCCATTGCGCATAGCTCCGGACTCCAAACGAGGCCTAGTTTTTTTTGTTAGAACGATAATGAGGTTAGATTTCTGATTATATAAATTGTTTTTCTAAATTATTAGTATTAAATTCTGGAAAATTCGTAGAGCACAGTATGTCCAAAAATAGATGTATTTTGATATTTTCATAATTTCGGGAGAACCCGGAATCAGAATCATGAACCAATTAAAGTTTCGGAAAGCTAATGTCGAGATCATCGACATATATTTTTACCAGAATTTAATTCGAAGTATTTATATACTGTTAATTCTGTAGAACTTCTAGGTTAGAATTTAACCATCGGTGCACAATACAAAATTTGTATGTGCCATAATTCCCAAACGAATTTGAATTCGGACGAGTTGTAAATTCTAGCATGTTTTTGATGCTAAAATCTACAGAAAATAATACATGAAAATTGAGTTTGTGTCGGTTGACTTTTTGGTCAACAGATCGCCTTGATTTGCGTGCATGAGTCTCGAGTTGATAAAATTTAGTTTCTTTGGAAAAAATTTAGGAATTAACATAAAAATCAGAATAATAAGATTAAAATAGGATTTTAGAGTAATTATTCCAGAATTAAATAAATTAAAATAAATTATCTTTTGACGTAATAAATTTGTAATACATAGGCTATTTGGACTGTGACTTGGACTCTGATTCATACCAGCAGCAGGACCCCAGGCAAAATACCTTGCCAAATTATTTACAGTACTTTGCATGCTATTTATATTTCTTTTTATTTATTTTATTTCTGTATTGTTCTTGCATGTGTAGTTTTTCTCCAGTCATTACTATGTATTAGATATGTTGACACACACATGGCACCTAGTATCATGGGAGGACAATCATTAGGCGTATGGGCTTTTAACCACTCTGGTAAACCATAGTATATAGTTCGCACTACGGGCATGTGTCGCGCTGGTCGCTACCCCAGAGGTATGTCGATTTCTGTAGAGTCGCGCTGGTCGCTACCCCAGAGGTATGTCGATTTCTGATGTTCTAGACGGGTGTGTGAGTTGTGAGGCTTAGATCGAGTAGACTATCCTTGCCCATACGTCGAAAAGTTGTCCTCATTTGCATTCATATAGATTGTCATGTACAGCGTACTTATCTATTTTCAAACCATATGCATGTTTACTGTATTCAAATTGGCTCATATTTTCTGTATCTTATTACGTCCCGCTGAGGACCTGGTCCTCTGCCAGGTGTATCTGCTCTTGAATATTTGCAGGAGTACGGGCCTGGACCTGACGCATTATTTTCTGTCGAGGAGGTCTTACCTTCTGAGCATCGTTGATTATCTGGCGATGGATTCTTTTAGCTGATGCACTTCTGTCTTCATATTATTTTATATTGGAGATTTTATACTCCTCTCTCATTTTAGTTTTGGATATAGTCTTTGGCAGTGGATTTGTCTCCACCTGACTATTATTTTGGATATTTCAGACTCCTTATTCTAGTTAGTATTTCTTTCTATGACTTTTTGTATGGATGAGATTAGCATATCTGTGACTTGTGACATTATATATACCACATGTGAGTTTATATTCATATTACAGCGTACGTATGGATGATGGTTTCCATATATTGGAGTTGCCATATCCATGCGGCTGGCATGCTTACGTGTTCCTAGTCCTACGTATTTGGGACTGGGGCGTGACATTCTTCCAGGTTGACTCACCTTGAGAGTGATGCCTCCACGCGACGCGAACCAAGGGAATAGTCTGGTTCCTTAACGCCTTCTCCCGTCGATCCAGAATCTCCACTGGCTGCTCTAGATAGCTAAGAGTAGGGCCCACTACGATCTTTAAGTGATCCAATACGTGACTGGGATCCGCCACGTACCGTCTCAACTGCGACATGTGGAACTCATCATGAACCCCCTCTAGCGTAGGCGGCAAATCTAGCCTATACGCCATAGCGCCGACCCTCTCAAGGATGCTGAAGGGTCCGACGAAACGTGGGCTAAGATTTCCGCCTCCACCGAAGCGAATAGTGTCCCGCGTCGGAGAAATTCTCAGAAACACCAGATCTCCAACCTAGCACAAACAAGGTCTCAGCACTTAATCTAAAATAAGCAATCACAAGCAAACACAAGAACAAAATCTAGATTCTAAGCTATACCTCAAACTTCAAAGGTCTCCGGTGGCTATCGACCCAATGCCGCTGTCTGTCCTGCGCCACCCGAAGTCTATCTCTAATAAGCTTGACCTTCTCCGCTGCATCAACCACCATCTTCGGGCCAAGCAAAGCTCTCTCGCCTACATCATCCCATGATAACGGAGTATGACACCTCCATCCATACAACGCCTCGAAAGGTGACATCTCGATACTGGCTTGGTAGCTGTTGTTGTAAGCAAACTCTACCAAGTGCAAGTGATCCTCCCAAGAGCCTCTGAAATCTAAAACACAAGTGTGAAGCATGTCCTTAAGTGTCTGAATGATCCTCTCTGACTGACCATCTGTCTGTGGGTGATATGCACTACTAAACTTGAGCTGGGTGCCCAAGCTAGCCTGCAGACTCCTCCAGAAATGCGAAGTAAAGTGACTATCCCGGTCTGATACTATACTCACAGGAACTCCATACAGTCTTACTATCTGGCGCACATACATCTCTGCTAGTCTCTCCGTAGACGTACCCACTTTGAATGGTAGAAAGTGGGCCGATTTGGTCAACCTGTCTACGATGACCCAAATCGCATCCTTCCCGCCTGGAGAACGGAGAAGTCCAGAAACAAAATCCATGGTCACATGCTCCCATTTCCACTCCGGAATGGGTAACGGCTGGAGCAATCCTCCTGGCCTCTGTCTCTCTGCCTTCACCTGCTGGCACACTAAGCATCGGGATACGAAGCGCGCTACCTCCCGCTTTATCCCATACCACCATACATGCTCTTTCAGATCTCTATACATCTTGTTGGCACCTGGATGCATAGAGTACTAGGATCGATGTGCCTCCTGAAGAACCTCCTCGCGCAATGACCCACTCGGCACACACAACCTGGTACCGTGCCGCAACGAACCATCATCAGCAATGGTGAAGTCATCTGATAATCCAATCTGAACCTGCGCCCTGATGCTCCTCAGGGACTCATTCTCAAACTGTGTAGCCCTGATCCGGTCTACCAACTCTGACTGAATCTGCAGTCCCCACATCTGTATCTCAACTCCAGGCACTATCACCTCAATGCCCAAGCTCTCTAGATCTGCCAGAAGATAACGATATGTAGTCAGGCACATATCTACCGGATACTTGCTCAGCACATCCGCAACTACGTTTGCCTTCCCTGGATGGTACTGTAACAATATGTCGAAGTCTTTCATCAACTCCAACCATCTCCTCTGCCTCATGTTCAGCTCTTTTTGGGTAAATACATACTTCAAGCTCTTGTGGTCTGTGAAGATCTCCATACGCTCTTCGTATAAATAGTATTTCCACAACTTCAGAGCAAAGATGACCGCTGCCAACTCCAAATCGTGGGTAGGATAGTTCTTCTCATGAGGACATAATTGCCTAGAAGCATAGGCAATCACCCTCCCATTCTGCTTCAACACACAACCCAGTCCCTTCCCCGATGCATCACTATAGATAGTGAAACCTCCTGATCCTGATGGCAACGTCAACACTGGAGCTGTCGTCAACCTCCTCTTCAGCTCATCAAAGGCGATCTGTCACTCCTTTGACCAAACAAACTCCACGTCCTTCCGAGTCAGCCTAGACAACAGCTCTACAATCTGGGAAAAATCTTGAACAAATCTTCTGTAGTAACCTGCCAGCCCCAGAAAACTCCTGACCTCTACTACTGAACTCGGAGCACTCCATGCCTGAACTGCCATGATCTTTCTCAGATCCACCGAGATTCCCTCTCCAATCACCACATGACCAAGGAATTCAACCTTGTCAAGGAAGAACTCATACTTCAAAAGCTTTCCATAAAGTTTCTCCTTCCTGAGAGTCTCCAGCACTATCCTCAGATGCTCCTCATGCTCCTCTGGGGTCTTCGAATACACCAAGATGTCATCTATAAACACCACCACAAATCTGTCCAGATGCTGATGGAACACCTTGTTCATCAGATTCATGAACATTGCCGGGGCATTAGTCAACCTAAACGGCATCACCATGAACTCATACTGTCCATACCTGGTCCAAAAAGATGTCTTCGGAATATCCTCCCTCCTGACCTTCACCTGGTGGTAGCCTGTCCTTAGATCAATCCTGGAAAATACCCTCGCTCCGCTCAACTGGTCAAAAAGATTATCAATATGCGACAGTGGATACTTGTTCTTGATTGTGAGGTTAGTCAGAGCCCTGTAGTCGATACACATCCATATCTACCCATCCTTCTTCGGCACAAAAAGTACCGGAGCACCCCACGAAGAAGAACTAGATCTGATAAATCCCTTGTCCTAAAGCTCATCCACCTGCTTCTTCAACTCTATCAGCTCACTGTTACTGACTCTATAGACGTGCTGGGATATCGGCTCAGCGCCTGGCACCAAGTCTATAGAGAACTCCACATCTCTGTCTGGAGGCAACCCTGGCAACTCCTCCTGAAAGACATCCATGTACTCCGCTATCAGTGGATGTAGCAACCTCGGCTCTACCACCAGGGCTCCGTAGAAGACTCCCTCACTCTGTTCCACTGCTCCTCTGGCAAACTCAAACTCTGGCTCACCCGGCGGACTAAACAACACTCTGCCTCTACGATAATCTATACTAGCACAATGCATACTCAACCAATCCATCCCGAGTACAATGTCGTAGCTCAGAAGTGGCATTACGAGTAGGCACACACTCAACTTCTGGCCTCCCAAGGTAACTCTTCGGTCTCTGTAGACATCACTAACTTGGATGATGCCACCCCCAGTCGTGATCTTGCAGAGTCTAGCTAAAGGTTCAGCAATAAGATGGTGTCTAACAACAAAAGATACAGACACAAAGCTATAGGAAGCACCGGAATCAAATAAAGCAAGTGCTAAAATAGAATCAAGAAGAACAGAACCTGAGATCACATCACCAACGGGCTCGACCTCGTCTACGGTCAGGGCAAAAGCTCGCCCTTGCTGTCCTCCTCGGTGCTAGTGCTGGTGTTGAGCAAACCTCTGCTGCTGAGTCTGCAAAGGCTGTCCTCTCTGCTGTGCTGCAGGTGCTCTGGCTGGTCCCCTCTGAGCGGCTCCTCCGCCCTGAGCTGTACGAGCAAGTGCTGAAGGGCAATCCTTCAGCTGGTGATCTGCTGTGCCACACAACAAACATCTGTCCAGTCTCTTCCTGTAAATATCCCATCCGTGCCCCGGCTTCCTACAGAAAGGGCAAATGATGGGCTGCCTCTGACCCTGCTGCTGTCCCTGCCTCTGCTGCTGGGGCGCCTGCCGGAAAGGCGCACGACCCTGACCCTGGTGCTGCTGAGTCTGCTGGAACGGCCTCTTGGCTGGGCCTGCACTGCTGCATGCTCCAGAAGCATCTCTGCTCCTTTTGGTCTTCAGCTCCAAGTCGTCCTCGGCCCTCTGAGCGTCACTCACAATCTGCTCGAAGGTCGCCTCGCGGTCACTCCTAGTCAAGGACTTGACTGCCATGGCCAAACCTTTGTGGAACTTCCGCGCCTTCGCTGCCTTGATCAAACCCTCAACAAATCTGCCCAGACGGTAGAACTCTGCTGCATACTCATCCACCAGCATGCTCCCCTGGATGAGCGCCTCAAACTGGCTCTCCAAAGCACTGAGAGCCACATTCGGGAAGAACTTTTCCTTGAAAAGCTTCTTGAAAGCCTCCTAAGTCAGTCCCGGTACTACTATTCTCGTATCTGTGCGGTACCACGTAAGGGTAAGATCGAACATCTGGCTGCCCGCTGCCTCAATCTGTATACTGGCTGGGATTAGTGCAAGCCTGAAGATACCCTCAATGTGCTCGATCCAGTCGTCCGCGTACAGGATCCCCTCCGTACCCCAGAACTCCTTGGGTCGCATCCTCTGAAAGTCAATAATGGTGCCCGGTCTCGGATGCTGAGCCTGCTCTGCATGTGGTTGGACCTAAGCCACTCTGTCCACCGCTGTCATAGCCACATGGTAAGCATTCTCAATGCCCAACCTCATCACGTCCACCTGGCGGTGCTGCGTGTCCATCATCTCTCTGAAGAACGCAAACAACTGCGTGGCATCAACTGGTGCAGGCGGTGGTGGAGGAGGTACCACCGGAACAACTGGTGTAGCTCTCGGATCGATAGGAGTAAGAGGATCTCCGAGAGAAACTGATGCTCCCTCGACCGCAGGAGTGGCGAGTGGAGCGGTAGCGGCTGCCTGAAGTCGAGCAGGACGAGAGGTAGCAGACCTCTCGGTGGCAGCTGCTGGAATGGTGCGCTGAGACCGTGTCTTCGGAGGCATCCTGAACACAGATCAAAAGAAGTCAATACGGTACAAGATACGATATCATCAAGGAAGGACAGTAATATTGCAAAAGAAAATAATTTCAGGAAAATTAAAGATAGCAAAAGAAATTAGGAAGGGTCCTAGTTGTGATTGAGCACACTCTCTCTCAGCCTATATCCTATATCCTATCACAGGTAGACCTAGAGACTAGACCTGCGAACTACGACCTGCATACTAGACCTGCATGGGCCACCACCAAAAATGTGTCATGACCCGCACCCGAAAATCGGGCATGAGTCGTGGGTACGTCCAGCCTACACCGCAGAATCGGCGGTAGAACGCTGTAAATGTTCGTTCTAGGTCACAATATCTATATCTCACAAAACCCGCCAATATAACCTCTCCAAAAGGAGGACAACTACGCAATATATATATGAATACTCAATCACAATAACTATGGGAAGAGTAAAAGCACGATAAGATATCACAAAGAAACAAAGAAACGAAGAGCAAGTACAATATCCAAATATACAGTCCAAGTCTAAAGTCTACAACATCTCACAGGAGCAAAATATAAATAGCAATACAGTCATCCAAAATATCAATTGGGAACAACCCAAAAAAACCCACCTAGCTAACTAGGGCGCTAACGGCGTCTCCTCAACGGGCTCCTCCTCAGTCTCCGGGTCACAACACTCCTCGACTCCCGGCCCGTAGAATGTCGGGCAAAAATTCTCAGGATCCTCTGGAAAAAATATGCCCAGTCAGGACTGGAGCGAAGTACATAACTTTGAAAGCAACTCCAAATACATGGTAGGGTGTATATGACTAGCAATAAAGAAGTATACAAGATGCACAAGAAAGTAAATACATGGTGGAGTAGATAAAGTAGCTGCAATATAAACTGGAGAATAGTACAAGTAGTAGAGAAGTAACTGCATGTGAGAAAACAGGAATACCAGCTAAGTGCCTTGAGCACAAGTTCTTTATGTGATCGGCTTAGGTTGCACATGAATAAACTATGATAACTCCGTTATGCGTGAGTTGCATAACCGACATACACATGAATACTGTTTGGCTTTGATCACATAACCAACTCCTACTCTCCTCCCCCACTAATACTCTTGGATCCAACCACGACACGCTATGTACATGATAAGTAACTTGCGCACATGAAGGCCAGAGCACAAGAAGCACATGATAGCACATGAGAATCAATACCCGAAGCACATGATGAAATACACGTAATAGAGTACCCGCTGAACACGGTAAGGGAGATAATATCTCATGACGGGATCCACTAGTACCAGCTCGTATAACAATATGTCAGAATCAAGTATTACAGTTCTAGAATAGGTGATATAAACGCTATCATGAAATGAAAACGATCAGAGGTAGGTACTCGCCTAACGTCTTGAGCAACTGATGAGGATCGAGATCCGGACTAGCGTCGTAAGAACCTATTACGAAAAGCAAGATTAAATAGGGTTCTAAAGAGTTAAACTGATATAAAATAACTAAAAATAAGGTTCTAGGATTATTCTAGGTCGAATGGGTCAAATCGGTGAAATTTGGGTCAAAAAGTCAACCCGGGGTCCAAAAAGTCAACTCTGGGTCAAAACTAGGTCAAACAGTGACTTTTATGGTCAACGAGGACAATTATGGTCAACACTAGGTCAAACTAGGGTGCCCCTAAAATTCTAGGTCAAAACTAGCTCATTAAGCTAGTAAACCTTCAAACTCGCCTCCTCGAGATACCGGGATACCCTCGGTATCCAATATCTCAACCTAGGCTACGCACCCCGCCTATACCCATTAAAACCTATGCTAGCACGCGTAATTATACATACCAAAACATAAAAACCTATCTCTAAACTCAGACCTAGGCAATTGCTCAAAAACCTCTCTCCGATACTCAATACCTTGGGTATCTCAAGGTATTGAGATACCTTGATATCCCAAGGTATTGAGATATCCCTCATCTCTCACTAACACTACTAACTAGCTATCTAACTATGCTTATACATATATACCTAGCTATATATCTAGGCTACTATATATATACACACACACACATATGCATATATACCTAGATATCTATATATATATATATATCACACATACACATATACATAAAACCCAAACTCACATATATATATATAACTATCTAACTAGTATCTATCTATCTATCTATCTATCTATCTATCTATCTATCTATCTATCTATCTATCTATATAAACATATAGATCTCTCTCTCCCTCAAGCTACGCTACTCCCTGCTAGTGCTAGTGCAAATGCCGCTACTAGTGCAAATGCCGCTGCTAAAGCAAGCTGCTGCTGCTGCGCTTGCTGCACTGCACTACAGCGCTGCCGCAGTGCACAGCCTCTACTACCGTGGTGTTGCGCGCGCCTGTAGCAGCTGCTGCTGCTCGTTCTGCTGTTACTGCTGCGCTGCTGCCGCGGCGCTACCGTGGCGCGCTGTACGGCGCTGAGCGCTTGCAGCTGCTGCTGCTGCTCGTTCTGCTGTCTCTGCAATTGGCTCCCCCCCCTCGCTGCTCGCTCTCGATACACCACACGCACACACAATCACACATACATATATATATATATATACACACGAACATATATACATATATATATATCTACACACACAACTATATATATATATATACACACACTTACACATATGTATATAGGTACACACACTTACTAACACGCAAGCACACACACACACACACACACACACACACACACACACACACACACACACACACACACTTATAGATATATATATACATATGCATATATAGATATATATATACACACAACCAAATATATATATATACACACACACACTTATATATATATAGACACATATATATATATAGACACATATACACATATACTTATATATATATATATATATATATATATATATATATATATATATATATATATACACACACACACTCATATACACGTACACAAACACATATATATAAATACACACACTCATATAGATATACAAACACACACACACACACACACACACACACACACACACACACACACACACACACACACACACACACATATATATATATATATATATATATATATATATATATATATATAGAGACACACATACATATATATATAAACTCATATATACATATATATACACAACACACACAACACAACACACCCAACACCCCACCAACACGCGCACAACCACCCCAACACACACAAATACATATATATATATATATATATATATATATATATATATATATATATATATATATATATATATATAAAATAAAACCCAAGAACTCTAGCACACACTCTCCGAAGCTAATCCAACGCGCGCACAAGCCCGAAACCAAGAAACTAAGTCGAAATGGCCGTTCGGTCATTTCGACGAACACGTGGTGTGCGGTTCGCAAAACCTCCTGAAACGCACACCAAACCTACTCGGAATCGGCCCAAAATTTATCCACGGGTTCTAATTGAAGTCTAGATCTTAGAAAAAATGCTAACTCGTCGATTCTAGGTCCGTGGCAAAAACGCGCATGCACATAGAACCTACGACGACGAAAACCTCCAAAACGCCAATTTCTCCGCGACACGACTTCACGTATCTGAACGAAGACACGTACTAACCCTCAAAACACCCGAGTACGTCTGCCTAGGTCCGTCTAACCTGGGGCATCATCCAAAATTTGGCCAATCTTAGATTTCACCCAAAATTGACACAAAACCTAATGTTAAAGTCTCCAAACACAACCAAACTAGTTCCAACTTCCTCCCACGGGTAGCCTTAGGGTCTAGGAAGGTTCTAAACCACTAATTACACTATATAAGAGTAATTACTAAGAGAAAAGTTAGGGTTTACCTCTTGGGAGTTGGAATCCCAAGGCCAAAGTCTCCAAAACCCTTGAAATCACCACCCTCAAGCCTCCAAGCTTCCAAATCAAGCCTCCACACTAAGTCTAGGCTCTAAACACCTAGGTTAAGGAAAATTATAGGGTTAGGGTTCACACAAAAGAAAGAAATGGAAGAAGGAAGAGAAGAAAATGAGAATACTTACTTGAAGTTGTAGGAATTGGAAGAAGAAAGAGTGGAGAAGAAGAAGAAGAAGAAGAAGTGAAGAAGAAAATGGGGGGGGGGTTCGGTTCTAGTCTAGATGCTAAAAGGGGGCCGACCATATGTATAATTAAGGTTAGGGCTAAGTCAAAAGACTAAAATGCCCTCCTAACTAGTCAGCTAATAGGAATTTGGATTTGGGGTTCCAAAAGCACTCAAATTAACTCCTAATCCCTCCAACTAACTAAAATAAAATATAATAATAATTTTAAATCCAAAAATAAGCCTCATAAGGGTGTTGGTTGGGTCAGACATGGGTCCACTAGGGTCGGACATGGGTCCAGACTAGCCAAAACCCTAAAACAACCAAACAAAAAATAATACAACCATCAAATAAATATAAATATAATTAATTATAAACAATACACAATTTACCAAATAAACCTATTTTCTAGAATTGGGTAGTGATATTTTATGAGATAAAATATTTTTGTTATGACTGAAGTGATTCTGTCCAATTAAATGTGGGCTATATGTCAAGCTGACCAAGTCACACAAATAAAAGACGAGAACCGTCCAGATATTCGGCAATAATAAATCCTAACAAACGTCCACGTAGCAGCTCGACCTGACCCAACTACACGTGGCAACATGCCCATCACATGCGCCTATAGTTGCAACCAAATTCTGTTGAAAGAGCCCCCTTACGGCCACCAAATAGAATCATATGCGACACCTATAGCCCATCAACATGGTGGCTATGAATAGGAGCAACTTAGACGTTCCAAGGGCCGGTTGACTTTTTCTGCTTCAGAGACTATACCCTTCCAGTTGAGCTATGTACGTGCACCCAAGCTCAAGAGAGAGAAGAGAAGAGAAGAGATCATCCCTCATTCACTCGTCAGACCGTTAACGGAGTAAAAGAGTCACTGTAGTACTCGATCTCCATCATCATATTCGCCAGATAAGAAATATTGTACTTAGATTTTCTGTCTAGGATTTCTTTGTACTCTTTTTGTTTGTTATTAAACGGAATTTTTTCCAAACTTACAACTATGGCAAACAAGGTGGAGAATCTGTTAGGGACTTTCTTCTCCTCTGATGAGAAGGTCATGACGTAGTCCGACGCATTGAAGCTAGGTTCGACCCAGAGGATGCTGGTTGTATGCTTCGACCAGCAAGCCTATGAGAAAATGCTCTTTGAGGGCGACGCTTCTCCAAGGCTGGCAAAGGTTAAGAAGACCCGTAGGACATGGATTGTAAAAGTCGTTGTGCCTCACCCAACTGCAGAGCATGCTTCTCGTCTCTCTCTACCGTATGGAACGCACATCCTGCGTCCACGGGAGCTGATGCCTCTTATACGGCAGCCTCGTCTGATAGGAAAATAGCTCAGCACTTGAAGACCCACAGGACATGGGTTGCAAAGGATGCTGTGCCTCACCCAAATGTGGAGCATGCGCTCCTCTTATCTCTCTCTCTATCGCAAAAAATGCACATTATGTGTCCCCACGAGCTGACATCCTTCGTACGACAGCCTTTTCGGACAAGAAAAGTGCTCAGCACTTGAGCTCTGGCAGAGGAAAAAACTATGATGCTAGGAGTTTGAGTGCTAAGATACGTTCTATGCGGCTATGTCAAAAGTCGTATGAGGAGGACTATGCGGGACATCTCGGCAGCCGCAGGCAGATGCGGCAGTGTTTGATAATAAACGAAAGAAATAAAAATAGGTTTATACGACCCTTTCTTAGGTTTACAAACAAGAAGTACTATTAATCCTATACGAGGATGTTAAGTACAAAATTTAATCTGGGTAAACATTGCTATAGAGTCTGATCTGCGGTCGATCACTTTGTCCCTTGGACCACACGATGATGAAGAAGTGCTGTAGAAGAAGGAATAGCTTCAAAGATTGCAAGAGGGAGTAGATGCTCGATGCCAAAATCGTCGATCATAACTCTCTGTCTGTACTCTTCTCTCTTCGATTTTACGACTTCTCTCCTCAATTCTTCGACCTTTCGACCCTATTTTTCCCGACCTTGGATCTCCGTGGACGGAGGTCTCTATTTATAGGGTTTAGTGACAGTAACTGTCCAGTCGGCATAGAAGCCGGACAGTGGAGAGTGTGATACTTTTTACGCGGCGGTTATAATAACTGCCACCCACGTATAAATGATCTTCTGAATCTGCGTGTGATACGTATCCCATGATGAGGTAACACGTATAACTGCTTCGAAGATCATGGCATGCAAGCCACGTAGGTAACTGCCCCTCGCGTAGAAAAGGTTGGCGTAGAAGCCAATAACTGTCACCATGGCGTAGAAGCCAAATAGGTGTCAAGTTGGCGTAGAAGCCAAGTAGCTGTCAAACTGGCGTAGAAGCCAAGTAGCTGTCAAACTGGCGTAGAGGCCAAGTAGCTGTCAAACTGGCATAAAAGCCAGGTAGCTGTCAAACTGGCCTAGAAGCCAAGTAGCTGCATGGATAGGTAGCTAGCGTAAAAGATAGCCGGTCCTCCTTCCTTGACTGAGGTCTTGAGCGTATTCTGGACCAAATAGCCTTATCACGCACCAATACAAATATAGCCTGAGTTGGCATATTCCGAGGAGATAGTATATGGCGTACTCCTATAGTTGAAAATAGCCAGGTTGGCGTATTTCTAGGAGATAGCGTACAGCGTGCTCCTATAGCTGAAAATAGCCTGATGGCGTAATATGCAGAGGTGATGATGTGGACGTATTAGTCATAATTATGGCTCACCCAGTCTTTGAAAATAGAACCAAATCTCGTGCATTAAATGCAGAGATCTGCCCCCATCACGCGCATTAACTACAGAGATATGCCTCGAGCTCTGTACGAAGAGCAGCTTTTTACATGGCAGTTTGTTTCATCTTCTACTGAGCGTAAAAGCTCACATATGCCTGTATAACACTAGGCAACGTATTCCCTTGAATGCGTAAAAGCAATTTGTATCAAGGAAATGTCACTAAACGACGGTCTGGGTCTCTGTGCCGAACCATCATTATAGCCGTCGTCTGAATAGTCGTGCGGTACTCTTTGTCATGAGTCAGGTTCACTGCATGATCTGACAGGTTCATTCGAGGAATACAAAGAGTTTCCCATACAACTTCCTGCTGCATTAAAAGCAAGCAGGTTTTATGCCAAAGTGGCGATGTAACAACCTTTTTACGCTAAAACAGTCTCGAAATACTATATTACACGGGTTGTCCTGGAGCTATATTTTACGCTGTACTTAGCAATGAAGCTCTGCTGTACGCCGATGGCTCTGAAGCCATGTCTTACGCCACACAGCCCTGAAACTCTGTTTTACGCGACTTCCTGCATGTTGAGGGTTTTACGCGTATAATTCCTCAGCCTATTTTTCATGCTTCTACAAGACCCCCTTCAAAGTTTTCAATACCTCGTAATTTGAAACACTTTGAATAAAGCATGAAACGGTCAAGTATGACTCGTTCCTCGAGGCTGATTTCTTGGCAAATTTTTGGGAGTTTGTTGGGATTCGGTGTGTTCTCTTTTGCCTATATAAAGGCTGATGAGTTAACCTGTTCTTCCCATATTTCCTTCACCACACAGAGATGGTTGCCGAGGTTCGTCTTGCCGACTTGAGGAAGAAGAAGATCATGTTCTTCCAATATGTAAGGAGCCAAAAAAGAAGGCATCTTCGAGCAAATATCCTCTGCAACGATGGATCATGGAAGGATATCATAGCTTTCTTTGCTCAGAATGATCAGCAATTTCATAAGGCATTCGTCCAGGAGAGAGGAAGGGTCACATTCGACCACACAGCTTGCAAGCTGTATTTTCTCCCGTTACGACGGTGGACGAGGGCAGACAAACTGGCCCTGTCTTCCAATATTGAGTTGGGTCTAAAATCTTAACTCAATCTGTCATGGCGTATGGAGGGTGGGCTCATGAATAATTTAGACAAGCCTAGTTTTGTATCCTCCCGCTATTAATCATTTTTTTGTTAATCGGCCACGAAAACCGACTAACTGCTGAAGAAGTCAGAAAAGATCTCCACCAATACGAGAACTTGACAGAACAGACTCTTGGTGTGATCCTAAATGAAAATGAGGAACCCTTTGTAGGAAAAGGATTTCCAACATATGTAATCATGAAGATAAAAAACCCTTTGTAGGCTGGATTTCCATCATATGTAATCATGATTAATAAAATCGTCTTCTTTTACGCATCTGATTATTTGCCATATTTTGCTATGATAAAGTCTGAATAACTTTACGCCGACTCTGATAAAAAGTATCTGATCTCGTCCTGTCTTTTATGCGTAACTAAAGACGCATAAAAAGCTGTTTAGCATATAAGTTAAAGATCTAAACTGTCATGCTGTTTTGGACAAGGAGTCGCGTAGAATTCTGAACTGTCACTTCTTTGATAAGAAGAATTCTTGTTCAGATCATCATCTTCAAGAATGATTTTTCGAAAATTCCTTGAAGTAGGGCAAGAAATGACTGTCAAAACTGACCACGCTTGAACTGTAGAGAAAATATTCTGACTGGATTTTGGATGAACTTCCAATCGACCCAAGAAAAAGAGTCATTTTCAATGCTGAACTCTGTATGTATTGGGTACTTGGGATGATTTGAGGCCAAGAAGGAGCATCTTCTGTGTGAACCCTTGTAATTGACCGTCTTGAGATTTGTTCAGATATACGTATACTCTGGCCTGCGTATTTTAAGATATGCGGAAAGTCATAGATCCGTAATGTAGATGAGCATAAAATCATAGGTTTGTAGCCTCTCGAGCGTAAAAGCTGCTGAGCATAAAAGCATCCGGGCATAAAACCGTAGATTTATAGCCTCTGAAAAGCATACTTCCGAGCGTGAAGTGGTAGATTTGTCGCCTCTGAGCGTAAAAAGCTTCTGAGCGTGAAATCATATATTTGTAGCTTCTGAGCGTGAAGTCGTAGGTTTGTAGCCTCTCGAGCGTAAAAGCTACCTAGCGTAAAAGCATCCGGGCGTAAAACCGTAGACTTATAGCCTCTGAGCATAAAACCGTAGATTTGTAGCCTCTTGAGCGTAAAAGCTCCTTAGCGTAAAATCACAAATCTGCTCTGCACGAAAAACTTTTTGAATTCGTTGACTGTCCGTCTTCCCTAAATGATAGGCTGACGTGGTCCCCAATCATAATCGAATATTAAATATCAAATTTGGTTAGGGATTCAAAGAGTTTATCTGAACTCTATAAATACTCCAAAGCCTTCATAGAAGAAACTCTTCATCTGTCTTTTGCAAAAACCTTCGTCTCTTTGAGAACTCTTCTTCGTCTCTTTCTCTGAGCACTCTAAGTTTTAACAATGGCACCGAAACAACCTTCCACCACTAAGGAAAAAAAAGCTGCCTCTTCTTCTTGCTCCTCTGCTCAAGCACGAGCGACTCCCATTGGGCTGAGCGAACCTCGCTCTGAACAAAGTGTCCCACCATCAAGCTGTGCACCGGGCGTCATAGGTAAAGCTTTTGGGACGACAAAAAAACAAAGAAAACCCTTCGCACACATTGTACGTGAACGCGCTAGGTCATCTTCTGTGCTAAGAGCCTCTTCGAGGAAGATAATGCACAGAGATGTTTTATCATTTACGCCCACATTCCTAATGTGTCAACGTAAAAACTCCATATTTTCGCAGTCTGGCGTAGAAGCTTTGACTGTCGAAATTTGGCGTATACTACAAACTTTGGGTGTTATGCTCTGGATGAAAATTTTGGCGTAACAATTCAAATTTTTGGCAGTCTGGCGTAAAACACAGACTGTCAGATTTTTGTGTATACTGCCAATCTTGAATTTTACGCCTAGGAAATAGGTTCCAGCGTAAAAACTCAAGTTTTTACAGTCTTGGCGTAAAATACAGACTGTTGATCTTTGGCATAAGCTGCAAGACTATAATGTCTAGTATAGAAACTGACATGTTCTTCTTGCATTTTGTAGTTAACTTGCAGATACCTCCGTTGGCTGAGGTGATGGGTTCTGCTGCTAGGATGCTAAACTCCAATTACCTAGAGGATTTGTCCCATGTGACATTTCCTATTTCTGGAACCCAGTATCCTGAAGGAAGAGAAATTCTGATATCGTCTCAGGGAGAACGGATGCTGTTGAGTATGATCAACGGGGAGCCCCTGACATATATAGATGGGGACAAATATATAAAACCAGCTTTCCTATTCGGGGATATGATTGATAAACAATTCCAGACGAAGCCCAAGAAGGAAAACTGGGTTTTTACTGCTGGGGGCATGGTCGTGTACCTGCCCAAGATGCCGAGAGATTATCCTATCTTGGCATTCTTCCATGCCACGCATCCCAGGAGGATGTCGTGGACCCTGACTCCTAATCTTCACGGCCAGCCGGGGAAGATATTTTATCAGAAAGGATAAGACTAAGGATTATTTGTGAGCCGCCCTTCAGGCCCTGTAATGCCTTTCAGGGGATTATTTCTGGGCAGTGTCCCGAGTGAAGATACTTCACTGCTCCAACCAGTCCAATTATCGACTTTTTGCAATGACTTCATGGGGCATGGAGGAGTATACCCCAAGGTTAATCCTCGGACCAATGGGTGGCTTACCCCTTCAAATCTTCGATGGGCTCGTTTAGCTGCCTGGGCCCTGAAGCATTTTCAGACGGAGCTGGAAAGCATTGGTCTATTCGCGGCTGTGAGTGCTACAAGTGTTGGGCTGCCTCCCAATCCCAACCTGTTTTTGGCTTTGGTGGAGCGGTATATCTCGCTCACTGGGACTTTCGCCACTCCGCTAGGGGAGTTGGGATTGGCCCTTCCCGAGATGGCAGATATTTCAAGACTGCCAATAGGGGATACTCCTTATGAAGAGTATGTTCCCACAAGAATTCCAGGGTGATGTCTCCCGGCTCTGCCAGTAGTTCGGGGAATAATTTTTTGTTGAATTACAAGAATTCCACTTGGAACGTGACCACTGTCGTAGACTGTCGGCTATCATTAAATTTTGCTCACAGTTGGAAGCTCTTCTGTATCGTCCTCACTGTACATATCAATCAACAGGGGATGAGGCTTCAGGATTCAGGTGAAGGGAAGACCGTTCAAGAATTCCAATTGGAACGTGACCACTGTCGTAGACTGTCGGCGAGCATTAAATTTTGCTCACAGCTGGAAGCTCTTCTGTATCGTCCCCACTGTACATATCAATCAACAGGGGACGGGGCTTCAGGATTTAGGTGAAGAGAAGACTGTTCTTTCTTCTGAAGCTTTTTATTGGTTGGTCTGCATTAAACCTTCCTATTTGCTGTATAGAAGTGAAGACCATTGCTTCTTGGAGCCCTATCTGCCTAGTCGGTTCGCCAGACAGTTTGGGTATGACCAATTACATATGGGAAATGCCATCACCAACTTCAAGTCCAGAGGTGGACTTATTGATAGAGCGAGAGGATGGCGGTACTTTATAATGGGTTGTACTGGAGCAACCTTTACTGTGCCTGCGACTTCTCTCTCCATGGAGTTGCGTATCCTCCATTCGTACGCCTAATTTTATGTGGCCATCAATACATTCCGTAGCAATTTTGATATGCGTGGAAGTTTTAGAATGCTACCTCATAAGTCCGCTGGAAGAGAGGAAGTCCCATCGGTTTCCTCTGACGAAGGTGAAGACTCTGTCGGTACAGATGAGTTTTTATTGACAGTACCGAGAGGCATGATACCTCCGCCTGCAGAGCCCCTTGTTATCCCCAGTAAGCAAAGGGCTTCTATTCTGAAAGAGACCTCCCCTCGCAAGAAGAAGAAGAAGACTGTTAGTGGTCCTGTCAGGACTTCTGGCCACGAGGCTCCTAGGAGTGAGCATGTTGTTTCCCCGGGCGGGGATAATTTTTTGACTAGAGGTCCTTCGCCTATTAGAGAGGGAACCTTCACAGTTCCGGCCGACAGTACCGGAGTTTCTTTGCTCGAGACTGTTGCCGCTGCTACCGCTTCAGGTAGTGCTATGGGATCGCCTTCAAGGCCGAGCAAAATAAGAATATCTTTATCCAAACCAAGAATGGCTCTAGCCCCTTCTTCATTTGTAAGTATCTCCAGCGAGATTCCACCTGATGAACCTCGATTGGATCTAGGTGAAGACTTGGATGACTACCCTCAGTCGTCATTTGGTGCACCCTCCTCTCCAGGTATGACAGCTTGCTTAACATCATTAAGAAATGATTTAGCTGTACTGGCTGCAGACGCGATATATACACCATCGGTCATGGATAAATATCGTCTTTATGCCTCTTTTAGAAAAATTAACATCAGGTTGATATTAACTTTCTCTTGTCTTCTTTTCAGGGGAAGACATCTACGGGAGGGCAAGGTCGACACAACTTTTGGCTTTGTTGTCGCTCCTGCCGATGACACGGAGGTGCCCGACTTTGAAGAGGAAATATTTTCGGGTGCCGGCTCGCCCAATACAGTCCCGATATCTCCAGAGGAGGATGAGCCTCGAGTCATGACTGTGCCTCTTTTGAGTATGTCAGCCACTTCGACCGTTGTTGGTGCCTCTACCTTTGTCGCGCCATCTACTGAAGCGACGACTGTGACGACACCCTCTGCAGTCGTTCCTGGAAGGGGATTCGTCGATATTGCAGCCACTACCAGCGTCCATTCGGATCTTGCCATGCTAATTGAGCAGTATACTAGTATTTTCTACACCACTTTAAAAATGCTGATATCAATGGTGCTGGAGAAGAATCTAGGCTTCGAGGCTCTGAGAAGGTCCTCCCAATTTGCGATAGCGCCGATCAGAGATTTCAACGACGCTGGGAGAGCTGATGCTCTGGAGCAGATAGTTAATGGTTTGGAATAACCCATTAACAATTATTTGTAACTATCCCAAGGCAGCATTGATGACCTGATTCAGGCTGAATATGACTCTTTGACTGCGAGGCTTGTTGGGGAGATGGAAACTCTGAGCAAATCCATCGAAGCTCAACAACAAGAGATGAATGAAGAGCATACTGTATTAGAGTATGTCATTCCCCAGCTGGCTAAGTGCGAGGCCGAATATGAGGAAGAGGCAGCGAGGGTCCGCAAATTGAAAGATGAACTCGCTCAGGCAGAGGAGAGGGTTCTCGCTTCATCGGCAGCTAGAGATGTGTTGAAGAACCGACTGGAAGCGTCTCAGCAAAACCTAACACGTGTGGGTGTCATCCACGCAAATTTTGTACGTGCTCGGTCTAAAATATCTGCCTTGAACAATGAGGAGGCAAGGTTGGAGCAGGCTCGCGCTACAGTTTTGAGCTCCAGGAATGAGAGAATGGCCTCTCTGGCACAGCAAATCCGTGATTTAACTGCTCCTCCCAAATGATGTACCTTTTGCTTTTATATGTACTTGCTCTTTCTGAAGATAATAAAAAGACTTTATCTGACTTTGGTGGACCCATCATTTTTTGAATATAAATGACAGGCTAGGGTGAAAGTGATATCAGAGGTAATATGGACGTGATATACTTTCGGTAAGCTTCAGCTGGACATATCTATTCAGAGGTTATATGGACATGATAGAATATGATCCAACTAAAATTTGTACACAAAACACTATCAGAGGTAATATTGACGTAATAGGTTTTGATGTTCCAAATTAGTTAAACATATATATTCAGAGGTTATATGGACATGATAGAATATGATCCAACTAGTTCTTTGGAAGTAGTATTGTCAGAATGAGATCTTCATTATACTTCGTTTGAGCAAAAAAGATTAAGCATAGTACCTCTTCAGGAATTTGCCGTTGATAGGAGCCATTAACAAGTCTCCATTAGGCTTGGCTAATCTGTAAGCGCCGTTTGAGAACGTCATCTCAATCACATAAGGGCCTTTCCATTTGGGCTGGAATTTATCCTTACTCTTGTGAGTAATGATCATTGGCCTTTTTACAGCTAAAACTAGCTCGCCAACTTTGAACACTCTTTCCTTTACTTTTTGGTTAAAAGCTTTAAAAATGTGCGCCTGGTAGAATGCAATGCGCTGTTGAGCTAGGAGGCGTTTTTCGTCTAATCCTTCTAGTTCTTGAAGCCGTAGTCGATCATTATTTTCTTGAGTTAACTCATTAGCTACTGCTATTCTGAGTGACGAAATTTGGATTTCAATGGGGAGAACTGCTTTACTCCCGTATACTAATGAGAATAGGGTACAATCCGTCGGCGCTCGTACCGTTGTGCGGTATGCCCAGAGACATTCTCCTAGCTTCTCGTTCCAATCTTTTTTGTTCGAAGAAACGAACTTTTTTGAGAGTTTGATGATGGTTTTGTTGAAAGCTTCCGCCAAACCATTAGCAGCCGGATTGTATGCCGTAGAGGCCATATTTTGTATCCGATTCTTATCGCAAAATCGGTAAAACGCTTAGCTAATGAATTGAGGCCCATTGTCATAAATTATCCTTCGGGGTATCCCGAAGCGATAAATGACATGATGCTTGATGAAGCTGATCACGTTGGATGTTTTTACCTCAGCAAAAGGGATCACCTCTGCCCATTTAGAGAAATAATCCGTGATGGCCAATATGAATCGATGACCTCTGGAAGAAGACAGGTGAATAGGACCAATGATATCCATACCCCATGCTTCAAAAGGCCATGATGCAACCTTAGGATGTAAATGTTCAGAAGGTTGATGTATAAAATCTGTATGAACCTGACAAGCTTTGCATTGTCTTGATTATTTTATTGTATTTGTGATCATAGTAGGCCAGTAATAGCCTATCCTCCTGATACGATCCTGTAGCTTAGGACCTGGTTGATACGCTCCGCATACGCCGTCATGAGCTTCACGGATAATCCGCTGTGCCTCATCATCGGAGAGACATCGTAATAGCAGTCCGTCGTAGGCAATATAGACATTATGAAGATGCATCAAAATAGAAGTGTAATGATCGTCTTTTGATGGATACTGCTTCTTTAGGATCTTCCGATAAGATTTCGTATGCCACAAAATCTATAAAGGAACTTCTCCAGTCTCTCTTGGGAGGATCTGTGTTCACAGCGTAGCTGCATTCTATGTAAAAGTTATTTTTCACACAGAATAAATCTCTGTTCAAAAGGATCACCGAATTATACCTTCTTATAGGAATAGCTAAAACTGCAGCTAGACTGGCTAGGGCATCAGCTTCCAGATTCTGAGATCGAGACACATACTCTAGGAAGAATTCTTTGAAAGTCATTACTATCTCGATCGTTGCTTGGTGATAAGGAATGAGGTCTGGATTACGGACTTCATATATTCCTCTGACTTGATTGACGATCAGCAGAGAATCACCAAAAGCTTCCAGATATTCGACGTCCATTCTTTAGCGATTTGGAGTCCGATGAGTAGGGCATTATATTCTGCCATATTATTAGAGCAAGGCTCGCTAAGAGAATATGCTCGATAGATGACGAGTTTATCAGGAGTGACCAGGACAATTCCTACTCCTGAAACTACGTTTTCCCTGGGACCAGTCCTGGAGGCACCATCGAAGAATAGCTGCCATGTATCACTTTCCATTGCGGAATTACATTCTGCAACTTCGTCGGGAATGTCCTCGTATAATCTGGAGGTTTTCGGAATTTGATGAGCAGCTAGGAAATCAGCCAATGCTTGGCCTTTGATGGACTTCTAGGGGACATACACCATATCATACGGTGTTAATAACATCGCCCAAGTCGTGAGTCGGGAATTAAGAACACTTGGCTTGTTCATCAATACCCGAAGAGGATTGATCCTGGAGATGATATGAATAGTCTGGCCTGTGACGTAATGTCGTATTTTCTGAACGATGAACATTAGGGCCAAATATTTCTTTTCTACCGGATTGTACCGATATTCAGCTCCGACCATCATCCTGCTTAAATAGTAGATAGCCTGTTCATGACCCTCATCGTTCTTCTGTGCGAGGAGAGCTCCCAGAGAATGATCCATTGTTCGAACATACAGCAAAAATGGTCTTCCTATGATGGGAGGCACCAGAACTGGAGGATTAGTGAGGTAGCGTTTGATATCATTGAACGCTTGCTGACATGCTTCGTCCCATATGAAGGATACACCTTTCTTTATGAGACGAGAAAAAGGCTGACATCTCCCAGAGAGGTTGGATATGAATCTCCGGATATAGGCCAGACGACCTTGAAATCTCCTGAGTTCTCTCAGATTACGGGGAGGTCGCATCTCTAGGATAGCCTTCACTTTATCAGGGTCCACTTGAATTCCTTTAGCGGTAATGACAAATCCCAAGAATTTTCTACTGGATACACCAAGAAAGGACTTTGTAGGATTCATTTTGAGTTGGTATTAGCGCATCAACTCAAACACTGTCTTTAAGTCTTGGATGTGATTATCCTTGAGGCGGCTTTTGACAGCTATATCGTCTACATAACATTCCACTATTTTACGTAAATGCTCATGGAATATGTTACTCATAGCTCGTTGGTACGTAGCTCCGACATTCCTTAGTCCGAAGGGCATGACCATGTAACAATATACCCCCAATGGTGTCCGGAAGGCAGTATGCTTTTCGTCTTCAGGATGCATCTTGATTTGGTTGTATCCTGAAAATCCGTCCATGAAAGACATGCATTCAAAATCGCACGTATTATCGATCATGACATCTGTAATGGGAAGAGGAAACTCATCCTTGGGGCAGACTGCATTCAGATCTCGGTAATCGATGCAGACACATACTTTCCCACTTTTCTTTATGACTGGGACTACATTGGCGACCCAGTCATGATGTTGTTCTTCCCGGATGAAGCCACAGGATATTAACTTCTTGATTTCAGCTTCAATGGCGTCCATCATATCCGGACGGAACCGGCGTTGGTGCTGCTTTACAGGCTTCGAATTGGGCAGTATGTTGAGTTTATGAGTAGCCACTTTTGGATCAAGACCTGGCATATCCTCATAATTCCACGCAAAGACGTTGATATATTCTTTTATCAGCTGGATTATTTCTTCTCTTTCTTCGTCGGAAAGATTGTTACTGATAAATATCGGCTTTGGCGAAAGTTCGTCCCCAACGTCAATTTGGATAACTTTATCTTCAGTGGGAGGTTCTCTCTGTTCGAACCAGAGTTCCCATTGCGTATCCATTTGCTGAGCCCAAGAGTCATTCTTAAACAGTTCAGATTCTTGTTCGTCTGCTTTGAGAGAATCTGTCAATACCATATTTATTGATAATGCTCGTATGAGATCATCATATGAGCCGGAGGATGACGAGCCGTCTTGGAAAGAGGAAAAGATATCCTCATTTGACTCAGAAGTTGCAAAGGAAGTGGCATACCCTAACCCAAAATGAGTTCGTTGACAGTAGGGATCACCGTGCAACGATATTCGCCTGCCGTTCCCGTAGTTGAGGCCTGGTTCCAGCTTTAAATCATAACCCATACTTTGCATAATCTTCAAAGCTTGTGGGCTATATCTGTGAACCTGTATTTTTCCAGCATCATCATTGGAAGAGTCTTCTTGTACAGTCGGTTCATTGCGCATGCGACCAAAGACTATTGGATGCTGACTGCTGTGAGTATGCGGGACAATAAAGATAGAATCCTCATGTGGCCCATATGTCGTAATGACATTAGATGGTGACGCTACTTTCCACACATATGGATGATAGGAGTCTATAGCTTCCAAGAATTTTTGTGCTATAGGTTCTACATTGTTATGGGGAGAGGATTCCTGATTTGGAATTTGAGCGTCAATATACTGGAAAAGAGGATCTTTATTATCGTCAGAAACTACGTTCCTGGTTATATTTATATCAGTCGGCTGCTTGTTACGCCGGAGGTTGATGACCAAAGGTGGAGGCTTCTGGTTCAAAGTAATCACTAAAGGATCACCTCCTTGTCCTGACTTGGTTTTGTTCAGGTGGATAGCCATGGGTTCCATGACTTTTGGACGAGTAGTTCGCCCTTTCACCTTAATTGACAGGGGTTGCTCGGCAGAGGGTTCTTCTGGCTCGCGATGGGATTCCTCCTCTGTCTTGCCTGACACCTCCTCCATGTAGTCTTGGGTATACAACATGGCATCGGAGTAGTAGGATTCTACTCCTTTAAACGGGTTAAGATCAGCAAACTCTATTTGTACTGTTCCTTGGACATCTACATATTTGAAGCATTGGTGTAGAGTCGAAGGAACGATGTTGTGATCATGGATCCATGATCTGCCCAGCAAAATATTGTAGGACACCTCTGAATCAATGACATAGCATGTAGCCACTGATCTGAGGTCGCCAATCTGGATCCTCAGACGAATCTTCCCCAACGGCTTACTTTTCCTGGCGTTGAAGCCCACGATTGTAGTGGTGGTGTAAGCCAATTCGCTGGTAGGAATCCTCAGTGGTCTGAGCAGACTATGAGGAATGATATTGATCGATGATCCCGGATCTATGTGAATCCGGTCAACCTCCATGGAACCGACGTATCCGGTGTAATAGAGGGGTCTGTCATGCTTGTTATGTTTCAACAGCATGTCATCTTGGGTGAAAGTGATATTCGGGACCACCTCCATCACACTATGGCATTGAGGACATGCCACCGGTTCTTTATCAGGGGACTTGAGCTGGGTCAAGTATGCATTCGCCTGCATTAATGCTTCACTCAGGGCTTGACAAGTGTCTTTAGAGAGCCTGAGTTGTTCAAAAATGGACAATCTGGCTGGTGTATTAGCCAATTGGGCCAGGATGTCGAAGTTATATGGCTTCTCTAAACCTTTATTTTGAATATTCTTCAAAGGTTTATCAAAGCACACTTCTTTTTGCTTGCCCTTGTCCGCCGCAGTTGGTCTAGAAGGACCTACCGCTGGTATAACAGGTTCCGGTTTTGAAGGCTTGGCAGCTAAAGTGTCTGCCGATACATCTTCCTGACTTCCTCCATAGTCCTTGAGGTAGGCTTTCCCTGAACGGGTTCCAGTAGCCAAAACCTCTTCTTCCGATGTCGAGGATATCACAACCATATGACATGGTTTACGCTTCGAGTTCTTTTTAGACTTAGCCTTAGCAGCTTGAGTCTTTTCCTCTATCTCTGACACCAGATCTGGATGAACCCACATAATCTTGCCGCGCTGGATAGTTAGGGGTACCAGGTCATGATTTTGACCCCTGGCTAGAGGGAGATTAACAATGTTCGTCGTTGTCCGGGAAATGGGTACAATACTTTTACGCCCCAGTCCCAAAAATGCCGAGGGACTGGACACGCAGCAATGGCCAGCAGCACGCACCGATGGACAACCCAATTTAATGGATCCATCAGGGCATGCTTAAGCTGTAGTCTAACAGGAAATAGATCCAATGTTATAAGTCACGGGTTATTCTATTCTCATCCACAACAGATAATCAAAGATTAAAAGACAGAGTAATGCAAATAGAAATAACTGTCAAATCTCAATAAATTCCTCGGAAAACAATCCGAGAATATGTATGGCACAACAATGCAAATAGACAGAAAAAATCAACTGGAAATAGAATAACTGACTACATACAGCCACTGCTCAAGAGAAGTCTTCTGGTACGATCTCGTCCTCGGGTCCTGGTACCGATCCTGGAAGTGCTCCTGTACGGTGTAGCTCTGGATGGATCTCTTCGGCTATACCTGGGGACATCATCCGGATCCAGGTCCTCAGGGGACAGCAAGGTACAGAAAATACAAGCCAAATAAATGCAGTGCAGCAATAAATAAGCAATAGGGTAAACTAGGTAACCAGCTAAGTGATATGCAACATGAGAGCAGTACAAGAACTCAGGCTGAAACTACTACAAGCTCTGTGTCGGGGAGCCGGTAGCAGTGATATCATGTAGTTGTCTAGCTCGTAGTGAGACTTAAGACGCCGGCATAATATAACATCAACCTGTAGCCTGTGTGTCTCTCCCCACCCCATGTAATCACGCGTATCATGACCATAACGTCTCATGTCCATGTCAGCGGGATTATAGCTAATGCAACAAGTCATATTGTCTATAATATATCACTATCAAGTCCTCTATCCTATACAGAATCACCATGAATGTCTCAGGAAGACTCTGTCTCATGAATAGTGTCAAGTGTCATGGGTTCTAGAGTACTTGATAAGACAAGTATGAGCTTTATCGGGTCTCGATATCCATCTTTATGTGACGTTACACAACTCCGCGTACGGAGTTGGCACCCGACTGGTAATCGGACACTAAGTACGCCACTCGGTCCTGGGTTTTAACAGTTAAACAGGTTTATATACATTTAAACAAGAATTCAGGCAAGTTCCAGAATAGGAATTACTACTAATGGCAAGCTTTACTTGCCCACTGATGTATAAACAAGTCAAGGAAAATAAATAGCAAGCTGCAGGGTTTGGCAAGGTACACTTGTCTGTGGTTCCGGCTCTGATTTCGGCTCTGACTTCAGTTGGATTTGCAGGCGGCACTCCAGTTGCTGAAACAAACATCACCATCAGATCCAGAAAATATCAATCAGCTAGAAACGCCTGTCCTTGGGTCCAATTTGGAGACAAGGGCAGAAATGACAGTTTCGGGTCAAGACGGGGTCCACATGTGGGCCCGCTTTGCACCGAAAAATACGTCAGGGTCAAAGGTCTCCAAATTCACCAAACTTAGTGTCAACAGGTCAGGAACGATGATACGAACCCAACGGAACTTCCAGAATTGGATTCCGATGAGCCGATCACAAAATCGCCCGTCGAGCGGGGCCTGTGGGGCCTACGACACGCGATTTCGTCAACTTTCTCAGAATCGAACCAAACTTGACACACAGGACCAGCGTATTGCTACGAGTCCGATGGCGCAAGTTTTGTCTCGATCCGACGTGTGTACACAAAGTTAGAGTGCGTTCCAGAAAGTACGGATACGGGGCGATGTCCGCGGATACGCGTTGATCCCGGTGTGCACGCACACCCGAATCAGCTTCTGCGAAATCCCACACGTCCGTATCGATGATGCGCACATATCTGTGAAGACCGCGCACGACCAAGTTGTCCCGTTTGGCGGGGCATACTCGGTTCTGGGGTAAAACATGGTCTGTTTTTTTTCCTATTTTTGGATCGCAGTGTGCGATCACCACAGGACGCGATGTCCAGAGCGGTTTGTTCGAAAACCGAGAGGGTCATACAGGCTTCGTAACGCAATTTGCGGAATCGAAAACGGAGCTACGAGCAAAAAGTTACAAGTACCTGAAGGGGACCCAAAAAACCGGGGTTCGAGTTGTGTCCGACACGTGTCCGACACGTGTCGGATACAGGGCCAGAATTAGGGTTAGGGTTTTGGGGATCTGGCCGGAGATCCGGCGGCGCTACGGCGGGGGAGGCCGGCCGGAGGAGGCTGGGACGGCGCCGGCGTTGCTGGCGGAGGCGGTGGCGCGGGCACGACGGCCGGAGGGGCGTCGGGGTGCTGGGAGGAGAGGGGGAAGCCGAGGGAGGAGGCAGAGGAGGGAGCCGCGGGCGTGGCTGCGGTGCGGGGTGACATCGACGGCGAGGCGGTGGAGCTAGGGCGGGCGGTGGCGGCACGGCGTAGGGAGGCAGCGAGGGGGAGGGGGTCTGGCCGGAGGGAGGAGAAAGGAGGGGAATATATAGGGAGCCGGCGGGGGAGAAGGGAGGCCGAGGGTGGCGGGGTCGTGGGCGCGGGGTGGCGCTGCCGGAGGCGGGGGAAGCGGCGGCAGGCGCGGGCGGAGCGGCGGTTGCGGAGGCCGAGCGGGTCGTGGGGGAGAGAGGGGAAGCCGGGTCGGGTCGGGTCGGGTGCGGGTCTGGCGGATCCGACCCGACCCGCTAAGCCAGGGTCTGGGCCGGGTTGGGGCTGGGCCCGGTGGGCCGGGTCCAGTGGGCTGGGTTTATATTTATATAAAAATAAATAAATAAATAATAATAACAATAATAATAAACAGTAATTAATTAATAAATAAATAAATAATTAAATAAATAAATTTAGGTGTTTTAAAATTAGGTCCGGGGCCCAATAAATTCCAGAAAAATTACCCTAAGTCCAGTTTTTTATTTTACACCCAAAAATATTATTTTCATAATATTTTAATACTGTTTATTATCATTTAAAAATCATTGAGTAATTAGAACCTTGTTTTTAAATTACAGAAAAATTCCAGAAAATTCCAAAAAATTGTGAAAAATCCAGTTTTAAAAATTTTAAAAAATCAGGGGCTTTACAATCTACCCCCCTTAAGAGGATTGCGTCCTCGCAATTAAAGAATAACCGGTCAGCAGAAATGACGCGGTTGCAAGTATCGTTCGAACACATCACAAGATACTTAGGGAAATACTGTTTCCCTAAAAATGAAAGTTATCCACTTTCCAGAGAAAATCTAGTTAAAGCAAAAGACTACAACTTATATGAAAACTAGGTTGTTATTAACAAGTTACAAATTACTAGGTTGGGGCTGAGGTCACGAACCAATAGGCACGAACTAAACAAGACTAGAAACGGATAACTATAAATCACTTACTCGCATCAGCGTCCTCCACAGTCATTGCGTAAGCTTGCTCGCGTCTTTGCAGTTGATTCTTCTGCTGTTGAGCCTGCTGGAAGAGTAGTTCCTGGGATATCAAGGGTGGCCTCGGCTGATACCCTGCTGAAGCTGGTGGTAGGACTCCTTGAACTTCCGTTTGCGGTACTTCCAACGCTGGAGAGGCTGACCTCGGTACTGGTAACGCTTGCTGGTTACCCTTTGGTGCTCTGTCTCGACGCTCAGGGCATTCCTTTAATAAATGCTGACTGGATCCACAAACTATGCATAATCTCTTCTTTCGTCTGCACTCGTCTTCAGTATGGCCTCGCTTGCGACAATATGGACAAACAGGTATTGTCTGCGGAGATGCTTCTGGTGGCTGGTGTACGTGAGGTCTTTTTGCAACTTCTTCCTGTGGTGCTAAAGTGGAAATCCGTTTCAGACTAGTCTCTCTCCTGATGATGCGCTCAATACGTCGCGCTGCAGCAAGGACGTCCGAGTATGAAGTAGGTACAACGGATCCAATTAGTTTCTGTAGCTCAATGTTCAGTCCGTCGAAGAATTTCTCGGCCTTCTCTTCCTCAGTCGGGATCAGGGTTGGAGCGAAGCGACTTAGGCGAATGAACTCAGCATTGTACTCTTTCACCGTCTTAGTATCCTGAGTAAGGTGATTGAACTTGTCCCGAAGTTCTGATCGAGCGATAGCTGGAATGTATATCTCCTGAAAGAGTCTAGAAAACTCTTCCCAAGTGACTCGGTCTGGTCCGAGCCGTGCTTCCTCAGATAGCCACCAGTGATGCGCATTATCCGTCAACTGCATTCTGACGGCAGTCATCCAACGTTTCTTTGGAAGTTCAGCTGCTTCTAGTTGATGTTGAATGTTGGTAAGCCACTCATGAACTTCAGTGGGCTCTTCCTTGCCTGAGAATGTATGGGGCTTCAGCTGCCGGAAATCGGTGATAGAGTCCGTCGTTGGCCGTCGAGTTGGTAGGTTGGCCTGCTCCAGTGCAGTTATTAGGCTACGACTCAACGCCTCTTGTTGAGCTTGCATTATTGCATAGACCATTGAAAACATCTGCTGTCCGTCCATGGCCTGCCCTGGTGGAATTATGGGCATTGATGGAGTAACTGGCGCCGTTGGTGGAATGTCATCGCGCTGGACTCTCGAGGCACGTTGTTGAGCTGATTGTCCTCCATCCACTAGTATTACTTCATCTTCGTTGGTTACCTCAGCATCTCGTGGTGATGTTATGGGAGTCTCGTCGTTTGCTCGTGAATCCATAATCCTGCAACCAAAATAAACAATAAGAGGCGCACAGGAATCAAGGCAGGATGCAAGTCGAGAAATTAATTCGAAGTCGATATGGATATCAAGAACGTTTCAAGCAAGTGGATGAGATCCTAAAAATTTATCCTATCTTATTTGCAGGCCTGTTCGGTCCCTGAGTTGAAACCGAACAAATTAGTCGTGGACCTGCATGGGCCACCACAAAAACCATGTCACGCCCCAGTCCCAAAAATACCGAGGGACTGGACACGCGGCAATGGCCAGCAGCACGCACCGATGGACAACCCAATTTAATGGATCCATCAGGGCATGCTTAAGCTGTAGTCTAACAGGAAATAGATCCAATGTTACAAGTCACGGGTTATTCTATTCTCATCCACAACAGATAATCATAGATTAAAAGACAGAGTAATACAAATAGAAATAACTGTCAAATCTCAATAAATTCCTCAGAAAACAATCCGAGAATATGTCTGGTACAACAATGCAAATAGACAGGAAAAATCAACTGGAAATAGAATAACTGACTACATACAGCCACTGCTCAAGAGAAGTCCTCTGGTACGATCTCGTCCTCGGGTCCTGGTATCGCTCCTGGAAGTGCTCCTGTACGGTGTAGCTCTGGATGGATCTCTTCGGCTATACCTGGGGACATCATCCGGATCCAGGTCCTCAGGGGACAGCAAGGTACAGAAAATACAAGCCAAATAAATGCAGTACAACAATAAATAAGCAATAGGGTAAACTAGGTAACCAGCTAAGTGATATGCAACATGAGAGCAGTACAAGAACTCAGGCTGAAACTACTACAAGCTCTGTGTCGGGGAGCCGGTAGCAGTGATATCATGTAGTTGTCTAGCTCGTAGTGAGACTTAAGACGCCGGCATAATATAACATCAACCTGTAGCCTGTGTGTCTCTCCCCACCCCATGTAATCACGCGTATCATGACCATAACGTCTCATATCCATGTCAGCGGGATTATAGCTAATGCAACAAGTCATATTGTCTATAATATATCACTGTCAAGTCCTCTATCCTATACAGAATCACCATGAATGTCTCAGGAAGACTCTGTCTCATGAATAGTGTCAAGTGTCCTGGGTTCTGGAGTACTTGATAAGACAAGTACGAGCATTATCGGGTCTCAATATTCATCTCTATGTGACGTTACACAACTCCACATACGGAGTTGGCACCCGACTGGTAATCGGACACTAAGTACGCCACTCGGTCCTGGGTTTTAACAGTTAAACAGGTTTATATGCATTTAAACAAGAATTCAGGCAAGTTCTAGAACAGGAATTACTGCTAATGGCAAGCTTTACTTGTCCACTGATGTATAAACAAGTCAAGGAAAATAAATAGCAGGCTGCAGGGTTTGGCAAGGTACACTTGCCTGTGGTTCCGGCTCTGATTTCGGCTCTGACTTCAGTTGGATTTGCAGGCGGCACTCCGGTTGCTGAAACAAACATCACCATCAGATCCAGAAAATATTAATCAGCTAGAAACGCCTGTCCTTGGGTCCAATTTGGAGACAAGGGCAGAAACGGCAGTTTCGGGTCAAGACGGGGTCCACATGTGGGCCCGCTTGCACCGAAAAATGCGTCAGGGTCAAAGGCCTCCAAATTCACCAAACTTAGTGTCAACATGTCAGGAACGATGATACGAACCCAACAGAACTTCCAGAATTGGATTCTGATGAGCCGATCACAAAATCGCCCGTCGAGCAGGGCCTGTGGGGCCCACGACACGCGATTTCGTCAATGTTCTCAGAATCGAACCAAACTTGACCCACAGGACCAGCGTATTGCTACGAGTCCGATGGCACAAGTTTCGTCTCGATCCGACGTGTGTACACAAAGTTAGGGCACATTCCAGAAAGTACGGATACGGGGCGATGTCCGCGGATACGCGTTGATCCCGGTGTGCACGCACACCCGAATCAGCTTCTGCGAAATCCCACACGTCCGTATCGACGATGCGCACATATCTGTGAAGACCGCGCGCGACCAAGTCGTCCCGTTTGGCGGGGCGTACTCGGTTCCGGGGTAAAATAGGGTCTGATTTTTTTCCTGTTTTTGGATCGCGGTGTGCGATCACCACAGGACGCGATGCCCCGAGCGGTTTATCCGGGCACCGAGAGGGTCATACAGACTTCGCAACACAATTTACGGAATCGAAAACGGAGCTACGAGCAAAAAGTTACAAGTACCTAAACGGGACCCAAAAAAATGGGGTTCGAGTTGTGTCCTACACGTGTCCGACACGAGTCGGATACAGGGCCAGAATTAGGGTTAGGGTTTTGGGGATCTGGCCGGAGATCCGACGGCGCTGCGGTGGGGGAGGCCGGCCGGAGGAGGCTGGGGCATCGCCGGCGTTGCTGGCGGAGGCGGTGGCGCGGGCACGACGGCCGGAGGGGCGTCGGGGTGCTGGGAGGAGAGGGGGAAGCCGAGGGAGGAGGCGGAGGAGGGAGCCGCGGGCGGGGCTGCGGCGCGGGGTGAAGTCGGCGGCGAGGCGGCGGAGCTAGGGCGGGCGGTGGCGGCACGGCGTGGGGAGGCAGCGAGGCGGAGGGAGTCTGGCCGGAGGGAGGAGAAAGGAGGGGAATATATAGGGAGCCGGCGGGGGAGAAGGGAGGCCGAGGGTGGCGGGGTCGTGGGCGCGGGGCGGCGCTGCCGGAGGCGGGGGAAGCGGCGGCAGGCGCGGGCGGAGCGGCGGTTGCGGAGGCCGAGCGGGTCATGGAGGAGAGAGGGGAAACCGGGTCGGGGCGGGTCGGGTGCGGGTCTGGCGGATCCGACCTGACCCGCTAAGCCAGGGTCTAGGCCGGGTTGGGGCTGGGCCCGCTGGGCAGGGTCTAGTGGGCTGGGTTTATATTTATATAAAAATAAATAAATAAATAATAATAACAATAATAATAAACAGTAATTAATTAATAAATAAATAATTAATTAAATAAATAAATTTAGGTGTTTTAAAAATAGGTCCGGGGCCCAATAAATTCCAGAAAAATTATCCTAAGTCCAGTTTTTCATTTTACACCCAAAAATATTATTTTTATAATATTTTAATACTATTTATTATTATTTAAAAATCATTGAGTAATTAGAACCCTGTTTTTAAATTACAGAAAATTCCCAGAAAATTCCAGAAAATTGTGAAAAATCTAGTTTTGAAAATTTTGAAAAATCAGGGGGTTTACAAACACCATCCGGAACTTCTTGAGGAGGCAGATTGCCAAATTGAAGAGAGATCATGTTGGCTGTGACCGTCTTCTCGCTATTGCGTAGAGTGATGGCCTTAGCGTCGATCAACTCCTGGATTTTTCTCTTTAGTACATAACACGCCTTTGTGGGGTGATGTATGTACCTATGGAAAATGCAGTACTTGGGGTTATTGGTACTGCCGACTTTATTAGGCCGCTTTACCTCAGGGAGGGTAATCTTGCCGCTTTTGACTAGACACTCAAATATGCTCGGAATATCTTCGTCGTCAAAAGAATATACTTCAATGGGCCTGGAAGTCCCAGGTTTCGTCTGTGTGGTTGCCGTAGTCTTTTGCCTGGACGTATTGATCACCAGAGCTTCTTTTCCTTTGGAACCACGAGGATGGTCGCTGTTGGAGGATGGCCTCTTGCCTCTATCAGAGACAGATATCATAATTCCATTATCACACGCCTTCTGACTGTTGTCTTCAGCGGCTACCGCTGAGATGATAAATGAGGGCCAATCATGGAACTGATATGGTCCTGTGAACACCGAGATCACTGAAAGAAGGTTCTTCCTGCAAATGTCCACCAATGCCGAGTCTGGAACTCCGGGAGGCATTTACAAAGTGGCTTGATGAAAACGTTCGTTGAAAGTGCGAACGTTCTCTTTTTTCTTCTGCTTTACTTCGATGAGAGAGGACATAGACATGTCCATCCATCCTTTGTAGAATCACGCGAAGAACAAAGTCTTAAAATTTTCAAAAGAAGTAATGCAGTTGTCCGCAAGACTACGGTACCACTGATAAGCCACTCTCGAGAGACAGCCTTTGAACACTCGAGTGAGAAGGGCGTCATTCCCTTACAATAACACCGTCATCATACTGAAGTAGTTCATCTACTGGCTCGGTGATGTCTTTTCCTCAAACAAAGCCATAGTCTATGGTTTATATTTAGGAGGGAAAGGGATTTCATCCCAGATAGCTGGGTAAGGCTGGTTGATTCCCAATTTCTTGAGCTGATCCTTATACTTTAAGGCATCAAATTGGGCTTTCAATTCCCGCACTGCCTGCATCGAATCTTCAGCCGGTAGAGGGACCGCGGAGTGGTGAGAGATCGGTTGTATCGTAACTCCAACATGAGGCAATACATTCTTCGAATTAGGAAGTGGAGGAGCTGCTGACTCCTGATTTAGAGCGGGTTCCTGATTCGCATTGGATGGTGGTAAGTCCACCCCCATACGTATCTGAGTCGGAGGGACCGATCCTTGAGCTATAGTAGCTGTGTGTTGAGTCAGCATCATCTGGTGCATATTCTCCATCATGGACTGTATCTCTTTCAGAGATGTCTCCAATACAGCGATGCGTTGCTCAGTACTTCCTGATGGGGAAGCCTCTTCACGTTTATATTCAATTGCATAGACTCCCATTTCTCTGGATGTCATTAAAGGGTTAGTATAGGTCTCTGTAGAGATTGACTCTATACTTTCAGCATCCGATTCAGGAAACTGGAGACCCCCAGTGTCAGAATCAGAAGAATACGAAGCCGGTTGTCGTGACCTCGAACGGGTGTTTCGGAATACCCCAGCTTCAATGTTCTCAAGGAGTTTGTCGAATCTCCTTTGGCTTGGAGTTCTAGAGGGATGACGTCTTGAATTCGACCTTCCTCTAGGAACGTGTGAAGCCATGTTCACTGATGCATATGTAGGCTCTTCTTCCTGGAAAGACGAAGAGTAGTTCAACCGGTCGAAAATTAACCGTTTTGCTTCAGAACAACAATAATTAACTACAATTTTATGACTATTACAACAGTGCTCTCTAGGAGGCGTAATAGACATGTTGGAAGATCCTCTATCTTTGCGCTTCTGAATCAGAAATTTACGCAAGTCAGGAGGATTAACAGAAGAAGAAGAAGAAGGCTTGTTCCTCCTGTTCACATCAGTTGGAACGCGGATATTGGGAACCCCAACCCTTTCTGTTCCACCTATATACAACAGCTCAGCCATATGAGTAGCACATAATCCATGAGGAGCGTATCTATCCACAACCCGGGCTTTCTTTAAGCTGAGGGGTTTCTTCTAGTGTAATTTGAAATTTTGCTCAGGATGGCGTAAAACTGAGGAAGTCCTCAATCGGCCATCAGCTTCTCGCGTAATCTGGAGAGCGGGCAGATTCTTCTCTTGATGGCATAAAAGCCGAGAGGTTGGAAAATCCACCACTTGTTTTCCCTTGCGTAGATTGCAGGGCCCATCTGCTTTTCCACGGAGGAAAGATGCATTTTTACGCGCAGAGTGCGTTTGAAATTTCTGAATTGGCGCTAAGGCATTATCAAAATTTTTGTCTGCTGCGTCACAGACGGGAGACTGAATTTTACGCGCAGAGCGCGGAGCAGACTTCTGGATTAGCACTGAGGCATAACCAGATGTTTTGTCTACCACGTCACAAACGGAAGACAGAGTTTTATAAGCGGGGCACGGAGTATGTCACGCCCCAATCTCCCGCAAGCTCGACAGTCCCCGCTGAACGTGAAATCACCACGTTGCAGCTCTCCCGCGGGACAATCGTTCTAATCGGGACGTGATGCCGTACGAGCCTGGAGTTGCGCTCGTACAAGGCGATGTTGTCAAACACCAAATATTATCATTGAATCAACCAAGTTGCAGCGGAAGTCAAGTATTGTGTACCCAGCAGACATCAGAGTAATACGCAGCGAAGATCACGATAGGGTCCAAATAAAATACCCCGAGGCAATGCCACGAAGACGATGAAATGCTCTTGCTCTTTTCTCTAGCCCACAAAGGTACTTACAGTTCATACATCTTGTCCCGTATATCCAAGCAGCGCCACTACGCCTGTGTACCTGAAATATTGCCCACAAACGTGGGTCAGTACACAACCGTACTGGTGAGCGGGGTAACCCACTCGTCTAAGCCGACACTAAGTAAAAATAGTGAATGCACACAGTTATATGGTGATCTTTCTAGTTGAATCCTAGATTCTTTTCATGGCATAGGGATGACATGTTAAGGAAAGCTGTAAAGCAGTTTACGCATGCAAGCATTTAACTCAAACCAAACGACAAGCAGTTATATATATCCGACCCGTCTAACTCAATGCCATCGCTTGCACGATAACATATCGAACCATCAGTCTCGCCTCAATATCCATCCTCAACCAACAGTTTATATCCCAATCTCGAGTGCACACTCTTGCCGAGGCAAGGTGGCCGCGCCTACACGAAAGCCAAACTAACAAAAGAAAAGCAAGCCAACTCTTATCTATATGAAGTCACTGGCAAAGCCATAAAGGACAAAATCCAAGCATTAACGGCGCTCCCTATCAGCCCGGGTAGCGAGCCCCGCTGGAGGTCCCGCAATACATCGTGACTAGCAATATGACTAGCACGAATCAATATTTCCCTCCGGATCGATACGGTCCCAGTGTCCCGGGAAGCCGTTTCGAGGAAATGTCAAACCCTTGTGTACACAGGTTGTCCGTGACATGCAGAAAGTAGGTATGACGAAAGGATCGAACATTCTCGCCCCACCAAGCGATCCTAGACTCGTTCAACCGAATATCCAACCAAAGCATCCATAACCATTCTTTCAACATATTCCCAAGGATTCCAAATCTCGACCTCAATATATATATCCCAAGGCACCAAAATACCCATATGCACAATCTCTCAAGTTGTGCCCAAGTTATGCCCACACTTCACATTGCCGCTTCCTAACACAGTGTTTCACATTGGGTGCAACACCCCACACTCCGAATAATCCCGTGGCACAATGCCCCAACAGTGGCCCAATACCCTAGCCGATGCAGTTGTTCGGTTTCGAACCACAACTGCTCGCTTTGTAAGACAAAGCGACCCAGTGATACTCGTGCACGGATGCACGCTCGCTCGCCCGAATTCCCGATATTCCATTGTATCGTTCCAACTTGTATAATTCCAACCGTCCAAGCATAATCCCAAGTATCCAACCAACTGCCTCAAATGTATAATCCATCTATCGCATCCAACTATCCAACGCATAAATCATATTCAAGCCACAATCCTACCAAGCCAATGACGTACACTCTATGCACGCCTTAGTGTAGTGATTCCCAATATTTCAGCCCAAGTGTTCAACCCTTTTATGTGTTTTCTATATTATTAGGCATGAAGGAGTAGAGGAGAAGGGAAAGAGCCCACTCACAATGTTCGATCCCGTTAGGCATCCTGTTCTGCCGATACGGCCAATCCCTTGAACCCGTGGTCCGATGCAAGCGCGATCTACTCAACTGGTATGACCGTGCGAGCAGGCCGTGCTCTCCAAATCATCCTACCGATCGGATTAAGGAAGACGACATTATCGCTTCCATCCAGCTATTCAGTACTGTTATGAACGAACACCTGATTTCCATCGAACCCGCTAGCCATCTGCACATTGAAACCAACTCGATTAATCCTTCTTCCCAAAATCCAACATATCAAATGTAACCAGCATTTGATTCATTCGATCCGACTCAGCGTAACGCTCCGAGCGATTGCGGGGCATTACATAATATACCACTTAGAATCAGGTTCGTCCACGAACCGTGCTGGTACTCATTCCTTACTAGCATGCCATAATCCAATTCCATAGATCTGTTCTATGCAACTCTCATATTCACTATTTCTGACACAATATCTCATTCTGCTGAACGCTCGTACAATTTTTCACGAATTCCCACATCCTCCTTGCAGGTCAATACGAATTTTTCGTATCGCTTAGTTTTGGATCGTACACATATTTAAGGCATCCCTAAAATACATGCATTTCAGCCGAGCTTTGCGATAGAAAATTTGAACAAGTTATAAGGGTATCTTTATGTTCGAGGCATCTATTTGCTTTGCTCCCAATTGAATCAATCCCGATTTCCATTCCAACATTTTCGATTGAGCACTATCCTCAAATATGATAATTTTCCACTGACTCAATCAGTTCGTGTTCCAACTCAATCCATCCAACTATTCCTGAAATCCGTACTAGCAACATCTCCAAATATTATCTCGTACACCGAACGATCATCTCAACTGATCTACCCCAGCTATGCGGCTTACCCAAATATCAACTTTGCTTAGACCAGCTCAGTCCAACACATTTCCTGCCATCTCAAAATCTCACAGGATGAACATCTATATTGAGGTTCGTGTGATCCACGAAGATCTCGCCGCCACGCCAAAGGGATTGTGTTGCCACGATTTCAACGTGGACACACTCGCCACAACTCTTAGGTTGCACATGGAATAGTTCTTCGCGCTGCTTCCACTGCCTCGAAGCATAGAATATTACCTTTGCCTTCCGAACGAGCACATTTCCCAGACTAAGTTCTGAGACATCTTGTAAATCTGAGGTACATCTGTCCCTTCCAGTATTCGCAAAGATTTGATTTGAACGAGCCACCACAGTCGTCCATTCATATAAATGCTATTCTCTTCCAAAGCACGATGAGTCAGAGGCGATGCCATCTACAAAAATCTGTGACTCTGAATCTCATCAGTTGACTAGGCTACTTCCACCATCGCTTCGATCTTCCGGCTGCATCTTCAGCTGAAGGCTATCCCAAGGATCTCTCAAATCCAACACTCAGTCAATAAGCCAAAAATCATTGCTCACATCTGCCCTCGACGCATTCCCAAATACGCCGCCTCAAGGGTCATTCTATGGGTCTACCATATTCATATCCGATTCGACGGGCAAGGTCGCTTAGGGTCAGCTGTCCCGAAGTTACGCTCGATAATTGTAATCATCACGATGGACAGTTATTATAAACTATACTATATCTCATCTCCAACTCTGAATCAAAATCCAACCATTCACTCGAGCGAAGTTTCCGAAACCGAGAACCGCGCTCGTTGAAACCGTCTTCCATCAATCCGTCTTTCTGTCCTGAATCCATCAAATTTCCGAATTGCATGTTCGATTCTCGCACTACAAATTGCAATGATTCTCAAAACCCAAGACTTGCTCCAATTCTTATCCATTTGCTGCGTCCCACAATGCACGTCCAACTTACTCGAGCAGCACAGTTATTTGTTCCGACGTTGCTCCCATATTTAGGTATCTTTAAAAGTCTGTCCGCCAAAATCTTTTGCCTTCTGTTGTCGCCACAATCCGTCCACGTCTTTCGGAGAATCCGTCTACCATTGTTGCACCATTTTGTCCAAAATTCCATTTTTGCTAAACCTGAGTCGACTTCTCGAGCAGCAATATTCATAATCTTTCAAGTTTGTGTGAATCCATCTCATTGTCCCTCCAGACCAATATCGTGTTTCTTTGCTCAACCAACAGCTCAAATGTGTTGCCCAAAATCGTAGTTCGTGCTCACTATCCTTCCAATAATCCTATCGCTTTGCTCAAGCATAACCCAAATGTTCGTTCCGATCTCATCCATCTCTTAAGCCCAACGATACTTCCATTTGCACGATTTCGTCCTTGAGTTCTCAAGTCTAATGTATCGAAGGATACCCGAGTCAAATTCTATTACACTATATACCATTTAGAAATATAGTTGCCCTCGTGCGAAACCTGCGTCAACCAGCGTCTATCCCAAACCGACTATTCCGAGGTAATTCTGTCGAATCATAACTCAATATTCGCTTGCTCCATTTTCATTCCTTCCAACTCAGTCGATTTGCACCAACCGACTTATATTCGTTATCCGAGTTCATTCAGGCAATTCCCATAGATGTTCAACCACATATTTCTAATGCCTTGCTTAACACGTTTGATCCCATATACCACTTCGAATCAAGTCGCTACTCACATTATGTTTCCTTTCACGAATCCAAAAATCCGTTCGAACCATCCCTTAGGTGTGATCATGCCATTCCCATCTTAAGTCTGACACAAAAACTTAGCCGATTCTTTAACCATTAATCTCGTTAGGCAACTCGTGCTATGTTCCATTCTCATTGCTTCCAACTTTTCTCAAACCGTCTGATACTTTCGCAACACAAGCAATCGTGCAACGATTGTATTCCAAGTAGTCCAACCCAATTCCCAATGGTTTCACACGTTTATTGTACGAGCAACTCATGCCAACTTATCTGATATTTCTCAAGCCAACTCAAATCTGCCCAACCGATGCGCCACAGTCGAAATTCTAACTTCTATCCAACACAATCGCTTGACGAGCAACTCGTGCAAGGATCCATTCTCATCGAATATTTTTACTCAAAATATGCCGCATAACCAAATCTCGTTAGCCAACCAACTGATCCATTGAGGCAATCAGAAACTCCAGAACGATAAGCCAAGCCAACCCAATAAAAGCCCACAACTTGTTGCACAAATGCAACAACGCCAACCAACTTGCTGCACGAATGCAACAACGCGTAACGAGGCTAAGAGATCCTACGAAAACCAACCAAGGCAACCCAACAAAGAATAATATGCAGCCACAACAAGCAATAAATAGACTTATTGCATGAAACATCCAATACGGCACCGAGTAGAGTCAAGAGCTAAACGACACGCGGAAGCTATTTAGAGTTTGTGATGAAGCGAAGGACCAAGTCCGAAGAAATAAACCGGGCGCTCTAATACCAATTTGTCATGCCCCAATCTCCCGCAAGCTCGACAGTCCCCGCTGAACGTGAAATCACCACGTTGCAGCTCTCCCGCGGGACAATCGTTCTAATCGGGACGTGATGCCGTACGAGCCTGGAGTTGCGCTCGTACAAGGCGATGTTGTCAAACACCAAATGTTATCATTGAATCAACCAAGTTGCAGCGGAAGTCAAGTATTGTGTACCCAGCAGACATCAGAGTAATATGCAGTGAAGATCACGATAGGGTCCAAATAAAATGCCCCGAGGCAATGCCACAAAGGCGATGCCACGAAGACGATGAAATGCTCTTGCTCTTTTCTCTAGCCCACAAAGGTACTTACAGTTCATACATCTTGTCCCGTATATCCAAGCAGCGCCACTACGCCTGTGTACCTGAAATATTGCCCACAAACGTGGGTCAGTACACAACCGTACTGGTGAGCGGGGTAACCCACTCGTCTAAGCCGACACTAAATAAAAATAGTGAATGCACACAGTTATATGGTGATCTTTCTAGTTGAATCCTAGATTCTTTTCATGGCATAGAGATGACATGTTAAGGAAAGCTGTAAAGCAGTTTACGCATGCAAGCATTCAACTCAAACCAAACGACAAGCAGTTATATATATCCGACCCGTCTAACTCAATGTCATCGCTTGCACGATAACATATCGAACCATCAGTCTTGCCTCAATATCCATCCTCAACCAACAGTTTATATCCCAATCTCGAGTGCACACTCTTGCCGAGGCAAGGTGGCCCGCCTACACGAAAGCCAAACCAACAAAAGAAAAGCAAGCCAACTCTTATCTATATGAAGTCACTGGCAAAGCCATAAAGGACAAAATCCAAGCATTAACGGCGCTCCCTATCAGCCCGGGTAGCGAGCCCCGCTGGAGGTCCCGCAATGCATCGTGACTAGCAATGTGACTAGCACGAATCAATATTTCCCTCCGGATCGATACAGTCCCAGTGCCCCGGGAAGCCGTTTCGAGGAAATGTCAAACCCTTGTGTACACAGGTTGTCCGTGACATGCAGAAAGTAGGTATGACGAGAGGATCAAACATTCTCGCCCCACCAAGCGATCCTAGACTCGTTCAACCGAATATCCAACCAAAGCATCCATAACCATTCTTTCAACATATTTCTAAGGATTCCAAATCTCGACCTCAATATATATATCCCAAGGCACCAAAATACCCATATGCACAATCTCTCAAGTTGTGCCCAAGTTATGCCCACACTTCACATTGCCGCTTCCCAATACAGTGTTTCACATTGGGTGCAACACCCCACACTCCGAATAATCCCGTGACACAATGTCCCAACAGTGGCCCAATACCCTCGCCGATGCAGTTATTCGGTTTCGAACCACAACTGCTCGCTTTGCAAGACAAAGCGACCCAGTGATACTCGTGCACGGATGCACGCTCGCTCGCCCGAATTCTCGATATTCCATTGTATCGTTCCAACTTGTATAATTCCAACCGTCCAAGCGTAATCCCAAGTATCTAACCAAGTGCCTCAAATGTATAATCCAGCTATCGCATCCAACTATCCAACACATAAATCATATTCAAGCCACAATCCTACCAAGCCAACGACGTACACTCTATGCACGCCTCAGTGTAGTGATTCCCAATATTTCAGCCCAAGTGTTCAAGCCTTTTACTTGTTTTCCATATTATTAGGCATGAAGGAGTAGAGGAGAAGGGAAAGAGCCCACTCATAATGTTCGATCCCGTTAGGCATCCTGTCCTGCCGATACGGCCAATCCCTTGAACCCGTGGTCCGATGCAAGCGCGATCTACTCAACTGGTATGACCGTGCGAGCAGGCCGTGCTCTCCAAATCATCCGACCGATCGGATTAAGGAAGACGGCATTATCGCTTCCATCCAGCTATTCAGTACTGTTCTGAACGAACACCTGATTTCCATCGAACCCACTAGCCATCTGCACATTGAAACCAACTCGATTAATCCTTCTTCCCAAAATCCAACATATCAAATGTAACCAGCATTTGATTCATTCGATCCGACTCAGCGTAACGCTCCGAGCGGTTGCGGGGCGTTACAGAGTAGACTTCTGGACTAGCACTGAGGCATTGTTAGAAGTTTTGTCTACCACGTCACAGACGGGAGACAGAGTTTTACGCGCGGGGCGCGGAGTAGACTTCTGGACTAGCACTGAGGCATTGCCAGAAGTTTTGTCTACCATGTCACAGACGGGAGAGAGAGTTTTACGCGCGGGGCGCGGAGGTTGCGAAGCTACAACCTTGCTGGTCGGAGAAGCCAGAGAGTCGGCAGGAATGGTAGGGGATGTCCGGGGCATCCACACCTTACGCAGTTTCCTGCTATCTTGGACAGAGAGGGAGTGAGAGCTACCCCCTGCTCGAAGCATGTCTTCATAGGCGGATTGGTCGAATTATACGACCAAGGTCTTCTTCATTGATCCTACTGATACAGCATCGTGTTGAGCAATTGCTTTCTCGTAAGATGAGAAAGAGTTCCCCAGCAGAGTCGCCATCTTGTGTTTGATAATAAACGAAAGAAATAAAAATAGGTTTATACGAAACCCTTTTTTAGGTTTACAAACAAGAAGTACTATTAATCCTATACGAGGATGTTAAGTACAAAATTTAATCTGGATAAATATTGCTATAGGAGTCTGATCTGCGGTCGATCACTTTGTCCCTTGGACCACACGATGATGAAGAAGTGCTGTAGAAGAAGGAATAGCTTCAAAGATTGCAAGAGGGAGTGGATGCTCGATGCCAAAATCGTCGATCACTACTCTCTGTCTGTACTCTTCTCTCTTCGATTTTATGACTTCTTTCCTCAATTCTTCGACCTTTCGACCCTATTTTTCCCGACCTTGGACCTCCGTGGACGGAGGTCTCTATTTATAGGGTTTAGTGACAGTAACCGTCCAGTCGGCGTAGAAGCCGGACAGTGGAGAGTGTGGCACTTTTTACGCGGCGGTTATAATAACTGCCATCCACGTATAAATGATCTTCTGAATCTGCGTGTGACGCATATCCCATGATGAGATAACGCGTATAACTGCTTCGAAGATCACGGTATGCAAGCCACGTAGGTAACTGTCCCTCGCATAGAAAAGGTTGGCGTAGAAGCCAATAACTGTCACCATGGCGTAGAAGCCAAATAGTTGTCAAGTTGGCGTAGAAGCCAAGTAGCTGTCAAACTAGCGTAGAAGCCAAATAGTTGTCAAACTGGAGTAGAGGCCAAGTAGCTGTCAAACTGGCGTAGAATCCAAGTAGCTGTCAAACTGGCGTAGAAGCCAAATAGCTGCATAGATAGGTAGCTCGCGTAAAAGATAGCCGGTCCTCCTTCCTTGACTGAGGTCTTGAGCGTATTCTGGACCAAATAGCCTTATCACGCACTAATACAAATATAGCCTGAGTTGGCATATTTCGAGGAGATAGCATATGGCGTACTCCTATAGTTGAAAATAGCCAGGTTGGCGTATTTCAAGGAGATAGCGTACAGCGTGCTCCTATAGCTGAAAATAGTCTGATGGCGTAATATGCAGAGGTGATGATGTGGACGTATTAGTCATAATTATGGCTCATCCAGTCTTTGAAAATAGAACCAAATCTCGTGCATTAAATGCAGAGATCTGCCCCTATCACGCGCATTAACTGCAGAGATGTGCCTCGAGCTTTGTACGAAGAGCAGCTTTTGACGTGGCGGTTTGTTTCGTCTTCTGCTGAGCGTAAAAGCTCACATCTGTCTGTATAACACTAGGCAGCGTATTCCTTTGAATGCGTAAAAGCAATTTGTATCAAGGAAATGTCACTAAACGACGGTCTGGGTCTCTGTGCCGAACCATCATTACAGCCATCGTCTGGATAGTCGTGCAGTACTCTTTGTCAGGAGTCAGATTTACTGCATGATCTGACAGGTTCATTCGAGGAATACGAAGAGTTCCCCATACAACTTCCTGCTGCATTAAAAGCGAGCAAGTTTTACGCCAAAGTGGCGATGTAACAACTTTTTTACGCTGAAACAGTCTAGAAATACTGTATTACGCGGGTTGTTCTGGAGCTATATTTTACACTGTACTTAGCAATGAAGCTCTGCTGTACGCTGATGGCTCTGAAGCCATGTCTTACGCCACACAGCACTGAAACTCTATTTTATGCGGCTTCCTGCATGTTGAGGGTTTTACGCGTATAATTCCTCAGCATATTTTTCATGCTTCTACAGCGGCATCCGGCCAAAATAGCAACAAAAGTTCCTTCTTTGACCAAATCTCATGTAGCACTGACTCCATGCGCCATGCTGAGAAAGGCGAAGATATAAACTTGGATTCTTCATACTATGCACCGGCGCATGCTTGGACGAAGAATTCTAGGGCAATGCAAGCTCGCCAAGATCAAAAAATTGCTCATTCGACCGACCGTCAGCAGACGTCGCTAATTATGGGTGCCCCTGATAAAAAGTCTTACAAAATTGGCCCATGCGTCCAGCTCGCAGTACCAATCGGACCGGGTCAGTATAAAGGGTCTTCCGTTAGCAACTTGGGGCAAGTTCTTGTATGAACCCCAGGTTAGGAAGCAAAGTCAATACCTACGCACCCATGTGCTCAGTCTACCCGGGCTCATAAGAAGGGTACAAAGGTGAATCAACCCTCGCTTGACTTGCGCACCGTAATTAATCACAAGCGCAAAGCGAGAGAAACAACTATAGCATATGAAGTATCCTCCCCAGGACATCACTATGCCAATATTATTATCAACTGCTGCTGTAACAAAGCACCAGTACCTACAAAAAGGCAGTCGGCATTCCAGTGGCTGCAACCAAGGTCACCCATCCGGCTATAACCCGGACAATAGAAGATAGAGGAGTTGCCCCTTACCTCATGTTATTCTGCTCGGAAGGCTCCCTCTATGAGAGGAAGTTAGAAGTCCAGTACCTCTAGTCCATTGCTCTCGGCCAACGAGTCAAGAAGATGAACCTAAGGAGGACAAACAGTGAAACCCGCGAATGATATTTTTTGGGCACCCGCTTAAAGAAGAAGTTGTCAGCCACTGGAGGTAGTTCTTCCTTAGGACCCCAGGTGACTACGAAAGCTGGGAGTTATAATCCCCCGGACCTCTATGACAATCCAATGTTCCGAGAAGACGGTGATTCCTAAGGAATAAATACTGAGATCCCTGGGGGTAGCCACCCTAGTCAAGAGGATGCAGCTTCCTACGCTAGGGGGAGTATTACCTCCGAGTCTGAAGAGGATGCGGCACTACCAACTTTCCTGGATGACTATTCACGGTAAGGGACTGAGGCAGAAAGTGCGACGTCTACTGTCACATCTATTTTTTCCCATATGAGAAAAACATATATGGCAGAGAATAATTACGAGGGCCCCAACGATCGACAACATCTCGAAACCCTCTAGGCCATGATGCAGGACATGAGCGCATTAATGCAAGTCTTGACCCAATAATACTGGAAATCAAGACAAATTTGGCCTCACAACCAGCAAGGGCCTCTGGTCAAGCAAGCATGGATCCTGGGACCAACGGGGATATAAATGCAACTGCTCCACTCACTGATGGTAATCATCCCCTGCCCGGATCATTCACTCCTTCCACAGTCGATGAAGTTCGGGAAGCAATACGGGAGGTCCGAGAACTCTGAGCCCACTTAGACACAATGGACAATTGGGACTCACTACGCGAGCTTGGGATCCGAAAACCGTATCCCCTCGAATGAAGAGATATACCGTAACTGCCCAAGTACAAGCCCTTCAACTTGACTCCCTTTGATGGGAAGATACCCCCCCCTCGTAAGTTCATGAGTTACTTTGAGACGGCAACGGGACATCTACCTCGCAACGACGCCCTACTAACCAAGCTCTTTATCGGGATATTGTCTGAAATAACCTTCGATTGGTTCTACAGCCTCCAGGACAACTGTATTTCGTCATTCGATGATCTCAAAGGTCTTTTTCTCACTAAGTTCTACAACGGGAGAAATGACATGATGATGTCCTCTTTAATGGACATAACGCAAAGAGAGAATGAGTCGGTATGGGAGTACATCGAGCGGTACAGGCAAACGGCGCTAAAGTTATCCTCCGGTAACCCTGATTCCACACTGATGGACACCTGCCAGAGAAACCTCCTTCCCACGGTCATGTCACGTCCCAGTCCCAAAATACCGAGGGACTAGACACGTGGCAATGGCCAGCAACACACACCGATGGACAAACCCAATTTAATGGATCCATCAGGGCGTACTTAAGCTGTAATACAACAATAAGGATCCAATGATACAAGTCACAGTCTATTCTAATCTTATTTATAACAGATAATCACAGATCAAAAGCCAGAATAAATACAAATAAGTATAAACTAACATATCTCAATAAAAGTGTCTCGGGGAACAACCCGAGAATAAGTCTGATACATCAATGCAATAGAAAGGAAATAAAGTAACTAAAAACAGAAATAACTGAGTATATAAAGCCAATGCTCAGGAGAAATCCTCTGGCACAATCTCGCCCTCGGATTCTTGTACTGCTCCGATGTATGCATCTGTTCCTGCTTCTGCTAATGCTCCGGTCCCGTATACCTTGGGATAGATCTCGTCAGCTAATCCTGGGGACATAATCCGGATCCAGGTCCTCAGGGGACATAGCAAGGTACAAAATAACTCAAGCCAAAATAAATACAGTAAAATAGTCAATAAAATAAATAGGGTAAGTATGTAACCATCTATGTGAATGCAAGTGAGAGCATCACTAGTACTCAGGCTGAGACCACTACAAGCTCTGTGTCTAGGAGCCTGTAGCAGAGTTTACTATGTATTTTACTATGTGATTTACTATGTAGTATATATATATGAAATCAGCCTGTAGCCTGTGTGTCTCTTCTCACCTAATGTAATCTCATGTCCACGATGCCTCATGTCCATGTCACGTAAGATCATATATAATGCAGTAAGTCATATAATGTCTATGAATATAATGTCTATGTCATAAAAACTGTATCCTATACAGAATCACCATGAATATCTCAAGAAGATTCTGTCTCATAAATAGTGTCAAGTGTCCTGAGTTATGATATACTTGATAAGACAAGTACGAGAATGTATAGGGTCTCGGTATCCATGTCTAGTGACGTTACACAACTCTGCGTACGGTGTTGGCACCCGACTATTAATCGAACGCTAAGTAATGTCACTCGGTCCTAGGTCAAGCATGTACAACAATATAAATACAGTCAAGAAATAAATAACAAAACTGCAAAGTTGGCAAGGTACACTTGCATGTGGTTCTGGCTCCAACTGTAGCTCTGGTCTCAGTCTGATTTGCAGGTACTCCTCCTGTTGCTGAAATAAACATCACCATCAGATTTAAAAAATATCAAATAGCTAAAAATGCATGTCCTTGAGTCCAATTTGGACACAGGGACAAAAATGACAGTTTTTGGTCAAAGCGGGATCTATATATGGGCCGCTTTGCACCAAAAAATGTGTCAGAAGCAATGGTCTCCAAATTCGTCAAACTTAGTGTCAACAAGTCCAGAACGATGATACGAACCCAACAGAACTTCCAGAATTAGATTCTGATGAGCCGGTCACAAAATCGCCCGTCAAGTGGAGCCGCGGGGCCCACGATACGCGATTTTGTCAACGTTCTCAGAATCGAACCAAACTTGGGTCACAGGACCAGCGTATTGCTACGAGTCCGATGGCACAAGTTTTATTTTGATCCGACATGTGTACACAAAGTTATGATATGTTCCAGAACAGACGGATACGGGACGTTGTCGGCGGATACACGTTGATTCCGGTGTGCACGCACATCCAAATTAACTTCTGCAAAATCTCGCACGTCTGTATCAATGGCGCGCACCTTTTGGTGAAGACCGCACGCGACCAAGTCGTCCCGTTTGGCGGGACGTACTCAGTTCCGGAGGAAAATGGAGTATTATTTTTCCTGTTTTTGGATCGCGGTTCGCGATCGCCACAGGACGCGACGCACCGAGCGGCTTGCACAGGCATCGAGAGGGTCACGCAGCCTATGCGTCACAACTGACGGAACAGAAAACGGAGCAACAAGGAGAGAGAATCGGTTACCTGAACAGGGCTCCGTAGAACGAGTTTCTTCGTGTCCGGGTTACTGTTGTTGTGCCGTGTCCGAGTCTGCCGTGTCCTGGTTCTGCAGTGCTGCGGTGTCAGAGTCAGGGTTCAGCCGTGTCCGGGGCTTCACCGTGGCGGCTTAGGGCTACGCCGGAGGGGACGGCGCCGACAGAGGCGGCTAGGTGGACGAGGTCGGGGCTAGCCGGGGTCGGGTGGCTAGGGCTCGAGGCGGAGCTGCGGGTCGGGGATGGGTCAAGAGGGAAGAGGGTGATGGTGGTGGTGCTGGGCTGGGCTAGGGCGGAGGAGATAGCGGAGATGGTCGGGCTGTGGGGATTCGAGTTCAGGCGGTGGAGGAGGTTGGGCGCTAGGGCACGGTTCAGGCGGTGGTCGACGGGAGAGATGGTGGCGAGGGGAGAGGAGTTAGGGTTCAGGCGGTCGGGGAGTTCGTCGATGGAGGAGGAAGACGAGGGAGGTTCGGGTTCAGGGCTAGGGCGGCGAGGGCTGGTCGGGGGTTCGATGTCAGGCGGAGGAGGAGGTTGGGTTTTCCGGCGGCGGAGCGTGGAATTCGAGATAATTTATGGGGCCGAAACAGTAATGTCGGCTAGGATTAGGATTTAGGGTTTCGGCCGGGTTTCGGGTCCGGGTCGGGTTCACTTTGGATCTGACCCGACCCGTTAAGGCTGGGTTTGGTTCGGTTCGGTTTGATAGTGGTTCAGTTTGGTTTATTTCCAAATAAACCGGGTTCAGTCAGGGTTTAATTTGGTTTAAATATATATTAGTTTTTAGGGCTTTAAAAATGCTTCCGGGGTCCAATAAATTCTCGAAAAATTATCCTATGTCTAATTTTTCATTTCACACCAAAAAAATATTATTTTTATAATATTTTAATATTAATTAATATTATTTAAAAATTATTTAAATTCAAAATATCTTAGTTTAATTCCTCAAAAATTACAGAAAATTATAAAAAATCCAAATTAAAAATTTCTGAAAAATCAGGGGGTTTACAATCTACCCCCCTTAAGAGGATTGCGTCCTCGCAATCAAAGAATAACCGGTCAACAGAGATGACACGGTTGCAAACATTGTTCGAAGCATATCACGATCAAGGGGAATCAAGGTTGAGGGTTTTGAGAAGAACAAATAGGAAAAATTATTTTTTCCAAGCATTAAAAGTTATGCGATCTCCCGTATGAAGGAGATCTAGAAGACTACAGTTTAGAAAACTAGGTTATCACTTATAAAACGTTCTAGGTTGTTGATTATTAGCAAGTTCAAAATTACTAGGTTAAGGCTGAGGTCACGAACCAACATGCACGAACTAAAGCAAATCTAGAAGCAGATAACTATGAAAACTTACGAGCATTAGCTACTCCATGAATCTGCGCGTCCACCACTGTCATCGCATAAGCTTGTCCGCGTCCTTGTGGTGGATTCATCTACTGCTGCTGGGCTTGCTGGAAGAGTGCTGCTTGTGGTGCCAAGGGTGACCTCGGCTGATACCCTCCTGGAAGTGGTGGTATGACTCCTTCAACTTCCGTTTGCGGTGCTCCTAATGCTGGATAGGCTGGCCTCGGTACTGGTACCGCTTGTTGGTTAACCATTGGTGCTCTTTCTCGACGCTCAAGGCATTCCTTCAATGAATGCTGACTGGATCAGCAAGCTAAACATAATCTCCTTTTGCGTCTGCACTCATCCTCAATATGGCCTCGCTTGCGACAATATTAACAGATAGGTAGTGCCTGTAGAGATGCTTCTGGTGGCTGGTGCATGTGAGACTTCTTTGTAATTTCTTCCTGTGGTGCTCCGGCTGGTGTTGATATGGCTGGTTGATGAATCATCAATGCTTTCTCTCAATATTCAGGGCAATCCCTTACCGAATGCTTTTTGGATTCGCAAGATAAACATAGTCCCAATCTGCGTCGGCATTCTTTAGCGAAATAGCCTACCTTGCCACAGTAGTGACAAGTAGGAAGGACTAGTGCAAGTGGTGTAGATGCTCTCTGCGGTGGATTCTTCTATGGTCGCTTTGCAATTCTTTCTTGTTGTGTTTAGTCTGGTGATGATGCATACGGCCGCTTCTGGATGTACTCTATCCTTGTGTTGCACTCCAGGGGTCGTGCTGCAGTAAGAAAGTCCGCGTCTAAGGTAGTTGCAACGGAGCTGATTAACTTCCGTAGCTCGGAGCTAAATCTGTCGATGAACTTCTTTGCTTGGTTTTGCTGAGCTTCTTGATGAACCTTCTGATGGGCTTGCATCATTGCGTAGAATATTCGAAACATTTGTTGTTCGTCCATAGCCTGCCCTTGTGGAACGGTAGGCATCGGTAGAGTAAACTGCGTCGATGGTGGAACGTTATCTTGCTGAATTCTCGAGGCATGTTGACTTGCTTGACTGCGTTGTTGAGCGGATTGACCTTCTTCTACTGGTGTTACTTCCTCTTCATTGGTTACCAAAACATCCCGTGGTGATCTTGTAGGAGTCTCATTGTTTGATCATAAATCCATAACTCTGCAACCAAAATAAACAATAAGAGGCGCACAGGAATCAAGACAGGATGCAAGTCAAGAAATAAATTCGAGTCCGATATAGATATCAAGAACGTTTCAAGCAAGTGGATGAGATCCTTAAAAACTTATCCTATTCTTATTGCAGGCTTGCTTGGTCCCTAAGTTGAAACTGAAGCAATTTAGTCGTAGACCTGCATGGGCCACCACAAAAACTATGTCATGCCCCAGTCCCAAAATACCGAGGGACTAGACACGTGGCAATGGCCAGCAGCACACACCGATGGACAAACCCAATTTAATGGATCCATCAGGGCGTACTTAAGCTGTAATACAACAATAAGGATCCAATTATACAAGTCACAGTCTATTCTAATCTCATCCATAACAGATAATCACAGATCAAAAGTCAGAATAAATACAAATAAGTATAAATGAACATATCTCAATAAAAGTGTCTCGGGGAATAACCCGAGAATAAGTCTGATACATCAATGCAATAGACAGGAAATAAAGTATCTAGAAACAGAAATAACTGAGTATATAAAGTCAATGCTCAGGAGAAGTCCTTTGGCACAATCTCGTCCTCGGGTTCTGGTACTGCTCCGATGTATGCACCTGTTCCTGCTTCTGCTAATGCTCCGGTCCTGTATACCTCGGGATAGATCTCGTCAGCTAATCCTGGGAACATAATCCGGATCCAGGTCCTCAGGGGACATAGCAAGGTACAAAATAACTCAAGCCAAAATAAATGTAGTGAAATAGTCAATGAAATAAATAGGGTAAGTATGTAACCATCTATGTGAAATGCAAGTGAGAGCATCACTAGTACTCAGGCTGAGACCACTACAAGCTCTGTGTCTGGGAGCATGTAGCAGAGTTTACTATGTATTTTACTATGTGATTTACTATGTAGTATATATATATATAATCAGCCTGTAGCCTGTGTGTCTCTCCCCACCCAATGTAATTTCACGTCTCATGTCCACGATGCCTCATGTCCATGTCACGTAAGATCATATCTAATACAACAAGTCATATAATGTCTATGAATATAATGTCTATGTCATAAAACCTGTATCCTATACAGAATCACCATGAATAGCTCAGAAAGATTCTGTCTCATGAATAGTGTCAAGTGTCCTGGGTTATGATGTACTTGATAAGACAAGTACGAGAATGTATAGGGTCTCGGTATCCATGTCTAGTGACGTTACACAACTCCGCATACGGTGTTGGCACCCGAATATTAATCGGACGCTAAGTAAAGTCACCCGGTCCTAGGTCAAGCATGTACAACAATATAAATACAGTCAAGAAATAAATAACAAAACTGTAAAGTTGGCAAGATACACTTGCTTGTGGTTCTGGCTCCAACTGTAGCTCTGGTCTCAGTGTGATTTGCAGGTACTCCTCCGGTTGCTGACTATCAGATTCAGAAAATATCAAATAGCTAGAAACGTCTGTCCTTGAGTCCAATTTGGACACAGGGGCAAAAATGATAGTTTCTGGTCAAAGCAGGGACCACATGTGGGCCGCTTTGCACCGAAAAATGTGTCAGAAGCAATGGTCTCCAAATTCGTCAAACTTAGTGTCAATAAGTCCAGAACGATGATACGAACCCAACGGAACTTCCAGAATTGGATTCCGATGAGCCGGTTACAAAATCGCCCGTCAAGTGGAGCCGTGGGGCCCACGATACGCGATTTTGTCAACGTTCTCAGAATCGAACCAAACTTGGGTCACAGGACTAGCGTATTGCTATGAGTCTGATGGCGTAAGTTTTGTTTCGATCCGACGTGTGTACACAAAGTTACGATGTGTTCTAGAACAGGCAAATATGGGGCATTGTTGGCGGATACGCGTTGATTCCGGTGTGCACACACATCCAAATCAACTTCTGCAAAATCTCTCACGTCCGTATCAACGGAGCACACCTTTTGGTGAAGATCGCACGCGACCAAGTCGTCCCGTTTGTCGGGGCATACTCAGTTTCGGGGGAAAATGGGATATTATTTTTCATATTTTTGGATCGCGGTTCGCGATCGCCACATGACGCGATGCACCGAGCGGGTTGCATGGGCATCGAGAGGGTCACGTAGCCTACGCGTCACAACTGGTAGAACAAAAAATGGAGCAACGAGGAGAGAGAACGGGTTACCTGAACTGGGCTCCGTAGAACGAGTTTCTTCGTGTCCGGGTTAGTGTTGTTGTGCTGTGTCCGAGTCTGTCATGTCCTGGTTCTGTAGTGCTGCGGTGTCGGAGTCAGGGTTCAGCCGTGTTCGGGGCTTGACCGTGGCGGCTCAGGGCTACGCCGGAGGGGACGGCACCGACGGAGGCGGCTAGGTGGACGAGGTCGGGGCTAGCCGGGGTCGGGTGGCTAGGGCTCGAGGCGGAGCTGCGGGTCGGGGACGGGTCGAGAGGGAAGAGGTTGATGGTGGTGGTGCTGGGCTGGGTTAGGGCGGAGGAGATGGTGGAGATGGTCGGGCTGTGGGGGTTCGAGTTCAGGCGGTGGAGGAGGTTGGGCGGCTAGGGCACGGTTCAGGCGGTAGTCGACGGGAGAGATGGTGGCGAGGGGAGAGGAGTTAGGGTTCAGGCGGTCGGGGAGTTCGTCGATGGAGGAGGAAGACGAGGGAGGTTAGGGTTCAGGGATAGGGCGGCGAGGGCTGGTCGGGGGTTCGATGTCAGGCGGAGGAGGAGTTTGGGTTTTCCGGCGACGGAGCATGGAATTCGAGATGATTTATAGGGCCGGAACAGTAATGTCGGCTAGGATTAGGATTTAGGGTTTCGGCCGGGTTTTCGGATCCGGGTCGGGTTCACTTTAGATCCGACCCAACCCGTTAAGGGCTGGGTTTGGTTCGGTTCGGTTTGACAGCAGTTCGGTTTGGTTTATTTCCAAATAAACCGGGTTCAGTCAGGGTTTAATTTGGTTTAAATATACATTAGTTTTTAGGGCTTTAAAAATGCTTCCGGGGTCTAATAAATTCCTGAAAAATTATCCTATGTCTAGTTTTTTATTTTACACCAAAAAAATATTATTTTCATAATATTTTAATATTAATTAACATTATTTAAAATTTATTTAAATTCAAAATACCTTAGTTTAAATCCTCAAAAATTACAGAAAATTATAAAAAATCCAAATTAAAAATTCCTGAAAAATCAGGGGATTTACAGGTCAGGCTCTGGATGAGCGACTCTCAGTTTCAAAACTGGATGACGTTCATCATAAATGATGTCGGTACTGAAAAGAAGGTGAAGGATGTCACGCCCCGATCTCCCGCAGGCAAATTGGCCGTTCCCGCTAGGCGGGAATCACCCTCGCCAGCGCTCCCGCGGAACGATCGCTTAACCCATCCGGGCGTGATGTCGCACGAGCGTGAGCCACGTCCGTGCAAGGCCATGATTCATTGGCTGGCGGTTAGAGTTCTAAGCCACAGAGTCGCACAGATTGTCCGAGTGCAGCGGAGTTTAGGAACGCATAGCAATCGGTAACAGGTTCACTGAGTCGACAATATAGCGGAAGCATTGAAACAAGTAAAGTAATCTCTTTATTGATATGAAACATGTATTACAGGCGGCGTATAGCCGAGATTACAAGTCGCTCAAGCCTCTCTCTCTGAAACAGTAAAAGCGTACCAAGTGGGTACAACTGTGGAATGAATGTAAAGGCGATGGTCAGGCGATGTTCACAACTTATGTCTTGTATATGTGCTTCAGTCCCGGACGCACCGTTGCAAGGCTTCAGAGGGAACTCCTGGCCTTAGCACGCACGAAGGAGGCATCCGCACCGCACGAGGTTCTCCCGCACCCTGCATACAAACTGGTGGATTATCAGTATATTGAATGCACTGGTGGGGAAGCTACTCGCCCGCTCGATAAATCCAAACACGTAATACAGGTTCCGTGCACAACTATTAAGTTGTCTTTCTAGTTGCCTTAGGATCAGTTTCATGCAGATATTGAATAGCTTAACGTGTCGGGCAGTGTGCCGTGCGATGTTAGAGGAAACACGGCGAGACTTACCAACTTACCATCTCCTTCCCTGTCCAAGGCAAACACGTTAATTCACGCACGGGCAAGTATAACATTCAGGAGGCATAACATATGCAAACACGAGGGTCGTTTTAACAGGATCGTTCAGGTGTTTAGTTGTTCTTGATGCGATGCAGTGACTCGCACGCGGATAGCCACTAAGCGAGGATGACTTATCTATATGAACACGATCGCTGGCAAAGCCATTATGGACACTAGTCTTAAACGAGAGTAGTTTGCAACGAAAGTACAGTGGGTGCTACAAGCCATCTCGTTTAGTACAGTAGACTATACAGTAAGTTCAGCCATGGAGCGGATGGTATGCAGCGAAAGAACGGTAGGTGCTGCACACTATCTCGTCCAGTACAGTTGGCTGAAACAGTGGAGTTCCATCCGGATCGGAGCGGCCCCAGTGCCCCGGAGACCGTCCGTGGAACTATGCCTCATTTCCGAGTTGTCCGCGACATGCAGGTCAGGGTCAGGGTCAGTTTCCCCTTCACTAGATACTCGAGTACTGTAGAACAGGAGTACAGTGGTACAGTGGTACAGTGGTACAGTATAACAGTAGTACAGTAGTGCACGATTACAGGAGGTGCTTGAATCATGATTCTGTACAGTCAATAACTTGCCTTGATGTATTCCCCTGGTTCGGGGCTGCTTTGGTGACCTAACGGTCCCGGATACTTGCAGGTTCGTTCAGGCACGGAACGACTACGTAGTAGTCTTCCGGGGTTTGGATAAAAACAAGGCAACATTCAAGCAGACAAGCATGCGTTTCTAAGGAAAGTAAGCAGGCACGTTGCTCGGACCCGAAGGTAGTCCGAGAGATGAAACCATTAAGGGACTTAGCATGCGAGGGTCTGAATATAAGCAGTATTTCCTTTTCCATGTTCTAGCAAGCAATATGGGTTGGGATTATTCCCTTAGCTAGGTGCGTTGGATTTATTAGCATGCAGGGGGTGAATCACCTAGCGACTAGCATAAACATTCCAGATTTTATGTGTGCTAGCTAAGCAAGGACAAGTTCACCGTAGCCACCCACCTTAGCGATGATTCGCTTCGGTAGAGCGATACGTCTGAGCGAGCCTCTGAAAGTCCAAGCCGGATTCCTGTAGGGACAAGTCTGGATATCCTTTGCTTCTCGTTCGAGGCAAAGCGGGTCGAGACAGTTGTACTATTACCGATTGAGTCGGCAGTCCGCTTGAGCGGAACAGGGTGTTACATCCTACCCAACTTAGAAAAAGTCTCGTCCTCGAGACTTACTAAGGACAAGCAGAAATCTAGGGTTGAGGCAATCCTAGACAAGTCGTTTGTACTTGTTTCATTTGGATATTCACTTGCACAAGCGTCGAAATTAGCATATCGCTTAGACTGGATCGTGCGCACTTTTGAAGTGCACTTCTAGCTTAAACACGTCAACCAGCTTAGTGACAGCGAAGTCTTAGCACTCGAGTTTCACCTTTTCCTAAGTCTTGGATGGTGCACTAGTTCAAGGCGTCCCTCGAATAGATGCATTCAACCAAACTTAGAGTTAGTGAAAATCGGACAAGCTACTAGCGATACTCTCAGGGGTTCGCACAGGTTGGCACAAAGGCCACTCGCAGCATACAACCAGACAAGCAAGCATATCATTCAAAATGCATTTTGAAAGTATTTAGACTTATTGTTGGAACATCCCATCGAGGCATTGAGAGAGAGCGTGCACATAACCCACGAACGAGCTTTCGAAACAGAGATATCGAATTGAGGACAAAGGCGTAAAAGCCAGGCTCTGATACCAACATGTCATGCCCCGATCTCCCGCAGGCAAATCGGCCGTTCCCGCTAGGCGGGAATCACCCTCGCCAGCGCTCCCGCGGAACGATCGCTTAACCCATCCGGGCGTGATGCCGCACGAGCGTGAGCCACGCCCGTGCAAGGCCATGGTTCATTGGCTGGCGGTTAGAGTTCTAAGCCACAGAGTCGCACAGATTGTCCGAGTGTAGCGGAGTTTAGGAACGCATAGCAATCGGTAACAGGTTCACTGAGTCGACAATATAGCGGAAGCATTGAAACAAGTAAAGTAATCTCTTTATTGATATGAAACATGTATTACAGGCGGCGTATAGCCGAGATTACAAGTCGCTCAAGCCTCTCTCTCTGAAACAGTAAAAGCGTGCCAAGTGGGTACAACTGTGGAATGAATGTAAAGGCGATGGTCAGGCGATATTCACAACTTATGTCTTGTATATGTGCTTCAGTCCCGGACGCACTGTTGCAAGGCTTCAGAGGGAACTCCTGGCCTTAGCACGCACGAAGGAGGCGTCCGCACCGCACGAGGTTCTCCCGCACCCTGCATACAAACTGGTGGATTATCAGTACATTGAATGCACTGGTGGGGAAGCTACTCGCCCGCTCGACAAATCCAAACACGTAATACAGGTTCCGTGCACAACTATTAAGTTGTCTTTCTAGTTGCCTTAGGATCAGTTTCATGCAGATATTGAATAGCCTAACGTGTCGGGCAGTGCGCCGTGCGATGTTAGAGGAAATACGGCGAGACTTACCAACTTACCATCTCCTTCCCTGTCCAAGGCAAACACGTTAATTCACGCACGGGCAAGTATAACATTCAGGAGGCATAACATATGCAAACACGAGGGTCGTTTTAACAGGATCGTTCAGGTGTTTAGTTGTTCTTGATGCGATGCAGTGACTCGCACGCGGATAGCCGCTAAGCGAGGATAACTTATCTATATGAACACGGTCGCTGGCAAAGCCATTATGGACACTAGTCTTAAACGAGAGTAGTTTGCAACGAAAGTACAGTGGGTGCTACAAGCCATCTCGTTTAGTACAGTAGACTATACAGTAAGTTCAGCCATGGAGCGGATGGTATACAGCGAAAGAACGGTAGGTGCTGCACACTATCTCGTCCAGTACAGTTGGCTGAAACAGTGGAGTTCCATCCGGATCGGAGCGGCCCCAGTGCCCCGGAGATCGTCCGTGGAACTATGCCTCATTTTCGAGTTGTCCGCGACATGCAGGTCAGGGTCAGGGTCAGTTTCCCCTTCACTAGATACTCGAGTACTGTAGAACAGGAGTACAGTGGTACAGTAGTACAGTATAACAGTAGTACAGTAGTGCACGATTACAGGAGGTGCTTGAATCATGATTCTGTACAGTCAATAACTTGCCTTGATGCATTCTCCTGGTTCGGGGCTGCTTTGGTGACCTAACGGTCCCGGATACTTGCAGGTTCGTTCAGGCACGGAACGACTACGTAGTAGTCTTCCGGGGTTTGGATGAAAATAAGGTAACATTCAAGCAGACAAGCATGCGTTTCTAAGGAACATAAGCAGGCATGTTGCTCGGACCCGAAGGTAGTCCGAGAGATGAAACCATTAAGGGACTTAGCATGCGAGGGTCTAAATATAAGCAGTATTTCCTTTTCCATGTTCTAGCAAGCAATATGGGTTGGGATTATTCCCTTAGCTAGGTGCATTGGATTTATTAGCATGCAGGGGGTGAATCACCTAGCGACTAGCATAAACATTCCAGATTTTATGTGTGCTGGCTAAGCAAGGACAAGTTCACCGTAGCCACCCACCTTAGCGATGATTCGCTTCGGTAGAGCGATACATCTGAGCGAGCCTCTGAAAGTCCAAGCCGGATTCCTGTAGGGACAAGTCTGGATATCCTTTGCTTCTCGTTCGAGGCAAAACGGGTCGAGACAGTTGTACTATTGCCGATTGAGTCGGCAGTCCGCTTGAGCAGAACGGGGTGTTACAAAGGATGCCCGTCTCTTGGGAATACAGATCTCCGTCGCTGATAATAGGAGAAAATGCTCCTAAAACAACAACAACAACAACAACAGCCACAACAGCGCCCAGGATAGCAAGGGAATGCAGGCTCTTGTCGCCAATATAACCAAGAAGCCCAAGCAAAAGCCCATAGAGGCTCGAAAATCGAAGAAAACTTATTCCTTCAAAGATGATGATGTCATGGCCATCTTTGATGTACTAATAAAGGAAAATAAGCTTTGGCTCCCCGACATCAAGTGTCCTGTTGAGACAGTCGAGGTAAATAATCCAAAGTACTGCCACTACCATCGATACATCCACTATTCAATATGGGATCGCTATATACTGAAGCGGTACATCCAGCATTTGCTCGACACCAAGGCTCTCACCTTAGACTTCGATGACAAAAAAGTTATCGTGAACATGGTGTCTCTCTAGTTCGGCAACTTTTTGACGACGGAAGTCCAAGACGGAGTGATCCCGATCCCTAGGGCAACAATGGTGGTTGTCAATATCCTGCCAGCTCATGACCAAATAGTCGGACTGATACATCTCACCACATCACGGGGGGAGGTCATATGGGTTCATCTAGATCTTGCTCCAGATATGATGCAGCAGGCAACACCTTCCGCCACCAAGTCCAAGGGCAAGAAGTCCAAGTCCTGCTACACGGTTTCTATCCCTTCCAAAGAAGCTATAGCAGGAATAACTAGGTCAGGACTGGCGTACCAACAAGAGTATGACATCCCTGATGATGGTGCTCTTCTAATCATCGCATTCGATCCGGTTCCATCCCACCCTCCAGCAGCTGACAAGTCCAAGCAGAGCAACTGGAGAAGCCCTATAACTTTGATATCTTGGCACAACTGGCCAATACCCCAGCCAAGTTGTCACTATTTGAGCTTCTTCGACTCTCCAAAGATACTCGGGTTGCTCTGAGTAAGGCATTACAGAATGCCGACACCTACCTAGCATAGGTCAAGCCTCCAGCTGAAGATTATATCGCATGCTCCCTCTGCAATAATATGATGGTAGCGATACCCAACATCACGTTCTCGCAATAAGACATGTTACTGAAGAAAAATTGGCACGATCGTCCTCTGTACTACACAGGGTACATCGGCACCATCAAGGTGGACCGAATGCACATTGACCCCGGTTCGTCAATCAGCATCATCCCATGGAGTCTGCTTCAGATCTTGGATATCCCGATGCATCGCCTAGAAGCAACCGATATTGCCATCAGTGGCTTCAACGCTTAGAGGAGCTACCCTTTGGACAAGATTCTCCTGAAGTGTCAGATAAGCGACTTAAAAATAGAGGTCACCTACTACGTCATAGATGTAGACATATTCTACAACATCCTGTTAGGACATCCATGGATACATCAGTATATGATCGTGCCACCAACCTTGCACCAGTGCTTGAAGTATGTGGACGATAAGGGCATCTTCAAGACAGAATTTGTCGACGTTGATCCATGCATAGGGGTCAAGGCCTATTACTCTGACTCGATCTTCTACAAGAAAGTCCACCAAGATGAAGGTGGCAATGATGCTGATGATGAGGCAGAGACTAGGACAACATCGGATGATCCCTTGAGAGTCTATCTCAAAGCAAGCGCTCCTGATACAGCCCCTCCCCTTATAGTAAAACTGCACAGGAAGGCACCTGAACCTCTGGTTGTTCGCCTTCATAGACCGAGTCAACCGCTGAAGGAAGATCCGACACCTGCTATGACTTTTGAACCCCTAGTGGTAAAGCTGTACAGGAGACCTCCAAAGTCGTCGTTCGTACTGGGGGTAGATCTCGAAAAGGACAAACTGGAGAAGTACGTAGCCGCTCATGCTAACATCCATTCTCTTGAAGATGTAATTCCTGAGGATAAGATACCTTACTTTATGAATAAAGGGCTATCTTTAAACTACTCGAATATTGCACATTTCAATACATTATATTCCATGGTGCACGGTCTAGTCTTGCACCTGTATACACAGGTGACTTCTGCCCATGCAGTAAACCGAGTTCTCCCCGGTCAGAACTCCTACTTCAAAGTTCCAACAAGGAAGATGGGAGACAAACCCATCATCTTCGGTAGAGTGGAGAGTCCTCAATCCTCCGTCCCAGAGGAACTGGAGCCAGAACTCGATGCCGACAAGATACCACTTTACCAGTACAGTTCTCAAACAAAACACCTCATCCAGAAGATGGGGTACGAACAGAAAGCCACTAGAGGCTTGAACTACGATAAAGTACGATGGTTTTCTCTATGTCTGCAGGCTCCTGCAGGCAAGTCCGTGGACTACTATCATAAGACCAAGCAAGGCTTAGGGTACGCCACGCCTCCCACAACCCTAGAAGGCTCAGATGAAGAAGACGAGTCACACTCTCACTCTTTATAATCTTCCTCTTGGGACTCCAATGTCAGTATCGGGGAGATCCTCAAACAAATATTGCCTGCCAACATTGTGTCAGCTGACCCTGAGGAAGACGACGAGGATCCATCTGAACTCTTTGAAGTAGAACCGTGGACCCAATTCCTAGACGCGCAATATGAGATACGGTTCGAACAACAAGAATCTTCCATTGAGGATGAAGTCATATAAATTGATCTGGGTGATGAATCCTCTCCTAAATCGATCTTCATCAGTAAGAGTCTATCCAATAAGGATTTAAAATCCATACTACAGCTCGTCAGAAAATACATTGATGTCTTTGCCTGGAGTTACGAAGATATGACGGGACTGTACCCCCAAATTGTGGTCCACAAAATCAATATTTTGCCGAACGCTAAGCTAGTCAAGCAACAACAATGGCAATTTTAGCCAGACATCATGAATGCCATCGAAGCTGAAGTCAACAAACTAATAGCTAGTGGCTTTATCCGTGAGGAACAACATCCGGATTGAGTTGCCAACATCGTGCCCGTCGTAAAAAAAAACAAAAAGATCCAAATCTGTATTGACTTTCATGATCTGAATATGGCATGCCCTAAGGACGAGTTTACCCTTTCGATCACAGATATAATGATCGACAACACTTGTGGCTTCGAGCGCATGTCCTTCATGGATGGATTCTCATGCTACATTCAAATCAAGATATTTTTTGACGACCAAAAGCATACATCGTTCCGAATGTCGATAGGAGTATACTGCTACACAGTCATGCCTTGAGTTGAAGAACACATATGCTACATACCAGCGACCTATGAGCACCATCTTCCGTGAACATCTGTGCAAGATAGTAGAATGTTATGTTGATGACATTGCTATCAAGATTTGCTCCAAAGATGATCACCTTCGGGACTTGAAGACATTGTTCGATCTCATGCGTGTGCACCAGCTCAAGATAAATCCCACCAAATCCTTCCTAGAAGTCTCCAACGATAAATTTTTGGGTTTTGTCATAACTTCAAAGGGTATCTACGTGGACCTCGACAAGACTAAAGCCATCCTTGAAATGCACCCACCGAAGAACCTTAGAGAACTTTGTGGCCTTCAAGGAAGACTGGCATATATCAGGAGGTTCATATCAAACCTCTCTGGGCATTGTCAGCTATTCACTCAGCTTATGAAGAAAGAAGTCTCCTTTGTCTGGAATGAAGAATGCCATCGTGCCTTCGACGATATCAGAAAGTATTTCATGAATCCCCCAGTATTGGTGGCCTCCATTGTGGGAAGACACTTCTCACTATATGTGCGGGTACTGGATCACTCCCTTGGAGCTCTACTAGCTTAGAAAAGTGATGCAGGTCATAAGCAGGCTATCTACTATCTCAGCAAAATGATGGCCGGCGCAGAGCACAGGTACAACCCCATCGAGAAGGAGTACCTTGCTCTAGTCTTCGCCATTCAGAAGACCAAATATTACATGGCAGGACAAAACATTCATGTGATCTTGTGAGTTAATCCTCTCAGGGTTCTTATGATTAAACCTGGAGCGCTTAATTCTTGCCTAGCCACATAAGAAATACTTTTATCACCATACGATATGGTATTTGTCCCACAAAAGAAGGTCAAAGACCAAGTATTGGCAGATTTTCTAGCATCCCACTCTGTACTGGAATCCTCGAAGCTTTACGAGAAGATCCCAGATGAAGTAACGGGCTCAAACATGACCTCAAGCACATAAGCCATTTGACGAATGTTCTTCGACGATGCTTCAAGAACCGGGCCCAAAGACGATATTTTTGCTGGCGTCGGGATAATACTAATTTTCCCACACGATCTGGTCATAAACTGCGCTTACTCCCTTATAGATCCATGCTCCAACAATGTGGCAGAGTACAATATCCTTGTCATTGGGCTCCAACTCGCTAAACAAGTGGGAGTAGACTACCTGGAAGCCTACGGCGATTCCAAGCTGATAGTCAGTCAGGTCATGGGTGAATATGAGGTCCGGCACGAGGACTTGATTTTCTACCACCAAGACACACTTGGAATAATCTTCACCTTCGAGGGGTTCTTCGTAGAACACGTCCCTCGACTGCAAAACATTAAGATCGATGTCCTGGCCGGCCTCCCTGCCTCTGTAGTAGTCTCGGTCAAAACCTATCAGTTGATCACAATGGTCAGTCAAGAGCTGGTCTAACCAAAAATAATCTCTGTCTGTGTATGAGCTACTCAATAGAGACAAACACCGACTCCAAAGACTAGAGACTCCCATTCATCAACTACGCAGTCTATGAAATTCTCTTCGAGAACCCAAAGGAATCTACTTCTATAAGAAGACGTTCCTTCCTGTTCTACTATGGTATGGCTACCAAAATGCTGTATCGTCGTTCCTACGATGGTCTTTTTCTACGATGCCTATCGAATGAATAAGCGAAATAGGCTCTCTGCGAGGCTCACAACAGGGTTTACGGTGTCCATCAGCCCGGACCCAAGCTACTGGACCGCCTCCGGAGAATGGGTTACTATTAGCCAATAATGGTAGTGAATGCTATTGACTATGCAAGGAAGTGTCAAGCATGCCCAATCCACGCAGACTTTATCCACCAGCCATCAGAATTCCTATATCCAATGGTAGAATCTTGGCCGTTTAAAGCATAAAGAATGGACATTATCGGGCTAATTAGTCTACCTTCTTCTATGTGACATCGGTTTATCTTGGCTATCACTGACTACTTCTCCAAATGGATGAAAGTTGTTTCACTCATTGAAGTCACGACATCAAACGTGATCAGCTTTATCAAGCATCATGTCATGTACCATTTTGGCTTGCCACGGAGGATCATCCAGGACAATGGTCCACAGTTTATATTTCATATTTTTTTTTGATTTTGTGATAAAACTGAATCCAAAATGTAGCCTCGACGACCTATAACTCAGCAACAAATGGTCTGGTGAAAGCATTCAACAAGACCATTATAAAGCTACTCAAATAGTTTGTGTCATCCAATAAGCGAGACTGGAATGAGAAGCTGGTGAATGTCTCTAGGCCTACCGAACCATGGATCGGACACCTACTGGCAGCACGTCATTCTCCTTAGTCTAAGGGAGTGAGGCAGTCCTCCCTCTCGAGATCCAAATCCCCTCGCTCCGCGTGGCCCTCTCCAACTAATTGACTGTTGACGACAATCACCGCCAATGGCTACAAGAGTTAGAAGCACTCGACAAAAAATGTCTCTTAGCTCAACAACGCATTGAGCTGTACCAAGCTCGCCTTTTGGGAGCCTTCAACAAATGGGTCAAGAAGAGGACTTACTAAGTGAGTGACCTCGTCCTGATAGTAAGAAGACCGATGGTCATGACCCACAAGACGATCGGTAAATTCTAACATAAATAGGAGGGTCTATTTATCGTGAAGTTCGTCTTCTCCAACGGCACCTATCAACTCACAAAATTCAATGGCGACTTGCTCATGATGCCTATCAATGGCAAATTCCTCAAAAAGTACTATATCTAAGCTAGACCGGTACTCCCCTTACTATCAGCGGGATAACCAAAATATACGGTGTATATTCCCCGTCGTTCATTATTGGCAAGCATGTAATCACAATATGCAATTTTCTTGCCACAAAATTTTGATGGAATCCATTGTCTGTATTCAGGAATCCTGAATATGCCACAGACAGTGGATCCTCAAAAGATCTCCAGCGGAACCATCTTCAGGTCTATCCATACTTTTGGGTAGACCATATACAATCAGTTTTTTTGGACATTAGTTCACGTCCATATCACCTCTGAACTATTGTCCTAACCGATTATCCCTAGTTGGGTATGCTATGTCCATATTACCTCTGAGCAGACATCTTTGTATGACTATCGATCGTCACGTTCATATTACCTCAGACATCGGTCGTTATTTAAACTTATCACCCGTACTTAACTCTATATACGCCAGCGATGTTAATTTCATAAAATTTGCCACGTTCATATCACTTCTGGCAAGGCTTGTCTCGAACCTATTACTTGCTCTTAGGTGTGCAAGAAGTAATGGATCCGCAAAATCTATCACATCCATATCACCTTTGATAGGGTTTCATTTAGAATTTATTACTTGTACTCCAGTACACAAGAAGTAATAGGTCCACCAAAGTTCTCCTAGTAGGATGTCCTCAACAAAAGCAAACTGTTGACGTCCATATTACCTCTGAACTATGAGCTGCCTATATTATCTATCCAAAGAAATTTTTTATGTCCATATTACATCTGGCTCATTTTCTTTTCCTTCCACAAAAATATCGGGATCGTACCTAACCTCTCGTTATAACTATCGATTAGCTCATGTCCATGTTACCTCTGAGCTATCATTCTCGCATCCTCCCCAGTAGGGTTTGCCATGTCCATATAACCTATGAGCAAAATCTTCTGACTTGACTATCGATTAGCACGTCCATATTACCTCTAATATCGGTTGCCATCTAAACTTAGCACCCGTACTTAACTCTGAGTATACCAGCGGTGTTAAGTCCACAAAACTTGTCACGTCTATATCACCTCTGGCAGGGATTGTTTCGAATCTATTACTTGCACTCAAGTGCGCAAGAAGTAATAGGTCCACCAAAAATCCCCCTGTGGGATATCCGTAAAAGACTACAGTATTGTACTACGTCCATATTACCTCTAGTATGGTACCCAAAGTTCACAAGAATAATCCCAACAAAAGGAAAAAAAGCTTTTATTTCTTCCAAACGGGGAACCAAAAGCAAACTACATTTGAGGACTTACTCACACCTAAATAAAATCAAAATAATAAAATAATAATAATAATAAAAGAAGGAAGGAACAACCACTAATGCTACCGATCAGTGCATGTAGTGCCCCGCTCCGCGTAGGCACTATATACAAGTGATATCGCTTTGCTTGCTCGAGAGGAAGCCTTCTCGAAGTGTTCTCCGATCGAAACACAAAATGATTGATCTAAGTGAGTGGAAAGAACTTTATTCTCTGATTCTTGCACGCCTTAATAATGAATCTGAGTTTTTGAAATGCTTGTTTGCTAAGTAGCTAATGTTGGCATTGGAAATGATAGAACGAGAACTGCATGCTTAACTAGAGAACTTGTATGCTTGTCTAAAAAAAGATAGAACATTGCCATGCTAAGTCAAGATAGAAAAGAAATATTGCGTGCTTAGTTACACTGATACCACTATCAAACGAACCCTTGCCATGCTAAAAAAATAAATAAAGTAATTGCTTGAACAAGCCTCTTTGTCATATGCTAAGTAAGAGTAAATTGCATGCTTTAGTAAAAAAAAAAAGAGATAGAAAAACTACTATCATGCTTGCTTACATAGATATTTCTTGCATGTTCCATATTATATTGGAAGAGATAGAAATTGTATGCTAGTTGTTATGAAAATTGTTATCGTCCTTGCTAATATATGTTTCGCTTGCATGTTTTCTTATATCGAACTGCTAAAAGTGATTAATTTGTAAGCAGGGACTAATAGTGCGCCCTAAGGTACAGTCTTTGTGATCTAGTGGGGTGTGCTATTAGTTGTGTGAAAAAAACAATGAACCTGTCGCTCATTTTGAAAAGAAGAAAAGATATATTTTGCTTGATTATTGCTTGCTTGCATTATAGATGATTCATGTCATGCATTGGTCTCGGACACTTGTGCACAAGGGTTATCTCTCGAACGGTTCCTGGGACAATAGAAATCGGTCGGTCCGGAAGAGATTTTGTTGCATCCTGAGGATACGGTCCTACGGGATCTAGTGGGGGTATTTTGTCTATTATTGTTGTGCGAAACCCATGATGTCACATCTGCTAGTATTCGTGTGTTTTTGGTGAAGTGCTGAACCTTGATTCACAGCTGTCGATACACGCACGTGCTAGTGCAGAGCTGAACCTTGAGTCACCGCTGCTAATCATGGGGCTACCCATGGACCATCATGTAGTTAGGGCGCATGCTAGGTTAGCCTTCTTGCATACTTAACTGTTTGACGCAGAGAAGAACATGGAATAGAACGTATATGTTTATGAAAATTATTGCTAACTTGTATGTCTGCTACAGGGATAACCGTTCGGCGAAGGGTAAGAACCACTGAATAAGTGATGCATTAATTTTTGATTATGCTTTGAATCTTGTTTTGTACCTAGACTTGCATGTTTCACTTGATGTTCACTATTGCCCCTTAGTAACAAATTAATCAGTCCGCTAGAATAACTTGTGTTACCAAAGAGTTAGTAAATATGGTGCACGATATATGCTATGCACTGCATGATAGAACATTGTCCCGATTGTATGCTTAAATATGCAAACTATTTTTAAAACTATATTTTTGAAAGAAGTAAACTGACTCTAACCCTATGTTGCATGAAATAAATATAGGTAAAAGTAGCAAGATCACTAGGAATGTAATATTTTGCCACATGCTTACTTAGTGTTGGTTTTAGGGAGTGCTGCTTCTGTTCGTTGATTTTATACTCACCAGTACTTTCTCCAAAGTGTTGACCTACTAACAGTTTGCTTGTTCGCAGGTGCTGGATCGTCCAAGTAAGCGATAGCCGTGCCTTATCCCCAGGACCCAAAAATTTGGAGTCGATGCCTTGAGCCGTATCGAGTTATGCTTTGAGCTGCTTTTGTATAAAGAGATGTAATGTATGGAACGATGTCATTGTATTCGAAAGAGTGCTTGAGCGAATTATAACCTCGGCCAAGCATCGCTTGTAACACTTTTGAATATCAATAAAGATGCTTATTTCCTTATGCCATTGTGTTCTTTACTTTCTGCAAAATGTGTTGTTGCTTCCATCTTGAATAGCTTACTTGCCATTGTTCAAGCTTTGGCCTTGTGCAAGCACAAATTAGGCTTGCATGGTATCACGCTCGTGCGAGGATGGTCGGTCCCGCAAGGACCCAAGCGAGGACGAACGGCCTTGCGGGATCGGGGCATGACCGTGCACAACTCTTCTAATCGTCCTCGGAGATGGGCAGCTCTGGCATTAATCTTACCTTTGACCCGGCGTTCGGCTTCTTGAGCTATAACAACGGGATCACCAAGGTGAGCATAAGCCTGGTGCTTCTCCTCCAGTTTCTTCAGAGTATCTTCAAGGGAAGCAGAAGACTGGGCCACAGTACAAGATTGTATGCGGATAGCCTCCCACTCTTGGCGGGCCTCATGAACATCACCCTCCAGGATCTTCAGGTTGGCCTGGAGTTGTGCAATCTTTTGCTGGATCTCAGCAATAGTATGGGAAACCCCATCTTCTCGAGCAAGACAAGCTGCCTCGCTTACGTCTAACTCGGTATGTTGGAGTTCCAGCTTCTTGAGTTCTTGCTCAAGATCCGCCTTGGTTTTCCTATAGACAACCTTCACTTGTTCTATGGAGTCCAGGAGGCGTTCATACTCTGTGGCCACTGTCACAGTGACATCAACCTGTTGCACCTACTATAACTCGTTCAAGCGATGTTCTACTTCAGTTAACTTCTGAAGCAGCAGGTCAGCCGTCTGCTCAGATCCATGAAGGGTCTTCAAAATCTGTATCTGACTCAGGGCACTGTGCTTAGACCAAACGAAAGGCATCCCTCGTCCCAGAACATTTTTAACTCCTTTCTTTAATAATATATAGAAGCCCTGAAGTATAACCCTAGAAGTGGCTGTCATCGCAACTTCCGTAGAAGGCGTTAATGGAGCCAAAACCGAAGAGATTACAAGCAATACGAAAATCTAGGTAGCCTGTGAAGCAGAGGGGACAACACTTGAAAAATTAGGTGGTAGAACCACAGTTGCTAGATGATGAGTTGCTTTCGCAGTGGCCAAACTCTGTCCCGTCCAAAGTGGTATCTGGATGCCAGGCAAACTAGCAAGCTTGGCCTTCACGCCAGTAAGACCCGGAATAGATCCCTCGGGAAGAACGCTACCCCCAGCAGCTGAGGAAGATGAGAATGCATGTCACCCAAGGTCAGCCCGGAGGAGGTGACGAAGTGGTCGCCACACCAAGTAGGTCCACAACAGTAGAGGCCTCCCCTACACTAGCCTCAACAGGAGGCCCCGTCGGGTGTTCTCCACCCACAGAAGAGTGAGAGAAAGGCTCAGCCTCCCCGTGAGCTCCTTCTCCTTTCCTCAGGTCTTCCTCGAAAATCGACACTCCGGGGAGATCAGCATCAGAAGCAGGCCCCATTCCTGCGGAAGGTCCCTCAAGAGGTTCTCCAACCACAGAGAAAGATGGGACAGACCCAGGTCTTGCCCTGATGAGTCCTGGTCCAGCCTCCTCCGCCATATTCTCTTTCGTCGCCACGTTAAATATGTTTATCAGCGAGGAAGGGCATGTCAATTCGAAGAAATTAGTGAGTAATTTCACCCAAATGATAAAAAATTAAAGCTGAAAAACCTCACCCCTTGAGAAATGGTGAAACAATATACATGGGTGAGGTATCAGAGTTGGCGGTTCCGTCAGAGCAGACAAGGTCGTCCCTATGGCGCCCACATCTCATACCGAGGGGTCGGCTAAGAAAGCGTCCCCTTCCTCGTCGAACCTTCCTACCGTCTCAACGACAGGCTCACCAACATACAGTTCGCAGGAAGATGACGTCTCCTCCTTCCGGTAAGAAACCTCTGCTGTAGCGGCCCGTGGAGGAAGTTTCCTTATCCCAGCTCTCGGTCTCTGCATAAATTCAGATAAACTTAGACGAAGAGGGTCATAAAAAGGGGACTTGTCAATAAAGCTTAGAGGACGTAGGGATACCGTATCGGCATCAAGAATGAGATCCGGTTAGCGAATCACCAATGCAAGGGGTCCTACCTCCTCCTCTTCCTCTTCCTCGTCTCCCACGGCATGCGTAGAGTCCTTGGTAGCAAACAAGATTCAAAGATTTCCAAATTTAAAACAAAACAACGGTTATAATTCTTTTGTTTCTTATAGTTATAGTATATAATCTTAAATCTATTGGCACAACCGCAGAAAGCAGAACTGGAGATTTATATATATAGAGAGAGAGAGAGGATCGATGGAACACGAGAAGAAAAGAGGTGAACAAATGAACGAAGATGAACTTCTTCTGGTGAGATTAAAACTTTCTTTAGCTAGATTTTTTTTTTTCCCCTATATTATAGTTTTTGTTTGTGTACTAATACTATTTTGGTTCTTTAACAATTTTTTTTGGTCTATTAGTGTTTTTTATTGTGCTTAGAATTGAAATTAAAGTTTAGGACTCTAGGAACATATCTTTATTTTTTAGAGTTTTTGTTTAACAGATCGTTATTTTTTAGAGTTTTTGTTTATGTACAATTTTGGTTATTTATTAGAGAATCTTTATTCTAGGAACATATCCTCATGTCTCATGATGTGAAAAAAAAATGATGAATACTTATGATTATGTTCTATTAGAGTTTTTGTTTGTGTACAATTTCGATACTTTAACAAATTTTCTTTTTGATTGTGTTCTATTTGAGTTTTTGATTGTCTTCTAATAGTTCTATTAGATTTTAGGACTTAGGAACATAACTTTATTTTTTCAAAGCAATTAGTTCCATATGCTTACAAAGTTCATACTGGTATAGCTGGAAGCCTGGAAACTTTTTTTTTGTGTTATAATACACTATCTCATACTTTAGAGATTTTTTTTTTTTTTTTTTGTTATGGTCATTATAATTTTGTATTAAATCCAAATTTTACAAGTAGTAGAGAATCTGAGAATGAATGGTTCGTTCCCAGGTCCAAGTAGTATCAGAGTCAATTTTTTATTTTATTTTTTATTGTTCTGTGAACATATTTTTTTTTTGAATTGCAAGTAGTAGTCTAGTAGAGAATTAAATTATGAATGGTTCGTTCCCACTATCTCAGACCTAGGAACACATTTTTTTTTGTGTTACTTATTTTGTTACCAGGTCCAAGTAGTAGGCTAGTAGCAAAATAATCGTGTTATGGTTATTGGTTACCAAATACCAAGTAGTATTAGAGGAATGGTCATTGAGATTTATAAAAAAAAATATATATATTGTTCTGTGAATCTATATCAAACTCACTCTTTTTATTTTTGAAGGCAGAAGAATTGTGGAACAGAGAAGAAAAATTAAGCTCAGGTTGTATTGTTCTTAACTTCTTATCTTGATATCTTGTTAGATAGTTATATATTAAATATATTTCCTAAAAAAACAGCCATCTGGATGCAACAAAAGACAAAAAAGAAAAATCAAGAACAAAATTTCCTAAGTCTCAAGGGATCTTTGAATAAATATTTTGTTAAGAAAGATGATGCTTCACTTGAAAAATTAGTTGAATCTGAAGATATGCCAACTGAACCTGATATTAATTTGGAAGACTTAGAAAATGTGAATGATGTGAATGAAATTACTAATTTAGATGAAAAAAGAAAATGACAACATTGAAGAAATGGAACCTGTTTGCCATAATGAACAAACAATTAGTGAAATTGACCATCAAGACCAAAGATTTTATTTGAATATTTATGATCCAAGGATTTGGGATAATCTTGATACAAAAATGAGAGATTTACTTGCTGAAAAAGGACCCATACGAGAAAATAATCTTAAATTTCTTCTTGATCAAAACTCTAGACATTTTTCATTTAATTATTATGCTAAAATATTACCAAATGGGGAGTCGGTTGATAGAAAATGGTTAGTGTACTCAAAGGAGTTAGATAAAGTTTTTTGTTTTTGTTATAAGTTGTTTAAAACAATGCAATCGAAAAGTCAATTAGCAAGTGAAGGAATTAGAGATCGGAAACATTTAGGAGAGAAGCTTAATCAACATGAATACAGTATTGAACATTTCATCAACTGGAAAAATTGGATTGAGTAACAAAATAGATTGGAAAAAAATCTAACCATTGATAAAGAATTACAAGGGCAAATCAAAAAGGATACGCTTCATTGGAAAGATGTTATGTTTAGAAAGTTGTTGTTGTGAAGTGTTTAGCTATGCATAATTTGGCATTCCGTGGAACAAATGAAAAACCTTTTGAGGATGCTAATGGTAACTTTCTTGGCCAACTTGAAATGATTGTAGAATTTGATCCAATAATGCAAAAGCACTTTCAACTCATTTAAGATAGAAAGATCCATAATCATTATCTTAGCCATAAAATTTAAAATGAGTTGATTTCTACCATAGGATCAAATGTTAAAGAAGCAATTATTAAAAAAATCAAAGTGGCAAAATATTTTTCAGTGATCCTTGACTGTACTCCTGATGCAAGTCACAAAGAACAAATGACTTTGATAATAAGATGTGTAGATATCTCAAATTCTCCAATAAACATAAAAGAATATTTTTTTTAGAGTTTTTAAATGTGAAAGATACAACTGGAGAAGAAATTTTTAATGAACTGCAAGCTGTATTAAAATCTCTTGATCTTAATATTGATGATGTGAGGGGGCAATGATACGATAATGGATCAAATATGAAAGAAAAAAATGTAGGTGTTCAAAAGAGATTACTTGACATAAATCCAAGAGCATTTTACATGCCATGTAGTTCTCATTCTCTTAACTTGATACTTTGTGATATGGAAAACTCTTGTGTTAAAAGCCAAAACTTTTTTTGGCCCGTGTCAATGCATGTATATAGTGTTCTCTAATTCAACAAAATGCTAGAATATTTTACTTGATTATGTAGATGGTTTAACTTTGAAATAAATATCAACTACACGTTGGGAAAGTCATATCGGAAGTGTTAAAGCCATAAAATCTCAAGTTTCACAAATCAGAGAGCTTTATTTAAACTAGCTGAAATTAATGAAGACTCAAAATTGAGAAGGGATGCTAAACTTTTAGCAGAAGGAGAGCTTTCAAGTCTTGAATTTATATTAAGTTTGGTTATTTGGCATGATGTTTTGCACAAGATTAACTTAGTTAGTAAAACTTTACAATCTGAAAATATGTGTCTTGATGTTGCTGTGAAACAATTGGAATGTCTTGTTTTATTTTTTTGAAAAATATAGAGAAAATGGGTTTACTTCTGCCATGAATGATGCTAAACAAATTTCCTTAGATCTTGGAATCGAGCATGTATTTCCTAAAAAAAGAAGAACTTGTAGGAAAAGACATTTTGATGAGATTCCTAATATTGATAGGGAAGAGCAATTAGCTGAAGAGTCTTTTAGAACTGACTATTTTCTTGTTATAATATTGCTCTTAATGAATTGAGGGATAGGTTTAAACAGATTCATAATTTTGAATCCATTATTGGATTCTTATTTGATGCTAGAAAGTTGATTTTATTGGATGATAATGAATTGAAAAGTTTTAGTGTGAATCTTGAAAAAATATTAAAAAATGACAATGTTTCAGATGTTGATGCAAAATACTTATATTTAGAATTACAGATATTGCAAGTAATGCTACCAACAGAAGCATATAAAACTGATAAACCATGGACAACCATTAAACTTGTAGAGTTTATAAAAATAATTGATATGTTTCCGAATGTAATGGTTGTTTATAGGATAATATTGATTGTACCTGTGACTGTAGCATCTGCAGAGAGAAGCTTTTCTAAATTAAAATTGTTAAAATCTTACTTGCAGACCACTATGACTCAAGATAGACTAAATGGTTTAGCAATATTAAAAGGATATGCTAAAAAATATTGAATATAAAGATATAATTGATGATTTTGCTTCTAAAAGAGCAACAAGAAAACATTTGAAGTGGTGAATTGTATGATTATGATTTCACTATTATTTTTAATTTTTTTTTAGGATCATGTAAGTTTGATGCCGCTTCAGGTTCTTTAAATGAAGGAGCTATTTTTGTCAAGATCATGACTTGGTGAAGACCACGTGCTCGTGATAATCATATTAATAGTTTTGTACTGAATGGAAGCTTGTAGTCTACTAATCAGAAATTTAAATATCCATGTACAAGTTAGAAATATATGATTTAATTTTCTTTTTGTTGAATTGAATGTTATATTTTGAATATAAGGTACTATTTTTTCTTTGTTTGGGGTTTTTTCCTAATGAGTTTTCCTTACAAGGTTTTAATGATGCCTCAAAGTATAAAATTTTAAAAAAAATTATAAAAATTATTTTTTTAATGATCAGATGTGTGAATGAGGGCAAAATTTAGATCATTGCCCCGGGCCTTCAAATATCTTAGACCGACCATGCTCAATGCGTTCCATGCGTCTCTGGCTATGCGTTCCAGGCTCCATGTGTTACATGCGTCTTTTGCCCTATGCATTCCAAACTTCATGCGTTCTATGCGTCTCTGGCCCTACGCGTTCCAGACTCTATGTGTCCCAGGCATCCCAGACTCCTTGCGTTCTACGTGGCAGGGTTCCCTGAGATAAAATCTTTTTGTTGCGACTGAAGTAATTCTCTCAAATTAAATACGGGCCACGTGTCAAGCTGACAAAATCACGCAAACAAAAGATGATAACCGTCCAGATCTTCGGCAACAGTAAATTCCAATAAACGTCCACGTGGTAGCTCGGCCTGACCCAAATACACGTGGCGGCATGTCCATCACATGCGCCTACAGTTGCAACTGTATTCTGTTGAAGGAGTCCCCTTGCGGCCACCAATCAGAAGCATATGCGGTACCTATAGTCCATCAACATGGTGGCTATAAATAGGAGCAACTTATATGTTCCAAGGGCTGGCTGGCTTTTTTGCTTCAGAGACCATACCCTTCCAAACGATCTACGTACATGCACCCAAGCTTAAGAGAGAGAGAAGAAAAGAGAGCATCCCCCGTTCACTCGTCGGACTGTCAACGGAGTAAAAGAGTCGCTGCAGTATTCGATCTCCATCGTCACATTACCCAGATAAAAAATATTGTACTTAATTTTCTGTCTAGGATTTCTTTATACTCTTTTTGTTTGTTATTAAATAAAAGTTTTCCCAAACTTACAACTATAGAAAACAATCTTCAGCTGGTTCACCCGTATTAGGTCGAACACCATCCTCGGGTCATGGAGGTGGTCATCTTGGAAGCGACTTTTGACAGCGATGTCATCAATATAACACTCAACTGTCTTGGTTAGATGTTCGTGGAAGATGGTGCTCATAGCTCGCTAGTATATAGCACTGCATGTTTTAGGCCAAAGGGAATGACTGTTTAGCAATATACCCATATTGGTGTTCGAAACGACGTATACTTCTCGCGGTCTAGAAACATCTTGATTTGCTTATAGCCTGAGAATCAATCAATGAAGGACATACGCTCGAAGCCACAAGTGATATCGATCATTATGTCGGTGATCGAAAGAGGAAACTCGTCCTTGGACATGCCCCATTTAGATCATGAAACTCTATTCAGATTTGGATCTTTAAGTTCTTCTTGATGACGGGTACGATGTTGGCCACCCAATCCAGATGTTGTTCTTCTCGGATGAAGCCACTGGCTATCAGGTTGTTTACTTCAGTTTCGATGGTGTTCATGATATCCGGATAGAACTGCCGTTGCTACTGCTTCACTAGCTTAGCATTTGGTAGGATATTGAGTTTGTGGACTGCAATATGGGGATCCAATCCTAGTATATCTTCATAGCTCCAGAAAAAGATGTTGATATAGAAGGGATTCAATATCTTCACCGGACCGACTTTTGCTGATGAAGATAGGTTTAGGGGCAGATTCATCGCCCAGATCGACTTGTACAACTTTGTCCTCAATGGGAGGTTCTCGTTGCTCGAATCGTAGCTCCCACAATGCGTCTAGGTGTTGGGTCCACGGCTCGACCTCAAAGGGTTCAGGTGGGTCCTCATCGTCTTCTTCTGGGTGAACGGATATCATCTTGATAGATAGTGTTTTCTTGAGTATTTCCCCAATGCTGGTATCGGAGTCCCAAGGGAGGACTCTAAAGAGTAACTATACAATTCGTCTTCCTCCTCCGAACCTTCGAAAGTTTATGGAGGCGTGATGTACCCCAGACCATGCCAAATTTTGTGGTAGTAATCCTCGGACTTGCCAGCAAGAGCGAGAAGACGCAGAGGCAGCCGTCGACCTTTGCCGTAATTCAGGCCTTGGTTGTTTTTAAGATCATAATCCATGTTCTGGATAATGCGCTTGGTTTGTGAACTATAGCGGTATATTTTCATTCTTTCGCCTTCAGGTTCTGGTTCTTGCTCATCTGGGATGAGTGACTGAGGACATTCTACCCTGCCAAAGATGATGAGTTTGTCTCCCCTCCTCCTTACTGGAACTATAAAGTAGGACTTTTGACTAGGAAGAATTTGGTTTACTGCGTAGGTGATAGTCACATGTGTATACAGTTACTGGCCTAGGCCGTCCTCTAAGGAATATATTGTACTCAAATATGCAACATCAGAAGTTCAAAGATAGCCCTTTATTAATGAAGTAAGGTATCTTCTCCACGGGAATTATACCATCAAGAGAAGGGACATCAGCATGAGCGGCCACGTACTCTCCCAGTTCAGCTTTCTCGTGATCTACCCCCAATACAAATGACAACTTTGGAGGTCTCCTGTGAAGCTTTACCACCAGGGATAACGGGTACTGTACCCTCTTGACTCGGTCTTCATAGGCAAACGACCAGAGGTTCTGGTGCCTTCTTATGAAGTTTCACAACCAGAGGTTCCGGAGCGGTAAAATTATAGAAGCATAAAAAAATTATGCAGACCGCATAAAGGTCATGCCCCCTCAATAAGCCGCAGAGAAGCCATATGCGGTCTGAACAAACAAGCCACAGAGAAGCCAGATACGGCATGAAAAAACAAGCTGTAGAGAAGCCACATGCGGCCTGATCAACCAAGTCGCAGAGAAGCTGCATAGTATACTATATGTGGCCTGAACGACCACAGAGCAGGGATGCCGCATAAGGATCCCCTAACACATATTTTTATGTCGTCAAAGGCTCTGACACATCACTCATCATTCTGAGATGCTGTGAGACTCGTGAAGACGATAGCTCAGAAAAAGACAACGAGTCACATCAGTGCCTTAATTACTTCGATAAATGTACCATGCCACATGTTCCCTCGTATGCGGCTACGTCCTATGCGACCTCGGCAACATGCGGCCAAAGTGTCCATTCGACCAAGGCCCAAACGAGAGCACACATGCGGCTACAAGACCCATACGGCCTCGCCAACATGTGGCTAGAGTGTCCATCCGACCAAGGCCCAAACGAGAGCACGTATGCGGCTACAAGACCCATGCGGCCTCGCCAACATGTGACCGGAGGGTTCATTCGACCAAGGCCCAAACGAGAGCACGTATGAGGCTACAAGACCCATGAGGCCTTGCCATCATGCGGCCAAGATGATATGCAGCCTCCAACTTCCAAGATCTTCCCGTTACAGCTGCAGAGATCTTCGCACAGTTTGTGCTGACTACGTGTCCAACTGACCAAGTCACGCACACAATGGGTTAAAAATAACCCAAGATTCCTTCAACAGCATATCTCAACCAAGACCACGTGATAATCTGCCCATGGCATTCGGCGACAGTTGCAACCATATTATATTGAAGGAGCCTTATGCGACCACCAAACAGAGGCATATGCGACACCCATAGTCCATTAGCACAATGTATATAAATAGGAGCAACTTGAACGTCCGAAAGGCAGGAATTTTCTTCTTCTTCAGAGAGAACGCATACCACCCCCGGCCAACACAAAGAGAGTATACCAAGATGAGCGAAGAGAGAACGTAAGCTTCCTCACCCTGCATCGGATCGTCCACGGAGTAAAGGAGACGACATAGCACTCCTAGTCCATCGCCACACCCCAGAATCAAAAATATTGTACTTAGATTGTCCGTCCAGGACCTCTTTGTACTTTCTTTCGTTTGTTGATTAAATCAAGCACTTTTTAGAACTTTTAAATTTAATGGCGAACAAGATGGCAATTCTGCTGGGGACGAAGCATTCTCCTTTGATGAGAAAGTTGTGATACAATTCGACGCAGCCAAGCTCGGGCCCTCTCAAAGGATGCTGGTGGTCCGCTTCGACTAGCAGGCTTTCGAGGACATGCTCTCCGGGGACAGTGTGAGTCCTTCTCCGAGGCAAGCAAAGCCCAAGAAGACCCGCAGAACACAGGTAGCAAAGGCCACCGTGCCTCATCCAACGGCGGAGCAGGCGCTCCCCGTCTCTCTCTCTGCCGCAAGGACCGCACATCATGCGTCCATTGCTTATGCGGTAGCCTCTTCCAACCAAAAGGGTAATCACCACTTGAAGACCCGCATGACGTAGGTAGCAAAGGCCATAGCACCTCACCCAACTGCGGAGCTTGCGCTCCTCGCCTCTCTCTATTGCTGAAGGCACTCGCCAGACGTCCACCCAGTTGTTCATGCGGCATCCTTGTCTGACGCAAAAAATGTTCAACACCCAAACTCTGCCAAAGAAAAATACTATAATGCCAGACATTCGGGTACTGATGCAAAATCTTTGCGGCCAAAGAGGAGGCCGCATAAGACTCACTATGCGACATCGGTAGACGGCCGCAGGCAGATGGCCGCATACAGCTCTAACAGCAGCCGAACCTCTGTTTTTGATCGAATCTCACGCAACACTGACCCTTTGCGCCATGCTGAGAATGGTGAAAATCCAAACTTGGAATCTTCATACTATGCGCCTTCGGGTTCCAAGTCAAAGAAGTTTTGGGCAGTACGAGCTTGTCATGCTCAACAACTGTCCATTCGGCTGACCGTCGGAGGGCATCGCTAACTGTTGTGTGGGCCCCTGATAAAAAGTTATATAAGACCGACACGGCTATTAACATATCCCCTAACCTGTTTCAGTCCTAATCACACTAATTAACTACTAACACTTATTGTTATTACAGGTAACTGATATTAACATAGTCTAACTTACCTTATAATCCTAACCAAATACTAACACAATATGATACTGACAGCTTGGCAACTCTAATTAGCACCCTCAAATTAACCAACCTTACTGTTTGTGTTTACCCAAGCTGGTACTCAAGTTTACACTGATGTACAAATGTGTATCAGCCTGCACACTTCCCCCTTCCTGACTTACCTTACTCAAGCAGTCAGATTCCAGTTCCCTCTAACTACTGCTGATATTTGCTGGAACATACACATACACAGGAATTAGTAATGGATACACACACTACTATCTTGATACACGTATTAATGTATCCTATACTGACGCACCTCAGTGCACCACTCTGTGGCCTGCACACACATACCATTGTATGCCATGTGCTCAGGTGCTAAGAATCCTTGATACACCACCGCTACTTGCCTTCAATCCAACTACTGATACAACTGAAATTATTCTTCTAAAATACAGTGGACTGAAAACTGAGGTACCCTACTAATAATCACTATAATACTCGAGCACTTCTTATCTTCTACACACAGACACACACTCATATATACATAATATATATAACCATACACACCCACCTATGTATATATTACAATTAATAAGGAATGAAAGAATATATATAGTCCTATATATATATATATATATATATATATATATATATATATATATATATATATATATATATATATATATAACACATTAGAACATTTAAGCAAACACTTAATGAGCAAGGAATGATACATTATACTACCTACCCCAAATGAATGTCAAAACCCATAATTCTTTATTCTAAACATAAATACACATCAATTTTATATAATAATAATAGCCATTAGAACTAATTACAATAGGAATTAAAGAGTAATTGCACAAAACACACAAAATAGAGTCCCGTATCACACCGTATCACAAAATACCATGATACGGCTTAAACATATCCATTTGTGGATACGTATCTAGTCCCTTAACCCCGATCTAAGTCCAATTAGACTAAATAGGTCTCATGACACACACTTGATGTGTCAATCTCGTAATTCTCCCAAAATACACACAAAAATCTATGTAGAAGTCATATTTGGTGTCAATTGGGCCTAGTTCTTCTTCCTATAGGTAGCCCTATGCCATATAGTGGTTCCTTGCCACAAGTTCCTCTTCCAAGTGCTCCTTGCAACTCCAAGATCCAATGCTCTTCCGATTAATGGAAATAAGAGAGAATGGAGGAATTTATGGTGAATTTGGTGGAGGGATGAATAGAATTAGGGAAGAACTAATTTGAGGATCTAATGGAATAACAAATGGAGAGGAGAGAGTGTTCCCCCTCCTTTATGTGGCCGGCCCTAGTAATCTCTTTCCCAAGCAATTGTCAAGGTCCAATGTACCCCCACTTGCTGTCATGTAGGTGTTTGATTAGGGAGAGGTAGTTTAGGAAGCTTCTATTCTAATGAAGGTTTAATTAAATCATCTAATTAATTTAGATGGATGAGTCTAATGGGCATTGTCGAATATTGGGTTCTATGTGTCATGTTAAATCTAGTTGGGTCCAATTAGGTTCACAGACAACTTGTCTAACTAATGGCTACAACTAACACTAACTACATCTATTATATAAATACGTGCAACAATATCAACATTGAAAATATAAAAATAAAAATGAATCACTATAATTAATATGAATATAATTATTTACAATAGTACAATAAAAAAAGACAAAAATACCACTATTCTGGAAATGTGGTAGTTACAACTGTAACTCCCAAGGAACAGACAATGACATGCTTGAGGGTAGTCACCCTCGAATAGTCAGAGCATTATCTGAAGCTAGGAGTAGCATCTCCTTTGAGTCTGAAGACGATGCAATGATGCCCGTCTTCCTTGAGGATAGTGCGAGCAAGGAACTGAGGGCGGAAGGACTCAGCGATCGCCAACGTCTCGATGCTCTGGAGGCAATGATGCATACCATGAGTTCCAAAATGCAAACTTTGGCCTAGGCAATATTGGAGATCAAGGCGAACATTGTCCTGCCACCCTCAGAGCCCGTAGTAACTCCGCAAGCCGGGAGTAGCAATCTCCCGGTGATCCACACCAACCCGTCATGACATGAGGACAGTGATTCCCAAGAACCAGACAATGGAATGTCTGGGGGTAGTCTTCCTCGACAAGTCAGAGCAGCATCCGAAGCTGGGGGTAGCATTCCCTCTGAGCCCGAAGATGATGCAAAATTACTGGTCTTCCCTGAGGACCGTGCGACTAAGGAATCGGAAGCCCCAAAGCCAAAGGGGAATTTTTTCTTCGATGACGACGACATAATTGAAATCTTCAACATACAGATGAAGGGAAACAAACTCCGGCTACCCAACATCAGATGCCCTGAAGAGGCTGACAAGGTCGATGACCCAAAATATTGCCTCGTTCATCGGTACATCCATTATCCAACCAGAGACTGCTCTGTGTTGAATAGATGTATCCAGCAACTGATCGATGCCAATGAGCTCACCCTCGACTTCGAGGATAAGACAATCATTGTGAACATAGTGTCCCTCCAATCCGGCGACTTTCCAGTGACGGAAGCCCAGGCAACCAGGGAGGTTGTCAACCTCCCGCCGGCTCGCAACCGAGTAGCAGGCTTGGTATCACTCACAACCCCAAGAGGTGAGGTCATTGCTCAAAAACTGGCACAACAAGTAGTACCTTCAACGACTAGGTCAAAGGGAAAGCATTGCAGGTCGGACCGCATGATCCTTTCCTCAGAAAATATAAATTGTAGACTTCGGATGCTCAGTGCAGCTCAACAAGTCTCCTTGTGCACAAAATCCAAGTCTCACATGACTCATCAGCAATGGCACATGATAGACAGCATTCCATTGTACGCATCCGAGCAAGTCTTCAGCGCAAAGACGTATCACACTTTATGCGCACACGATAGTACTTCTCAATGTAACAAATCCTTATGGGCAACATGTAGCGTTCCCCTGCACGATATACAAAAACACGGGGCAAGCGGTGGTCCTCGGCGTGGTAGACAATCGTGCACACGCGATAGTGATCCTACGCACATAACTCAGCCAACTCTCCCATGTATAAGTGGAAGTGTTCCTGTGCACAGAGCTTCTTATTCTGCACAAGATAAGTCATCGACAGTATTCAATGCAACAAATGATGAGCTGCCACAGTTCTATCATTACAGCCAGCAATCACTCCGTCTCATGCAGAAGATGGGTTATGACCTCCAAAAAACTGAATGTCTGAACTTTGGTAAAGGACGGCGTATTCCTTTATAATCCGACAGTTATTACAACTGCACTCGTAGAGGGATAGGATATGAAGATGCTAGTACACGTCATCACTCCAACAAGATGATAACCTGCAAGGCTAGAGTTCCAAAATAAACTTCCAGCCATGGTTGACAAGACGGACATCGAGGACAATATTTTCTATCCAACCTTCAATCAAAGACATCAAGGATAGTGTTTCCTCGACTCAACAGTACATACAGGCTCGTAAAGCCTAACGAAGATTTGCTAATCAGGAGAAAAATACTCCAGCAAATACGGAATGTACAGTGCCTACATTTTGTTTAGCCCCAACAAGTGTATAAGCACGGTATGCACTTCTTCTACACGAATTATCGTAAAAGTCATTATGTATTCGGGAGTCCTGGATATGCATCAGATGATGGATCCTCAAAGTCTTCCCAGCGGAGCAGTCCTCAGGTCCATACGCACACTCCCACAGTGACTACTCAAAAACCAACCTCGTTAGACGCTAGCCATGTTCATATTACCTCTGAGCTATCGTCCCACCAATCTTTCCAGCGGAGCAATCCTCAGATCTATCTTCATGTTCGGATAGACTATACTTAGCAAATCACTCCTCAGTGAGTCTCTCGGACATCGGTTCACGTCCATATTACCTCTAAACTATCGTCCTAACATTTTTTTCCTGCTGAGTTTGCCATGTCCATATTACCTCTGAGCAAACCTTCCAGATCTTGGCTATCGATCATCACATTCATATTACCTCTGATATCGGTTGTTATCCCCACTTATCACCAGTACTCACCAAGGTACACCAGCGGTGTTAAGTCCATAAAAACTGTCAAGTCCATATTACCTCAGACAGGGCTTGTTCCAAAATATATTACTTGGACTAACGTGCGCAAAAAGTAATGGGTCCAAAAAAACTGCCACGTCCATATTATATTTGGTAGGGCTTGTTCCAAAATCTATTACTTCCACTAACGTGCGCAAAAAGTAATGGGTCCATAAAAATTATCAGGTCCATATTAGCAATGAGTCCACAAAATATGTCACGTCCATATAACCTCTGATAGGGATTTTTTTCGAGCTTATTATTTGTACTCAATGTGCGCAATAAATAATAAGTCCATAAAAACTGTCACGTCCATATCACCTCTGGCATGGCTTGTCTTAAACCTATTACTTGCACCAACATGAGCAAAAAGTAATGGGTCCACAAAACCTATCACGTTCATATTACCTCTGATAGGGATTATTTTTGAATTTATTATTTGTACTCAACGTGTGCAACAAATAATAAGTCCACCAAAAGATCTCCTAGTGGAATTTTCTCAATTGAAGCAAACAGTCACGTCCATACTACCTCTGGCGTGCTTCCTTCTCCTTCCAAAAAAATATCAGGATCGTACCTAACCTCTCAGTATGGCTATCGATCAGCTCACGTCTATATCACCTCTGAGCTATCGTCCCCACATCCTCCTCCGAGAGTGTGCCATATCCAAGTGACCTCTGAGCAAACCGCTCCCTATGACTATCACAGTCGTTATCTCAACTTATCACATGCTCGTAAATTTAAGTACGCCAACGGTGTTAAGTCTACCAAATTTGCCACGTCCAGATCACCTCTGGCAAGACCTGTTTCGAACTTATTACTTGTACTCTCGTGTGCAATAAGTAGCATGTCCACCAAAGATCCCCCAGCGGAATATCTTCAAAAGACTATGATATTTTACTACGTCCATATTACCTCTAGTATAATACCCAAAGGTCTACAACATACAAAATTCTGAAAAATGAGAGACTTTATGTCACGACCCGCACCCGGTATAGGGGCATGAGAGCGTGGGTACGTCCAGCCTACGCCGCAACATCGACGGTAGAACGTTGTCTAGGTCACAATAATACTATATAACTAAACACCTGTCAATGATATCCATCTCCATAAGGAGGACAATATACATCTCACAATAATCTCACAATGTAACTCAATCACAATGACTATAAAGTAAGGCACGATAAGAGATAAAAGGAAATGACATAGTTAAACACCATGTCTCAAACATAAAGATAACTCACAGTCTAGCTGTCCAACACAAGTCTCCAATTAAACTTAATATGAGTCTAAACATAAACTGAAATAACCTCCATAAGTCTCAAAGCATCATAAATACTATCTAAATAGCTGCAGGTAATGTCTCATCTAGAGGCATAGTCTCCTCTAGGATCTCTGGTGCGTAGTCTGCATCTATACCTGGTCCGTAGTGCGTGGTACATAAATCCTCAAGATTCTCTGGAAAAATATATCCAGTCAGGATTGGAACAAAATACACCTTTAACAGCAGTTCCACATATATTGACAAAAACTATAACACAGTGTAAAGAAATACAAGACAGATAGGAAATACTGGCAATAAGAATACTGGAATAAAGGAAATGCTGGAATAAGAAATACTGGAACATCATCATCAATATACATCTAGCAATGAAATAGAAATACAAGTACACGCAAGAACAATGAACTGGTATGTAAGTGTGTACAAGAACAATAACTAGAACATATGGAAATACAAGATCAATATACCAAGATACATGTCAATAATCATCTAACTAAGTGTATGAAACATCAGCATATCATGTGATCGGTTTGGGACTATATGACTCATTACATTGATTAACGATCATCCCCAACAGGTCATGCTAACCATATGTAACAGCGATGAGGCATGTAAGGGTAAGGCTGCACCGACGTGAGGTGTGGGTGAGCTATGATGCATGTAAAGTTGGGTATGATCACATAAGCTACTAATATTTCCTCCATTTATCCCCAGCTAGCACGATGGATTCCAATCACGACTCCTCGTGACAGGTCTCAATGATGCCAACTCGTATAAATAACCGTGTCAGAGTCATGTACGCTATACAACAAGAGTTATAGAGATAATCAACATAATGGAAACTGTTAGAGAATGTACTCGTCTGGGGTCCTTAGCTGGCAATTCCACTGTCCGGGTTCCAAGGTATCGTCTGAGTAATCCCACAATCCTATAGACATATCATATAATACAATACTTCATCAGACATTATTCTAGCACACAATCCACATAATGATTTCAACAGGCTACGCTAGGGTCACAGGTCGATGTACCTACGAGGTATCCGTGGTCACATTTAAGTCCTCTACATAATATGATCTAACATATACATAAATATCTATTGGTTATAATTATATTAGATATATGTATATACATATACTTTAAATAGAATTTATACCTTGCATCTATGTTAAACAGGTATTAGGGAGATATATACAATATATATATACCCGAAATACATTTAATCCTATTTTAATACATGTACCCTACATATGTATACTAATTAGGTTCGCATACGTTATGGTTATACATATATATCAATGTACACATAATAACCATATACGTATACCAAATACCAATATGTACTCACGTACGCATCAAGTTTATATATCTATATACCAGTATTCATCATAGCAAGTGCGAAGGCCTTCAAGGGGTACTATATGTATGCGTACACGTATAAGCAAGAAGGAACTCGAACCTGTGCGCGGGAACGAGACGATGATGACGAGGCGATGGTTACGAACAGGGGAAGGTCGGTCGAGTGCACGGTCTGTCGTCGAACTCCGGGCTTCTCCGGTCGGGTACAGCAATGTGTCGCGGCATCATCGAGTCGAAGGGCTGCTCCGGTCGGCAGCGTGCAGGCGGGGCTCTCTGTCGGCAGCGTGCAGGCGGGGCTCAAGCGGGGCAGTCGGGACGGCTCTGTGCAGCGTCGTCCGGCGCCCAAGCGGTGCAGTCGGGGCTCTGTCGACAGGATCCCGACGACTCAGGGACAGCGGGTCCGACCGTTCTCCGGATGACGGGAAGATGAGACGGGGAGGGGGAAGAGTCGACGAGTTCAGCTAGGGTTCGGCGGGAAGAGCAAGGAGGAAGGGGATGTCGGCTGTAGCTAGGTTAGATGGAAAAGAAATAAAAGGGAAAGGAGATACTATATATATATATATATGTGTAGACTTGGGTTGACCTAAATATATTGACTTGGTCAACACTAGGTAAAGGCCTTGGCTTGTTTTGGAGATATTCCAATGGGCTAGGTTTCGAATGGGTTTAAGAAAATTGTGAGAATTACATTGGTCTAAGGGTTTGGAGGCCATAGTTTCAAGGGGTTGATGTTAAATTACTCACTCCCAAAAATCATGGAAAAAAATATAAATGAGGGAAAAATGGTTTTATTCATGTGTCGTGTCCAAGGGGGTGGACACCTTAATATGCTTTTGCATGAAAGTGCCCCACAATTTGGAAAATTGTACAATAGATTTATTGTTTAATTAATTAAATAAAAGGCAAGGAGGTGTTCTAAAATTAAATAGAAGTACAAAGGGCTGGATTTACGTGGGACACAAGCACCAATTAATGGTCTGGCGTGTCTAGGACAAGGGTGTGAATCTGTTGGAAGACAATGGCTAGCATAGCATTTTAATTAATAAACAACGGTAAAGTACAAAAATCACTAAATCGCAATAATTAGATATAATTAAATATCATGAGATCATTTACACATTAATTACGAAAAGATGAAAATACCCCTAGTCCAAAAAGTGGGGGGTGACACTTTATTGATTAATATTCAAGATCATGAGTACATATGATAAAAATCCATTAAATTCAAGAATTTTTTATTAGTATTCAAGGTCATGAGTACATATGATGGAAAGCTGTTTTAAAGGGTGTCCATGAAGTCTCCCTGATACAAACCTTTTTCATTAGAAGCGCCCCTCCGTGCTGTCGTTCCTACTGACACAAGTCGAGCCCACAGCAGAACTCAATGCTTTCTGGAGCATCCCTCCATAGTGCAAATCTCAGTATATGAAAAATAATCCATACCGACGGATAGTAAGGGAGGAGCAGGAGCAGGCGATCTATAATTATGCGGGAAGACCGATGACATGAATGACAATTAATCCAAATTTTGTCATCGATCCCGCAGTCTCCCGGTCGATAGCAAACCGCATAAAAGAGGAGAAACGCAGCTGGCAAGCTGCATGAACTAGGATAGCTCAGCGCACGATGCAGGATGTTCATCCTCGTCTCCTGGATTAGTTCTTGCCAAACTGTCCTCGTCTCCTGGATCAGTTTTTGGTGAACCGCCACATAAAGTTGGTCTTAACCCCGAACAACGGGTGTTATGATATCCTTTCATGCTACATCATCAGCCGCGCGAGGGAGAACAAAGCCTGCACACAAAAAACATATAACATCATCATACAAAGACAAAGTTGACGTCTATGCGGCAGGCCTAGTCGGTGCATGAGGTGTCTTCCATGCCGCAAGGCTGTGTAAAAAGTCTGTACGTATAATAGATAATTTCTCGTCCACGCAGCAAGACTGTGCATGGGTGTCTCTGTGTCCATGGAAGCCCGACAAGAAGAATTCAGTGCTCCCCTACCTCCGAGTAAAGCACCAAAATCAGGGGGGCAAGGATTAAGACCGCCCCTGACAAACTCCTAGGCAAGAAGGGTCGCAGCTTGCGGCATTCTTCGCAGGAAAAGGAGAAAGAAAGCATAGAGATAAAAGTTTTCTCACTCTCCCCCTGACTACCTATTTATAGGCTCCAAAACCACGTGATGAGATCGAGACAATGAACCGAGCGATTAATGAGATAAACCTGATACCTCGATCTACATGATCATCTTTAATCTCCTCAAAAACTGATGCCTCGAACCCCGATCAGGAGACGGCGCAGAATCCCAAGAGACCCGCGCCAAGATCAAAACAAATCTCCTTATTTAATGATAGGACAGCCTGTCAGAGACAGCTATGCGACAATGAGGCTATGCGATATGACCTGTATATGCGGTCAATAGCACTCATCCATGCTTCTTTCAAAGTATTCCAAACTTATCATTTTGGAAACTTTGAAGGGGGTCTTGTAGAAGAATGAAAAAATTATGCAGGCCGCACAAAGGTCATACCCCCTCAACAAGCTGCAGAGAAGCCACATGCGGCCTGAACTAACAAGCTGCAGAGAAGCCACATGCAGCCTGATCAACTAAGTCGCAGAGAAGCCGCATAGTATATTATATGTGGCCTGAACGACCACAGAGCAGGGAGGCCATATAGGACCCCCTGACATAGATTTTGATGTCTGTCAGAGGCTCCGACACATCACTCATCACTCTGAGATGCTGCAAGACTTGTGAAGATGACAGCTCAAAAAAAGATAATGAGTCACATCAGCGCATTAATTGCTTTGACAAACGTGCCATGCCACGTATTCCTTCATATGCAGCTATGTCCTATGCGGCCTTGCCAACATGCGGCCAGAGTATCCATTTGACCAAGGCCCAAACGAGAGCACGTATGTGGCTACAAGACCTATGTGGCCTCGCCACCATGCGGCCAGAGTGTCCATCCGACCAAGGACCAAATGAGAGCACGTATGCAGCTACAGGACCCATGCGACCTCGCCAACATGCGGCCAGAGTGTCCATTCGACCAAGGCCCAAATGAGAGCACGTATGCGACTACAAGACCCATGCAGTCTCGCCATCATGCGGCCAAGATGCTATGCTGCCTCCAGCTTACAAGATCTTTTTGTTAAAACTGCAAAGATCTTTGCACAGTTGGTGCTGACTGCGTGTCCAGCTGACCAAGTCATGCACACAACGGGTTAAAAATAATCCCGAGATCTCTTCAACAACATATCTTAACCAAGACCACGTGACAATCTGCCCATGGCATGAGGCGACAGTTACAACCGCATTCTTTTGAATGAGCCTTATGGGGCCACCAAACAGAGATATATGCGGTACCCATAGTCCATCAACACGATGGCAATAAATAGGAGCAACTTGAATGTCCCAAGGGTAGGACTTTTCTTCTTCTGCTTCAGAGAGAAAGCATACCACCCCCGGCCAACACATAGAGAGAACATACCGAGACAAGCAAAGAGAGGTAAGCTTCTCACCCTGCATCGGATCATCCACGGAGTAAAGGAGATGCCATAGCACTTCTTGCCCATCGCCACACCCTAGACTAAAAAATATTATACTTAGATTGTCCGTCCAGGACCTCTTTGTAATTTCTTTCGTTGGTTGATTAAATCAAGCTCTTATTAGAATTTTCGAATTTAATGGCGAACAAAGAGGTTCTGACGTTTTCTTGCGAAGTTTCACCACGAGGGGGGGCGTGTTAGGAGCCCGTCCTTTAAGACGGACTCTCAAAGGTTCGTACGGTGTGGTACCATCCTCTGCTTCATTGTCGAAGTTGTTACCGCCCTCGTCTTGGTAAACTTGCTTGTATAGGATCGAGTCAGATTAATAGGCTTAGACCCCTTTGAATGTATCGACATCGGCAAACTCCGTCCTAATGATGTCGTAATCATCGACTACTTTAGGCACTGGTGTAGAGTTGAAGGCACAATCATGTACTCATGTATCCATGAACGTCCCAACAAGACGTTGTAGGGTACATCTACGTCTATGACGTAGCAAGTGACCTATGTTCGCAAGTCGTCGATCTGACATTTTAAAAGAATCTTACCAAAAGGGTAGCTTCTTCCTGCGTTGAAGCCACTGATGGAGGTATTGGTTGCTGTCAGCTGATGCATTGGGATGCCCAAGGTCTGAAGCAGACTCCGTAAAATGATGCTGATGGACGAATCGGGTCGATGTGCATCCGGTCCACCTTGATGGCACCGATATACCTTATATAGTATAGAGGGCGATCGTGCCTGTTATTCTTTAGGAATATGTCATGTTACGAGAACGTGATATTGGGTATTGCCTCCGTCACATTATTGTAATAGGAGCATGCGACAGAATTCTCAGTTTGCGGCTTGACCTGAGCTAGGTAGGTGTCGACATTCTGTAATACCTCGCTCAGAGCATCCCTAGTGTCTTTGGAAAGTCGAAGAAGCTCGAAAAATGATAATTTTGTCAGAGTATTGGTGAGCTGTGCCAAGATGGCTAAGTTGTAGGGCTTCTCCAGTCCATGAGCTGTATCCTTTCGCAAAGGCTTGTCAAAGCGAGTTTCTTTCTGCTTTGACTTGTCTATCACCGACGGCTGGAATAGACCTGGATCGGATGCAACGGTTGAAGGAACGACATCTTCAGGAGCATTATAGTCGCGTTGGTAGGCGAGGCCTGACCTAGTTGTTCCTACTATAGCTTCTTTGGTCGGGGGAGAAACCGTGTAGCAAGATTTAAACTTCTTTCCCCTGGACTTGACAGAGGAAGGTGTTGCTTGCTGCATCAAGTCTGGATCGAGATCTGGGTGAACCCATATGACCTTGCCTCGCGGCGTGCTAAATATTACCAACCCGGCCGCTTGGTCGCGAGCTGGGGGAAGATTGACAACCTTCATTGTTGCCCTCGAGATCGGGACAACACCATATTTGACTTTCGTCATCGAAAAGTTACCAAACTGGAGAGATATCATGTTGGAGGCAACTGTCTTATCATCAAAGTCCAAGGTGAGGACCTTGGAATCGAGCAGACGCTAGATATACCGCTTCAACATATAGCAATTCTGCGTTGAATGGTGGACATACCGGTGATAATGGTAATATTTGGGATTATCGACCTGGTCTGCCTCATCAGGACGTTTAATGTCGGGGAGCCGGAGCTTGTTGCCCTTTATCATCATGTCAAATATTGTCATTACGTCATCATCGTCGAAAGAGTAAGTCTCTTTCGACCTTGGAGCTTCGGCGGGTTTTTGATTCGTCGTGGAGGGTTTTTTTGACACGTTGATGGTAAGGGCATGTTTTCCTTTGCCGTCTCTACCTCCATTGTTGTTGTTGTTGTAAGGGTGCTTTCTCCTGTCATCAACGATGGAGGTCTATATTTCCAGTAATCGGGTGTCCTTCATATTTTTTTCAGCAGCGACATCACTTAAGATGAATTCCGTCCAGTTTTTGAACTGGGTGGCGCCGTCCAAAGTCTTACTGCTAAAAGTAGATTTCTCCAGCATACGTCTATTATTGTAGACTCTGGATTGCCGGGGAGTAGCTTTAGCGCAGCTTGCCTGTATCGTTCTATGTATTTTCGTACAGGCTCTTTTTCTCTCTGAGTGATGTCCATCAGAGAGGACATCGTCATGTCATTCCCTCCGTCATAGAATCGGACAAGGAAGAGAAACTTCAGATCCTCGAATGATGAGATACAACTGTCTGGGAGACTGCAAAACCAGTCAAAGGCCACCAAAGACAATGTCCCGAAAAAAATCTTAGTGAGAAGAGCGTCGCTGTGAGGTAGATGCCCCGTTGTCGTCTTAAAATAACTTATGTATTGACGAGACGATATCTTCCCGTCAAATAGAGTCATGGCGAAGGGCTTGTACTTGGGCAGGTACGGTACATCCTTCCGTTCAAGAGGATATGGCTGTCGTATCCTGAGATCTCGCAATGTGTCCCGACTGCCCATTGAGTCCAGGCGGGCTCGAAGTTCTCGTACTTTCCGCATTGCTTCTCGGGCCACATCTACTGCGGAAGGAGCAAACAATCCCGGCATGGCGTGATTATCATCGTCGGGTGGAGAGGTTACATTTGAGTCTCCGTTAGCCCCAGGATCCTGGCTTGCTTGACCAAAGACCCTTGGGGGCTGTGAGGCCATATTTGTCTTGATCCCCAACATTGTTTGGGTCAAAGCCTACATTGATATGCTCATATCCTGCATCATGGCCTCGAGGATCTAGAGGCACTGTCGATCGCTAACGCCTTCTTTGTCCTCTCCGGCCATGTATACCATCCTTACATGGGAAGAGTTGGAAGGGATGGTGGACCTCTCACTTTCTGTCTCGAATTTTTGCATAGAATAGTTCTCAGAAAAAGTTGACAGTGTTGCATCTTCTTCGGATTCGGAGGGAATACTATCCCAGCGTCAGAAGGTGCTTCCCTTTGGTGAGGGTGACTACCCCCCAAGATTCTCTGTCTTTCCCTTGAGAATCATTATCTCCCCGGAACGACGGATTATTGTAAAGTTCTGGAGGATTGCTACCCCCAGCCTGTAGAATCATCTTGGACCTCGAGGAAGTACTACCCCCAGTTGTTGATAGTTTCACTTTTGAATGGGTACCCAGGAAAATTCTTTATGTAGGTACCGCTGCTTGCCTCTGCCTCCTCGCTGTACTGGTCGAGAGTGGAGGGTTGGAGGTGTTGGACTTCCGACCTCCATTTGTGGAGGAAGATTTCCAAGTAGAACAACATAAGGCGAAGGACAGCTCCTCCTCCTCTGGTACTTGCACCTGTATTTCGGGATGTTGTCGGATATGTGCTCTTGGCTGTAGTCATTGAAATGTCGACTTCCTGTTTGCAGGTACCGCTACTTTAGCACAACAGCAGTTGATGACAATGTTGGCACAGTGGTGCCCCGGAGGGGACATCTCACATGCCTTAGTTGTTTCCCTTACCTTGCACTTGTGGTTGATCACGCCGTGCAAGTCAGGCGAGGGATGATTCACCTTTACACCCTCCTTATGAGCATGGGTAAACCGATCACACAGGTGTGTAGGTGTTGTCTTTGCTCCCTGACCTGGGGTTCGTGCAAGAACTTTTCTCAAGTCGCTAGTGGAAGACTTTTGAGACTGACCCTGTCCACTTGCCACTGAGGACTGGACGCATGGGTCGATCTTGTATAGCTTTCTTCCAGGGGCACACATAACAGTTAGCGACGTCTGCTGACGGTCAGCCAAATAAGCAGTTCTCTGAGCTTGGCGAGCTCGCACTGCCCTAGACTTTTTGGTCTTAGCACACACCAGTACATAGTACGAGGAGTCCAAGTTCGGATTTTCTCTTTTTTCAGCATGGCGGATAGAGTCAGTGCCGCATAAGATTTTGTCAAAGATAGAGCCTCTGCTGCTGTTAGGATCGCATGCGGCTATCTGTCTGCGACTGGAGCTTGATGTCGCATGCTTCCTCTTCTATGCCTTACTCTATGGGCACATGGACTATGTGTCAACCCCTAAACTTCTGGCATCGTAGTGTTTTTCTCTGCCATAGTTTGGATGGTGAGCACTTTCTTTCTCAGACGGGGCTGCCGTATGCACGGGACAGCCTGACTGGACTCATGATGTGCGTCTTCAGCAACATAAAGAGAAACAAGGAGCGCATGCTCCGCAGTTGGGTGAGGCACAGTGGCCTTTGCTACCCATGTCCTGCGGATCTTCTTAGGCTTTGCTAGTCTTAGCGAAGGACTCACACTTCTCTCAGAGAGCATTTCTTCAAAAGCTTGCTGGTCGAAGCGTACAACCAGCATCTTCTAGGTCAATCCTAGCTTTGCCGCATCGAACTGCGTCACGATTTTCTCGTCAGAGGAGAAGGATGTCCCCAGCAGAGTCGCCACCTTGGTTGTCATTGATTCAAAGTTAAAACAAAGTTTGTGTGTTTAACAAACAAAGAGTACAAAGAAATCCTACACAGAAAATCTAAGTACAATTATTTTTGATTCTGGGGAGTGTGACGATGGAGATCGAGTACTGTAGTGACTCATTTACTCCGTTGACGGTCCGACGAGGGAATGAGAATGCTTTCTCTGTGTCTCTCTTCCGTGCTGCTACGTCTCTCCTGTGTGGGTATGCAATCCCACTATTTATAGCCATCATGTTGACAGTCTATATGTGCCGCATATGCGCCTATGTTTGGTGGCCACATGTGGCTCCTTTAACAAAATATGGTTGCAACTGTGGCCGCATACCACGGACAGGCTGCCACGTAGCCTTGGTTGGGATATGTGGTTGATAAAATCTCAAAATTGTTTTTAACCCGTTGTGTGCGTGATTTGGTCAACTGGACACGTGGTCAACACTGGTTGAGTGAAGATCTTTTTGGTTGTAATGGAATGATCATGCAAGCTGAGGGCCGCATGGAGTCTTGGCCGCATACGTGCTCTCTTTCGGTCTTGGTCTTATGGACACTTTGGCCGCATGAAGTCGAGGCCGCATATGGTCGTGGCCGCATACGAGCGAACACATGACGTTGCACTCCTGACGAAGTCATCGGTCTGTCTTTTCGTGTTTTACGATTCACGAAGCGTTCAGGACAATAAATGCTATGTCAGAGCTTTATGTCAGGTAATTAATGTTGTATCAGAGATCTTATGAGGCTTTCCACCTCCGTGACTGTTCGGGCCGCATGGATGCTTTTACAGGCTATTTGCTTGTCTTAATCTCAAGGGTACATGGGCTCTATGCGGCTTGGCTTCTTCATATTTTTTATGCTTCTACAACACCAACTTACATCCGACTCATCTTGAGGGAAATCAAAAGTGGAAAAAGAATGTTACAATAAGTATTATGCTGTCCGTACTTCCCACTCATCTTGTCAGAGCCGGCCAACATGCTCCTCTTCCAATCCCCGTCCACCTTAGTGGTGGATCCTATGCTCCGGCTTGAGCTCGTGATTTGGCGATGAGATCGAAGGAGAGGAGGAGGGAAAATGGAGTGAGCAGGAGCAGAGTTGAGGGGGCGGGAGTAGAGAGAGAGAGAGATAGGAGGTCGCGTGAGCCATTGGACGATGGAGAGGGGACCTTTGCTTCTTCTACCACTCCGGCTCAGCCCAACGGATGGAGGAGGATTTGGGAATGATGAAGAAGAGGATGATGATTAAATAAAACCAATTTTTATTTTAGTAATTATTAAAAAAATATTTAGCCAAATATTTATGTTAAATAAGACCAATTTAGACATATATTTATGGCTATTTATGTCAAATAAAACCAATTTTAATTTTAGAAAGATAGAAGAGGTAACTTACTAGAAACCCCACTTTCAACAACATCCAAACAACTGAACTCTATTTTTCTCCACGTCTATTTCTTCCAACTCCATCATCCAAACAACATTTTTAAAATCAAAATTTATGCCTACCGCGTATGCAAATTCTACTTTTCCACTTTCATACTTTACTTACACTTTTATGCAACCAAATATCCCCTAAGCAACCAAACACAATAAATGACAAAAAGATATTTGTATATTGCACAAGATTTTTGCTCCACAGAGATAACTAGCCTATCAAGATACATGATTATATCTACTCTTTATAAAGAGTCTTGAAAACCGTCTAAGTCGTAATTAAAAAATAAAATTAAATAAATTTTAATTAATTATTTAATCATATAATATTATCTAACTATAGTCAAATACCTCAAACTCATGTAATTAAGGTGTGAGACATTCTTTCTGACTGAGTTAGCTCGATCCTACGAGCCAACGATATATAACAAATTCTAATTTAATTTAATTTTTTACGTATGTGCAACGCACATGCATGTTACGAGTATGAGTAAAGCCTCCAGAATACTCTAAATTTGCATTGACTCTTTGGAAAGATTCATTGAATATTTCTTGGGAGATTCTTGGAATATTATTTACATTTAGAAGCTTCACGAGGATTTCTATATTTTTAGAAGGCTGGATATTTTTCATGGTTGTAAATATTTTCCTTATTTAAGCTAGTAAATTTATGTGCGTTGCACATAAGATAAATTATTTTTCTGTAATTTTGAGGTAAAGTTTGTTTTAAATTAGTTTCTTCAGTTATGTGCTGAAGCAAAGAGATAAATGTAGTTTTAAAATTATTTTCTTCTTTACTTTTGAGATAAAGTTAGTTTTTAATTAGTTTCTTCTATATTTTTTTAGTAATTAATGGAGGATAACAAACAACTTAGACAGCTCATTTTTGAGCAGTTTTCAGGCTGCATTAAAGAAGTAGAGATTACAAATATATAGATTTTAGAAAGCTCCAACAAAAATATTGAGGGGGGGGGGGGGGGAGGTAGGAGAAAAAAAATTTGTTACTCACCGTCTGATAGTTATCTCTCTAGTATAGTAAAGTTTTCAACATTCTATTCTCTCTTTTTGCTACGCATTCTCATGTTCATCTTAGTGATCTAACTAAGTTGTTAAGAAATGACTTACGGGGTAGGGGAGTACGTGCGAGTGAAGTCTCATTTGTTACTCACCGTTCCAATAATTATAACTTTCTCTAATATGGTAAAAAATTAATATTTTAATCTTCCTTTTTGCACCACATATTTTTATTCTCGTCTCAGTAATCTAACTAAGTTATCGTGAAAAGATTGTGAAAAGATTTGCACGAGACTTCGAAAAGGAAGAACATGCACCACATGAACCCTGGTGTAAAAAAAAAAAAATTAAGTCCGTGACAATTGCCTCCAAATCGGCGTCACTTACTTCAAATCAAACATACCCTCAGATGGTTTGAACATGTACAATACAAACTATTAGGATACTAAGAAGGAACAATAAAGGGAGGAGAATGATTCACATGGAAGAGAAGGATTTATTTTTAGATAAAAGCTTAATTTTATGATAATAAATTAAATTACAAACAACTTGATGCAGGTATAAAATATATTTGTGAGATGCTGGGTATCAGTCCCCGATACTCTCACATGCTAAGCCACGTTGGGCTAGATGCCCTTTATGATAAAGGTTTTGCTTTTCGCGAACAACCTCTCTTTTTTTTTCTTTTTCTTTTTGCTTCATATTTTTTCGTTCTTGTCTTTAACGATCTAGACAAGTCAAAAAGAAATATTGTCGAATTCGAGTCTCTTGTGATTACTGAAAAGAGACATAAAATTCTGACTATATGACAGAAGATCGTTGGATCAAGTCACATAAGCGTACTATTTCTTCCATTTATAAATGATAAAAAATTGACAAAGTAGACCAAAAAAATATGCAATGCAACGTGTATAAAATTTCGAACTTTACGTCGGACATCTAAAAAAAAAGTCATAAAAAAATATTTGTATGAAACTTCGAAAAGAAAGGACTGTCATGCAAAACGTATGCAAACAAAGTTACAAAGTCCGTGACAATTGGCGCAGAAGCTGGGTCACTTATTTCAAACCAAACAAGTCTTTAAGTGGTTTAGACATGTATAATGCAAACAACTAGCTACATCCCCTTTACTATAAAGACTTTGTTGTTACATTTCAATCTCTTTTTGCGACATATTTTCTCGTCGTCTTAACAATCTAGGTAAGTCGTTGAAAAACTCTTGTCGCAGAGCTTCAAGAAGAAATGATGTACCTCACGCAAACCAATGTATAGAAAAAAACACTAAATCCTTGACAACAAGGGCACTTCAAACCAATCAAGCCCTTGGGGATGGTTTGGATATGTGAAATATAAACAAGTAGACTAGGGCTAGAGTTCAGAGGAAAGAGTATGATTCAAATAAAAGAAAACGATTTACTTTTGTATAAAGACATTTTTAAGAATAAAATAAATTACAAATAAATGGAGAGAATTTTTTTTAGAATAAAATAATTTCCAAAAGAATAGAAACGCTATTTTCAAATATTCTTTCTATTTTATCTTTCAACAAATCTGTAAACAAAATAAAATGGAGTTCAGAGTTAACGGTATATGAAAAAATCGCGCTGAACGTACTGTTCTAAGAGTTGATCGAGGTCTATGTGCAAACTGTTCTCATATGCTCCTAGTGGTAAAACCTCTGGTACTACCGGTTTCTCGTTGTCGCACACAACTTCGAGAGATACGATCCAAAATTGGTCTTGCCCAGAACGAAATACGGAAGAGACTAAAAGTTGGAACAGTAATTAGCTTTAGATTGCAGAGAAAATAATGAGCAAAAGAATTTTGGATGGTTCACGTAGAGAAAATCCTCTCCCACCAAAAGGAAAGGTGATATATATATATATATATATATATATATATATATATATATATATATGGCAAGATCACTACTCCATATGAGCCACAAAAGTGCATATTCAAAGGCCATAGCAATCGGTCAAAGGAGAAGAGTCACTCTCCCATGTAACAAAAGAACCGGTCATTAGAGAGGTGAGCCTCTCTAACGTTAGTGACCAGTAGAATCGGTCAGAATTTGATTTTTTTTTCTAATTTCAAATCAATAATAGACAACAATCCCAATCCCCCCCCCCCCCCCCCCCCCCCCCCCAACAAAAAAAAAAAAATCAAGTTCTAAAAAATAGAGGTGACAAAGGAATAAGAATAGATAGATAATTTTTGGACAAGAATATGCTATACATAATGAGATGGACTACAGCCTTGAATTTCACCTAGTGACTATTGTCTTTGTCTGAAAAAAATGCTTGATGGACTATGCCTTGAATCAGACTTCTTGAACCAGATTCAGAAAATAGCACACATAGTACGCTAGAGGTTCTTGGGTCTATCGGGTGATGCTTTTGATGGCCATGCGTACTTTTTTCATATTCATGAGAGTTGTCTGGGATCGCCATGTCCCATAGTCGCGGCCTTCACGACCTCTCATATATGTAAGTCCTCAAGGGTTGGTGATAGGTATCAACCCTGCATATAATGCTTGAACCTATTAAGAGTTTAAAACTCATCCTAACCATATCACACCGGAACACTGTCACCATAGGGATGGGATATCATTGTAGAACCTCGTACAGCCACCTGGGCATTGGTTTATGAGAATTTAATCTCTGAGTCAGTGTTCTATAATAGCCACCAAAGTCCAGCTTATTTCTACCCATTGAACCGGCTTCTTTGGATCTCCAGTCAGACTCGGTCGGGTTGTCACTGCTGGTGACTTACTTATAGGCTTAACCCCATCCCCCTCGATGATTCTAGGTCAATGTCCTAGACAGATCCTTTGTCAAGTGGTCTGCAAGGTTCTTTTCTGACTTTATATAGTCAAGAACCACATATTTGCCTAATAGGCTCTTGATTGACTTGAAGCGCAACTGCAGGTGCATGTTCATCTTAGCATTCACACAATCATGTTTTAGTAGTTCTATAACAGATTTATTATCACAATTTATAGAAATAGAAAGAACAGGAATATGAGCAACAAGTACATGTATAACCAGATTTCTAAGTCATTCAGCTTATGTACAAGTAGTATCCAAAGCTATCATTTCAGAGTCCATTGTACTCCTAGCTATGATAGTTTGTTTACATGACCCCAGGAGATTTCAGCTCCTTCTAGGGTAAAAATGTATCCAGTAGTGAATTTCACATCATGTGAGTCAGTTACCCAATTTGCATCTGAATAACCTTCTATGATATCAGGGTGTCTAGTATAATGAAGTTTATAATCTATAGTACCCTTAAGATATCTAAATACTCTTTCTAATGCTGACCAATGTGACTGGTTTGGGTTACTGGTATATCTATTCAGTCTCCCAACAGCAAATGCAATATCAGGTCGGGTTCTATTCGTTATATACATAAGAGAACCTATCATCTGAGAGTATTTATGTTGTTCTACAGGTGAACCTTCATTCTTCTTGAGAATGATACTGCTGTCAAAAGGAGTAAGAGCAGGTTTCTTATCAAAGTACTCAAATTTTTTCAGCATTTTCTCAATAGAGTGTACTAAGGATAAGAGTATAACCCTCTTTGGGTTAGGACACTTGCATTCCTAGAATCAGGTTAGCTTCACCTAGGTCTTTCATATCAAACTTGCTAGATAAATAATCTTTAGTATTATTTATCAACTCAAGTGTTGATCCTAAAATGAGGATGTCATCTACATACAAGCATAAAATGACACAACTTCCATCAATATTTTTAGAGTATATACATTTATCGTACTCATTTGGCAAGAAACCAAATTCTAGAATCACTTTATCAAATTTGTTATGTTATTGCCTGGGAGCTTGCTTTAGGCCATAAAGTGATTTTACTAATCTGCAAACTTTCTTTTCTTGACCCTTAGCAATAAAACCTTCAAGTTGCTCAATGTAGATTTCTTCTTCTAGATCTCCATTCAAAAAGACTATTTTTACATCCATTTGATGGATTAGCATGTCATGAATGGATGCTAAAGCTAGAAGTGTTCTGATAGAGGCAATACTAACTACAGGAGAATATGTATCAAAATAATCTAATCCATTTTTCTGAGTGAAACCCTTGGCTACTAATCTAGCTTTGTATTTCTCTATAGTACCGTCAGCTCTAAGTTTCTTTTTGAAGATCCACTTACAACCTATGGGTTTACTACCTAAAGGTAGGTCTGCTATATACCAAGTACTATTCTCCATAATGGAGTTGTACTCATTGTTGATGGCTTCTTTCCATAAAGGAGCATCAGGAAAATATATTGCTTTTCGTAAGTTGACGGATCACCCTCTATCAAATAAGTGAAGAAACCTTCCCTTAAATTCCTTTCAATCCTTCCTCTATTACTTCTTCTAGGTTCTCTGTCTTGTTCAGGTTGTGAACTATATGGCTGAAAATTGGAACTAGTAGAAGGAGCAAGAGAAGAGCTGGAGGGGTTGGAGAAAATTCTATTCTTAAAAGGAAATATATTCTCAAAGTAAACTGCATCTCTAGCTTCTATAATGGTATTGTTAGAGATTTTATTTACTTCAGAATGAGTCATTATAAATCTATTGGCATTGTTATCTAAGGCATATCCTATGAACACAGCATCTACAGTCTTAGGTCCAATCTTTCTATTTTTAGGTTCAAGAATTCCTACTTTTGCTAGACATCCCCAAACCTTGAGATAATGAACTCTAGGAGTTCTACCTTTCCATAGTTCATAGGGAGTCTTATCCTTTGATTTACTAGGGATCCTATTTAGGATGTAGCAGGCTGTTAATAAGGCTTCTCCCCACAAATTATCAAGAGCACCTGAGCTGAGAAGCATGACATTCACCATGTCTAACAGAGTGTGATTCTTTCTTTCAACAACTCGGTTGGACTGTGGTTAATAAGGAGCAGTCACCTTATGAATTATTCCGTGTTCTTCACAGAAGTTAGTCATATCGTTTGAGGTATACTCTCCGTCACGATCAGATCTAAGGATCTTGATCTTTTTCTCTAATTGGTTCTCAACTTCGGATTTGTAAACCTTGAATCTATCTAGAACTTCATCTTTGGTTTTGAGAAGGTAGGTATAACAATACTTTGAACAATCATCTATAAAAGTGACAGTATTTTCTACCATCTCGGGTCAAGACCTATTTGAATCACAAACATCACTATGAACTATTTCTAGAAGGTCATAATTCTTTTCTACAGATTTGAAAGGTAGTCTAGTATGTTTGGCTTGAACACAAATCTCACATTTGTGTTTATTATCTACATGAGACTTGAAAATAAGATCTAAGTTCATCATCCTTCTAAGGGAACCTAGATTCACATTACCTAGTCTATCATGCCAAACATTTGAAGATTCTACATTGAAAACAACAAGAGAAGGGCCTGACATTTTATTTATAGTACTGAGAATAAAAAGACCATCATTTACAAATCCTTTTCCAACAATCGACTCATTCTTAGAAAATACAACTTTAATGGCTTCCATTACAATCTTGTATTCAGATGCTACAAGAAGGGATCTACTAACTAAATTTCTCCTAACCGATGGCACATGAAGTACATCATGAAGAGGCAGAATTTTTTCTGATGTCATCTTCAGATATATTCTTCCTTTTCCTACAATCTGCGCCGAAGAGCCATCTCCTAGGGTTATGTCTCCTCCACATGATTCCTGATAGTTTGAAAAACAGGAGTGATCAAATGAAACATGAACATTAGCTCCAGAATCCAACCACCAGTCAACAGAATGGTAAAAAATATTAACTAAAGGTTGATAAGTCACAGACCTGAAGGAACTAGTAGACCCATTCAAAATTATATTAGCTTCTGGTTTGGCTAGGCCTTTCCCCTTATAAGGAGTCTTGATAGGTTCATACTTTCTTTGGAAACAGTTGAAGGATATATGATTTGTTCTCCCACACACCAAACGAAATTTCTGTTGATCCTGAGTCTGATTAAAATTTCTAGGTCTATGGTTTTGCTGGTGTTGATGGTTCTGATGATGAGGCTGAAAGTTCTTCTTCTTGAAGAAGTTCTTCTTGGGTTTGTGATGATTATTAGACTTGGGTTTGCCTTGGGATGATTCTACTAGGTTTACCTTAGCTTTAGACTCAGACTTAAGATTAGACCTTAGCCTAATCTCTTCTTCTGTTCTATTTTTCTTTAGGACTTGAGCAAAAGTAAGGTCACCTTGTGTATGAGTAAGATCCTTTTAACATCAGACCAAGAAGGAGGGAGCTTATCTATCAGGCAAACTATCTTATACTATGCAGAAAAGGTTGAACCTTTGGCTTGAATATGCCTCAGATATTCTTGGAATTCATAGATTTGATCATTCATTGGTTTATTATCTACCATGAAATACCTATTGAATGAGGAAGAATTGAATCTTTCAATTGCAGCATCATCACAGCCATATTCATCTTCCAAAGCATCACAAAGTTCTTTAGCGCTCTTATATTCAAATAATATAGCATAAAGAGAATCAGATAAAGCGCTTAGAATTCGATGGAAGCAATGCAAGTCTATTTCCTTAGGAGTTTTTGGTTTTGAGGAACTAGAGGATTTGGATACTCCTATGTCAGACTCAGTGTCGTCAGAATCATTTGAGATGGATGTGGACCCATCAATAGATGAGATCAATCCTAAAGTGGTGAGCCAAAATTTTATCTGACTCTGCCACCTCTTGAAGTGAGAGCTATCAAACTTAGCTGGCTTAGCAGTCGAAGTCTCGTCTTTGTCAGTCATGGTAACTAGTATGGCAGTCTAAAGTCTGCAAGAATAATGTTGCTATTCAATGAGGATGCCTGAGACTCTAGAATACTAGTTCAGTGATCTTGCTAATCAACCTTAATAAATCTTTAGTCTATCAAATTTTGAAACTTGGGTTAGTTGTAGGAGTCGGTTCTCAGCTAGCGGTGGTCCGAAGACATTTAAATACCGTGTCGCTTATTGTTGTTTACACCCGTTTGACAGAAGAACCCTTTCGACTTGTTCCCAAACGTATCTCTACTTTTTAGAACTTTAGATTTTAAAGAATTCGCAAGGTCAATAAACTAATTCTTAACTTAAAATATTTCAATGTATCAAAAGAAAAATCTAATGACAGGAGTAAATGTTAGATTCTATGTTCCAACAGAATGAATGAACTATATTAAATAAAATATACTGATCAATAATTAAAGCTGACAATGATTTGTATACTCTAATTTTTAATGCAGCAAACAACAACAACTGTATTGATCTAAATAATGAACAAACAGTTGTGTAAATTTGTAACACTATATGTTCAACAGTTTGTTTTTTACGGTGAACAAAGAAACTTACAATTGGTGTTTTAACCAATAAGGTGACAACAAAATGAGTTTGACAGTATCTAATACACTTAGAAAGGTGTTCCAAATGATCACTAATTATATAACAGTTTCCTAATACAAATATAATGTAACTATTCACAAATATTCCAAGCGTTTTCCTGATGCAAAGAGTGTGCTAACAAATATGGCCAAAGGAAACTGGGATTATAACCGAGTGCTCTTACAAAAGTGTTACCACTAGTAGCTGCTACCACAGATTAATTCTTTAGTGTTATATAAAATATTGAATAACAGTAGTGTGAAATTTTCTAGTGCCACAAAGGTGTTCTTATACTAAGAAATGTTACTAACAGTAGCAAAGTTATATGATATATCAACTTTGATACTACAGGGAGCAAGACCTTTGTTTTCCTTATATGTAACGACTTAATTACTAAATTATCAGCAAGGCTAAAGAGAACAAAATATAGACAAACACTCACTAATAAGTTTGGAACTTGTCTTTAGAAAATAAGAACAGAAGTTTGTTTGTGCACTTGAAATAATAACAATGGTTACTCTTACGGTTGCTAATACGACTGTAGGAAAGTTTATCAACAGAATATTAGAACGACGACAAGAAATAATGATGTATATGCATCAACTCTTAGATTGTTTCCAAATATTCCTTCTATTTTATCTTTCAGCAAATTTGTAACCAAAATAAAATGGAGTTCAGAGTTACCGGCCTATGGGAAAGTTGCGCTGAACGCACTGCCCTAAGAGTTGATCCGGGGTCTATGTGCAGATTGTTCTCAGATGCTCCTAGTGGTAAAACTCCCGGTACTACCGGCTTCTCGTTGTGGCACACAACTTCAACAGATGCGACCCGAACTTAGCCTTGCCCAAAACGAAATACGGAAGAGACTAGAAGTTTGAACAGTAATTAGCTTTGGATTGCAGAGGAAACAATGACCAGAAAATTTTTGGATGGTTCACGTAGAGAAAGTCCTCTCCCACCAAGAGGATGGCAAGATCACTACTCCATATGAGCCACAAAAATACCTATTCAAAGGCCATAGCAATTGGTCAAAGGAGAAGACTCACTCTCCCACGTAACAACAAAAGAACCGGTCATTAGAGAGGTGAGTCTCTCTAACGTTAGTGACCAGTAAAATCGGTCAGAATTTGGTTTTTTCTAATTTCAAATCAATAATAGACAACAAATGCAATGTATAGATTTCCCCATACCTGTACCTCTTGCATGCGGAGCGAGCGCACTCTACCATCTGATCTACATCCCCTCCGTGAGAAAAGTTTGAGCAAAATTGTTATAAGGTCCATTAATAGAGATTTCTGTGCAAGTTTGCTACAAGGTCCATAAAATTGTTATAAACTTTGCAAAAAAAAAAAAAAATCCAGAACGCCAGTTTGCACACAACACAGGCATATACTGTTTTCCCTTTTCCATTGCATTCAAATAATATACAAAATCCTCAAAAACTCGATCCAGAACTTCTATAAAGAAAATATCCATCATAATACTCGAGCAGACTGAAGATTGTAAACGTACATCCGAAAAAGTCAGTTAAAAAAAGAACAGCAAGAAGAGGAAAAAAAATCTATACAGTGGCAATGGAGAAATCAAATGACAGGAAATATGATATATCTGCGTAGGCAATATTTCATGAAAAGGAGAAAAGATTGATGCGCAATAGTAACTTTCTTTGCCTTCTGATCAAACAAAGAAAGCATGACCATAAAAATTAAACAGGTTTTGAAGAATGCAAATAAAAGTATAAAACCTTAACCTGTATCTTCACTTGCACAAAATTGAAGTCCATAGACGCTTTAACATGACCATCCAAAAGAATGCTACAGCAGAATAACAATTAAAAAGGCAACTGCACATAGTTAACCATCAAGTTAGTAGCTAGAAATATCCACAACGAAATAAAAGAAAATAATTGTCCAATAATCACTCCTAATGATCGGAAAAAAAAACCCCGAGTAAAGATCAGTATCAATGAACACAACCACCATTTACATAACGTGCCCACAGGGAGAAGGGCATCCATTGAATCATGATGTTCCAACCCAGAAAATATAACACAAGGCCATCTACATAACGAAAACAACCATACTTTTCACCAAATCAAAATGAATTTTTAAAATAGAAATGGGAAAAGAAGAAGGGAAAAAAAAAACACATTCACCTTTACTAGAAGGAAGATATCCAGCAAAGTTGATCAAAATCAGACCATTGACAAGTATTGCCTGAACCGACAGATGAACTTTTGCTACCGGACAGATAGTCTGCCCCTTCTTAATTATAACGTATCCCTAAGTACAGCAGCCAGAGTCTGCAGAAATGGAAGTAGCCCTTTCAGTCCTCATTAGCCCAATGAAACACCCTTGATGACAACTCTTGTTGCGATTCTCCTCTAACCATCTTCAAAAAAAAATTACAAATGTGTCATCTAAACTGATGAATGTATATACTTATTGTACATATGTAACTGGTTCAAACTTAGAAAGATGATGCATGAATGTATGATCAACTTGGAGTTCAGACATCTACAAAAATTCGATTATGTCCAAACTCTTCCAGATGGAAGTTATGCCATTTCAGTGTTTGCCACTTACAATCTAGTTGGAAACGACAATCTCCTTCCCATAATCTTCTTCATTGAAAGTCCTTTTCAATCTTCTCAACCATATCTCATAGTCCAACAGATATGGTGTCCCACAGAGACTGTCTACATAATCAGCAAATGCTTTCAACACTGCAGAGATATCCCCAAGTTTCTGCTGTATAACCCTTTTTGACCAAGAAACTTCTCGCCACTGGAGTGCCCCTTCAACTGAATCCAAATTGGGGAAAAGTCCACCACACGAAAAGTATAAAAGATAAATAAGACTCTCTGCATCAGACGCCGCACACAGCTTTCCTTCCTGAAGAGCATAAGTGGAAGAAAAGAAGAGGTTCATAGAAGGCCGGTCCCTTTCTTCAAGAACTGCATGACCCCACCCTACTAGAACAAAGAATGGATGTTTCACACCATTGCTCACCCTAAAAACATTCTCCGGCCGAATGTCTCCATGCCTAATTCCAGCTGAAGAGGCCATTGCAAGGGCAGACAAACAATCATGGCAACACCTGAGAGCTTCCTCGGGACTGAAAAGACCATTAGTTATCAAGTAGGAAACAGTCTCACCAACTGGGGATGTAACTAGGATTGGAGTGCCACACCATGGATGACTGCAGTTTCCTCCAGAGCTCGGCTTGTTGCACTGGCCTGGGTGTATTATTCTTCCAGATGCAACAACCTGAGGGAGGTACTTGCTGGAAACGCTTCTCTGTTTCATCAGAGTTAAAATTTTAGTCTGCCTTTGAACCTGGTACCACTGGTTCATATCCTCCCATGCTGGCTCCAAAAGAGAAGGACTAGAACCAACATACAACAGAAGATCTTTCCCTGGTTCCTCGACTGGGAATGCACGGTATAGTGGAAGCTCACCATCAGTTAAAACTTCATTAATCTGGAAACCCTTCTGCCAGTTTGAGTCGCCAAGCCATATCACTGATCCCTTTTCCAACTTTAGTGTTTCTCTGGGTTCAATTTTGACAGATTCTTCATGGACTTCAACAATTTCAGGGGAAATGCTGCCATGCTGGAGCCGGGAAAAACCATTTTCCTTCGTATGTGTATCTAGGAGTTCCCTCTCTGTTCTCCTATACTGTAGGCGGGAGCCATGCTCTGTAGCTAAGTCTTGAAGTGAATACTTGGGCATTCCAAAGAATTGAACCATAGAGTGAAAAGTCGCTAAGAGAACCTGTAAAGTTCCAATATCTCCCCAGTTAGCATTCCCAAGCTTGTTCCAGATTCTATCAATGGGAGAAACACTAACTTTTGCATGCATTTTGATCCAATCTGCAGCACATTCATAGACATTATTAACATCAAAGTCCAACTTGCTCAAATCCCCTTCCAGTTTTACTACCCCACCATATTGTGAATCAACAAGGAGGACAAAAACACAATTTGAGTTACGAAGAATGGTTGTTGATCTGCTGAGAGTTCGAGATAATAGCACACGCAGAGCGAAGAACAGCGCTTCCCCCAGAACAGCCTGAGAAGGCTGCTGGTCGCTCTGCTGTGCTGAAAGAGTCCCAATAGCAGGCCTCAACAAAGCTAATTCAAGAATCTGATCCCATTTTCCATGTGCATGCCTTTTCAGCAGTATAGCAGTTGCACAAAGACCTTCGAGCTTTCCACTGGCAATAGCCTTCTCAGCTGGATAGAATTTGGAACTTGAACTGTGTAAACAGGCAACTGAAAAGGGCATCGGCACACCTTGACCCCAAAATGTCTCCCATAAACCCTTGACACCTGCATGCAGAAAATCTTCAATGCCAATATGTGCAGTTGCTTCAATAGCATTGGATGTTGATGCATAAAGAGCATTCGGCATCCTCATCAATTGTTGAAAAGCAACACCTTCCAGTGCATAATCAAAATTTTGGAGTTCTGTTAGATCAAAAGGAACATCAAAGGCTGGCTTCCTGAAATCCGTCTCTTCGGATATTCCAGAAAACCAATCGTCTAGATGTGCTGTCAAAATTTCACTATCCACGAACTTTCGAAGAAAGTCTCTGCGGCTAGAAGATGATGAACCACGGAGATAACCACCTGATGATACACTAGACCTTTTTGGTCCAGACCCTGCTGAAGCACGGTCAGGTGACCCACCTGTAAAAAGATGCAAGAGTTATGACTTGCTTCAGCTGTATACGTTTGGACCAAATAGAATTAACTTCGTCGTTGAAATATATGTTCCATCAGAATTCTAGTATTTACCAAACATCTGAAGAATAAACACTTCTTATTTAAGTACTGCAAATAACAGAAATTAGCAGCATTCTTCGTGGTATAGGTTCAACCAACAAAACACACACAAAGCTCAGATAACAACTAGTCAATGCATAAACAAACAAGGGGATGGTTACATTTGAAGGATGCAAATATAAGATGGTATAGAGAATTGTGGTTAACATATATAAAAAGTATTCTATTGTGCATGGAAGCATGAACAATTAGTAGCTACATAAAATGCATAATCATATAATCATGTCATCACTAGTCAAAAGAAGTTATCGGCATTTATATAGTTCGATCAAAAAGTAAGTAACATCTCTCCCTATGAGAAGGGACTGGTAATAATAGAGATCACTACTGATGAGAGCTAAGAGTCTAAAACATACCAATCCCACCTTCCAGTAATGTGGGCAAGGTTAATAATATCATTAATTGAGGTTATTGCATGGAAACATGGAAACTGAGATCAGAGGGCTTGGAAGTGCATCAGTTGAAGGAGTTAGCTTGAGGTTATCACAGCCAAAGGAGGAGATGGGTCTATGGGGAAGGGATGAAATGACTTAAAGCATAGCCAGAAGGTAGGTCTACCTACCCGCCAACTAGCCGTCTAGGTTTTATAGCAAGGTCCTCTGATGCTCATAGTCACCTTGGCTAAGAATTTGGCACCAACATAAAGGGTTGACGTAAGGCCAACAGCAGGTCATAAAATCTTTGTCAACTCTTTATGGAGCAGTTTATGGAGCTTACTTCTGCTCCATATTCGACCCTATTATAATGGGTTAAGGCTTGGATGATAACAGTGTATGTTTTAGATTGCAAAATGAATCCAAAACGATTCCATAGAAGACCATCTAAAGAAATTTTACTTTCTCATATCTCAATTATGTTTGGCATGAGCAATGGGGTAATTATTAGTGATTAGTAATTATTCAGAGAGTATAGTATCTAAAATATCCCTCATCCCATTCAAACTAGATGTTGCTGCAAGGTGTTTGTGCTTTAGATTTATGTGGAGAACAGAACACTGAAGAAATCAAGGTTCCATGTTGGATGTGTAATCAGATGCAATCATTTAACAAGAGGGAATAATCTCAACAAGTTCCCGCGTACCATGAGAAAGAAATCTATAATGCGATTTGGATAGCACTTTGTCACAAGAAAGAGCAAGAAACCCAGCAATTCAACAAACCACAATTTCACCTTACGCCATGGTCAACCAATGATTAGCAACCATGCCCTACGAATTATGCGCTCGGCCAAGGGCTGACCACAGATTAATCAGTTTATGCAGCCAACATTACACAGACACATGGAAATTCTGCTAAATATGCCAGGCGATTAATTACATTAACCGGACGGTCAATTGATGAAAAACCTGAATTCATAACATTATTAGCAACATACTCAAGAAGAACAGTATCTTGGTATTATTGAGGGCATTATCCAACCCTATACACGTCATTATCCAATCCTACACACAATTACTGTTGACCTCATTTAGTAGTAATACATTTTCAAGCTTCCTTGAATGTGGAACAACTTAATCAAATCAAATATGCAGTTCACCTACTCCTATTAGTAGAATATCAAATCAGTTGTCGCTGTTACAACCTGTGAACACCAACATATTGAGCTCAATCTGACATGTCGCCCGAATGGTCGATTTTTATTTTATTTTTTGAGAAAAGGGTTTCAAGTGTTAACGGGCCTGCTAACCAAAACATAACCCCCTCCCCCCTACCCCCCTTATCAGCAGCTTCTTTTGCGGCCCCCCCCCACCCCCCCCCCCCCCCAAAAACCCAAAAAAAAAGGAAACCTAACATTTTTTTGCCTATTTCCCAGCCTCCATTTTTCCTCGAAAATCAAGTATTCCTAATTTTTACCAGAGTAATTTATTCATGAATTTATCATGTTGTATACATTAATTTTACAGGCACCTCCTTCCTCGATCTCTCGTCAACAACCACTCTCCCAGCCAACCACAACGACCAACCAGCACACACACAAACATATCAGGCGAATCCAGGTGCACTTATCTTATATATAGATATTTTTGTATATATAATGTGAATGATTTTGCAAATTCAATTTCTCATACATTAATTTATTGCAGACTCAATTATCTTTTCAAATTTTAGTTTTTGTATATAATATGTTCTTTTACAAAATAATTGAAATTTTAGACAAAAGGTATGGTCACTTTATGTTTTTATGGTTGTAATTATAGTTGTTATGTTAGTTGTTTGTTTTAGTACATTTAGTATATATAGCATCCATATGTTTAATCTAATATCAATATTCGACATATTACTATGTCCCTGACCTCGCACATTTCAAAACCCAATCTAACATGAAACCTACATCCGACATCTACAACCTTGGGTATATCACATTCATACGTTGATAGCAAGGAAGGGCCCACCCTTACCTGTGGTATTTACACTGCTCTCCCCAATAAATCCTACAAATATCAAGATTACACGTTTAACATAGATGTCACAATATATATGGCAGTATGAGGGGCACTCGCCAGCACTCCAATATGATCTGTAACCACTAGCCCAATATGTTAATTATAGATTGTCACTTCAAACTTTAACCAACCAAAATGTAAAACATGATTATTCTGTAATATGATTTCCAGCCACTAGCCCAGTAAAGTGTCTTCATAGCTTAAAACAAGTATCACTCTCTTTAATCCGTGTATAATGTAACACAAAATATGTTCCCCCAGTAAATGGCCAACATTGCATGTATTAGGCATGGTGACATTATTCTTATAAATGTGATTAAACTAAGGTGAGACAACGACCAAGAAGTTGGAGAAAAGCTTTGGCTAGAAAGGGGCTAAACTCTACACAGAATAGCTTGAAATCATTAATATCGATTTTACACTATCAATACTATACTTGATATTGATAGAGCAACATCCTACTCAAAATAAGACGCCAATTAATTCACCAATATCTTTGCTTGGATTTACATACAAGAGAATGGACAGAGAAAAAAAGGCATATCATATATAACTGATGCAGAACGAGAAGTGAAGAAGTCCTAGAATTTTGAAGGCATTGGTGCGTGACTTGGCAACTCGAAGTATAGAAGATTATGTTGTAGATATTCTTAAAATCTTCGTACAAGTTTTGAAAGACTAAACCAGAAATGATTATCAAACAACAACTAGATCTTTGCTAGAGATTAAAATCTCTGCAGTAAAAAAAATACTATAAAATGTCAGCATCCGAACTGCTATAAAAAACATCATTGTAAACTGCCGATAAGTTTGCTAATCAAATTAGCAGAACTGTCATGTTTGGGTGATAAAAATCATCGTAGCTCAAAACAAGATTCGACCATCCTTCGCGTCGATTCACTTCCTGGAACCAACAAATTCCGATTGCTCAATCAATCTAACTTCTAGAACACTCTCCTTATCACCTCCTTCTCCGGAGGACAGTTACGTTGATACAGAACCTCGGACAAGTGTAGTAGCAATGTTGCAAAAACTCGAACAAACATATAGAGAGGGATCTCTCTTTTCTCTACTATCTCACAGTTTTCTCTTCACCGTTCTATTTCTTGCACAAATGCAGAAGCTCTCATTATATAGGAGAGCTAAGACTTATTTGTTACAAAATTGAGCATCCAGCCCACAAACAACGTGGGCTATAAATTAGGAGTAACTTCTGGAATGTCCAGGTATGAACCAAACAGTCTACAGCGACGCTAGTAAAACAATGGAGCTACCATAGCGGAGCTACCACAGTGAAGCTACTGCAGCGAAGTTACCTCGCGGAGCTACGTAGTGGCGCTACCCGCACCAACTCTGCACCCGACGCAGCCCTACTACTCCTGCACTAACTTCACGCCCAATTCAACCCCGTTGTTCTACGTAGCGAAGCCATTACACCGGTGCTACCGCAGGGAGCAACCCGCACTGCAAATGTGCCAACTCCGCGCCCAATGCAAACGTGCAAAGTACATCATTAAAGTGTCACTTTGTGCCATTCGTCCGCGTCTCGAGTCTGAAGGAATTTCTCAAAGAAATGGTGATAAAAATAAATCTAGATTATGGAATTTAAAACTAGCCCCACTAGTAAAACCCTCCACCACACATACTAGTTGACCTAGCACACCATTGTGTACAAATCAATAAATGAATAATCAAATATTGAGATATACACACATAGTTCTCGGGCATTTCGAATGTCTGGCGTGCTTCACAGGAAGAACAGGTGGCTCGACACTACAAAGGAGACGGTAGCCTCATGCTACAGTGGCGTAACATCACGATGAGGTAAGAGCATCGGCCTTGGGCCATGTCATAATGACAGTAGCACCGCACATAGGCAGATAGCCTAATGCATAATATGTGGAGAGTAGTAGGACAACACTATAAAGAGGTCGGTGACCTCATGCTACAGTGGAGCGGCATCACCAAAAGGTTGCGGACCTCGGCTTTGGGCCATGTCGTAGGGGCGTAGCACTGCAAAGGAGAGCAAGGCTTCATGTTGGGTAGTACATCACTACAAAGAGGCTTGTGACCTCATACTACAGTGGTAATACAATACCAAGAGGTTGCGAACCTCGGCTTCGGGCTATGTCATAGCGGTGTAGCACTGCAAGAAAGCACAAGGCTTCATGCTGGAGAATTTTAAACTCTCTTAAAGAACTCACCTAAGTGTATGGAAAGAGATGTAGGCCGTCCCTTGAGGGTAAACTTGTAGACACTCAAGATATATACACCGAGAGAAGATCAGCACAGTGGCTTTAACGTGCGACCAGATGCACAACTAATGTCATTGTGTGAATGAAAAAAATTACAGCTATGATGCAGAATTCTAGGCTTTGTTTTACCCATGTAGAAATATTTAAGTCATAAGCGACATCTATCCTAATGCATGTTGGACAGTCACTGTGAGGAACACTCAACCCATATATATTGAGATATGTGGGAGGATCGTTGGAGTTTTCTCCTTAGGACTAGTAAAAATAGTCCCACATTGACTACAACTCCAAGTGGATATCTCAATATAAGGGTTTGCTTGTTATTGAGATATGCATATGGGTTGTGGTGGGAGAACATGTGGGTGCCATATGTATTTCTCTAGGAGGATTAAGGTTAAACTCCTCAAGAAAGCATTTATGTTTTTTGTCACTCTCTTGAAAAACTTTCCTTAGGAGCTAAGCCCAAGGGGCTTAATGACTCGGACTCGGACTCAAGGGCGCAAAGTGGCGCTTTGATGGCACATTTTGCACTTAGGAGCATCGTCGCATGACGCTTGTGCGCACATGTTGTGCTCGTGCGCTCGTTTAATGTGCAAGTTTTTGCGCGAGTTGCTAGCGCGGGCGCATGAGTTGGGGTTGAGCGGGCTATGCGAGTCTATGCACTGGCTATGTACGAATGCGCGTCTACGCATATGCGCGCATGCACTGTTGCACTGCTGCGTATATACGCGCATGAGTCGCTGCGCTGCTGGGTCTATGCGCGCAGTTGCGACTGTGCTGCTACGCGCATATACGCAGACAGATGTAGAAGCATGAAAAATACGCTGGGGAATCATACGCGTAAAATCCTCAATATGCAGGAAGCCCGCGTAAAACAGAGCTCCAGCACTGGGTGGCGTGAAACATGATTCCAGAGCCATCGGCGTACAGCAGAGCTTCAACGCTAGTTAAGCATAAAATATAGCTCCAGAACAACCCGCGTAATGCAGTATTTCCAGACTGCTTCAGCGTAAAAAGGTTGCTACATCGCCACTTTGGCATAAAACCTGCTTGCTTTTAATGCAGCGAAAATTTGTACGAGGATCTCTTCGTATTCCTCGAATGAACCTGTCAGATCAAGCAGTGAACCTGACTCCTGACAAAGAGTACTGCACGACGATCGAGAGGACGGCTGTTATGATGATTCTACACAGAGCCCCAGACTATTGTTTAGTGACAAAATCCTTGATATAAGACGTCATTTACGCATCCAAGGGATACGCTGCCTGTTTTACATAGGCAGAGATGAGCTTTTACGCTCAGGAAGAGACGAAACCAACTGCCACGTCAAAAGCTGTTCTTCGTACAGAATTCGAGGCACGTCTCTGCAGTTAATGCGCGAGATGGGGGCAGATCTCTGCATTTAATGCATGAGATTTGGTTCTACTTTCAAAAGCTGGGTGAACTATAATTAGGACTAATATGTCCACATCACCACTCCCGCACATTACGCCAACCAGGCTACTTTCAGCTATAGGAGCACGTTGTACGCTATCTCCTTGAAATACGCCGACTCGGGCTACATCTGCAAAGCATCACCCTTTATGCAGAACTTGGCTTCTACGCCAACCTGACAACTATTCGACTTTTACGTCTATTTTGGCTTCTACGCCAATATGACAGATATTTGGCTTCTATGCCAACTTGACAGCTACTTGGCTTTTACGCCATCAGAACAGCTATTTGGCTTTTACGCCAACGAGACAGTTATTTGGCGTTTATGCCAACTATCTCTACGCGAGGGGCAGTTATCTACGTGGCTTACATGCCGTGATCTTCGATGAGCGATTATACGCATTACCTCATAATGGGACACGCGTCACACGCCAATTCAAGAGATCATTTATACGTGGGTAGCAGTTATTATAACCGCCGCGTAAAAGGTGCAGTTCTCCTGTTCGGTTTCTACACAGACTGTAGCTGAACTCTATAAATGGAGACCTCCGGCCACGGAGGTCCAGGGTCAAAGATTTTTCAAGAAAAGAGAATATATCCAGAGAGTGTCGATTGACTACTTTGGCAACGAGAGTTCAAGCCCTCCTGCAGTCTTTGAAGCTTCCTTTTTTTCGTCTTCTACAGCACTTCTTCGTCATCGTGTGGTCCAAGGGACAAAGTGATCGACCGCAGATCAGACTCCTATAGCAATATTTTTCCAGAATCAATTTTTGTACTTAACATCCTCGTATAGGATTAATTGTACTTCTTTTTCTTGTTTGTAAACCAAAGAAAAGGTTTCGTATAAACCTAGTTTTATTTCTTTCGTTTATTATCAAACACAAGATTGCGACTCTGCTGGGGATTACTTTCTCATCTGACGAGAAAACCATTGCTCAACACGATGCTGTATCCGTAGGATCAACGAAGAAGACTCTGGTCGTCCAATTCGACCAATCAGCTTACGACGACATGCTTCGAGCAGGGGGTAGCTCTCATTCCCTCTCTGTCCAAGACAACAGGAAATTGCGTAAAGTATGGATGCCCCGGACATCCTCTACCATTCCTGCGGACTCTCTCTCTCCGACCAACAAGGTTGTAGCATCGCAACCTGTGCCCCCCGCGCGTAAAACTGTCTCCCGTCTGTGACGTGGCAGACAAAGCTTCTGGCAATGCCTCAGTGCTAATCCAGAAGTCTACTCCGCGCCCTGCGCGTAAAACTGTCTCCCGTCTGTGACGTGGCAGACAAAATTTCTGATAATGCCTCAGCGCCAATTCAGAAATTCCAAAAGCGCCCCGCGCGTAAAAATACATCTCCCCTTTACAAGGAGGCAGATGGTCCTTGCAGTCGCCGCAAGGGAAAACAAGTGGCGGATTTTTCGACCTCTCGGCTTTTACGCCATCAAGAGAAGAATCTGTCCGCTCTCCAGATTACACGAGATGCTGATGGCCGATTGAGGACTTCCTCAGTTTTACGCCAGCCTGAGCAAAGTTCCAGAATACGCCAGGTCAAGCCCCTCAGCGTAAAGAAGGCTCAGTTTGTAGATAGATACGCTCCTCATGGATCATGTGCTACTAATATGGCTGAACTGCTCTACTCACATGGCAGAGAAAGTGTTCTGGTTCCTAATCTCCACAGGCCCAATGATGTAAAAAGGCAGAATAAGCCTTCTTCTGCTTCTTCTGCTAATATCGCTGATTTGCGTGATTTCTTGATCCAGAAACGCAAAGACAGGAGTCAAAATCAAGATTTGGCGCCCCTAACTTCTAAGCGTGGAGAGATCATGTGGGAAGATGAGTCAACATCTAATGTCGTCATGACATATGGGCCACATGAAGAGTCTATCTTTATTGTTCCACCTACTCGCGGCGATCAACATCAAATAATCTTCGGTCGAATGCGGAATAGACCGATTGTACAAGAAGAATCTCGCGAGTCAGATGGTGGAAAAATGCAAATCCACAGATATAGCCCACAAGCTTTAAAGATTATACAAAGCATGGGTTATGATTTGAAGTTGAAACAAGGCCTCAATTATGGAAAGGGCAGACGAATACCGTTGCATGGTGATCCCTACTGTCAACGAACTCGTTTTGGGTTGGGGTATATTGCATCTCTTGCAAACTCCAAACCTCCAGAGTCTGATCTTGTAATACCAGAGGCAAGTCCTTCTAAATCAACTTCTGTGGACAAACGCTACGACATGTCTGGGGTAGTCTACCTCGACAAAATAGGACAGCATCCAAAGCTGGGGGTAGAATTCCCTCTGAGTCCGAAGATGATGCAACGATGACCATCTTCCCGGAAGACCGTAAAACTCAGGCATCGGGAGCCCGAAGGCCAAAAGGGACTTTCTCCTTCAATGAAGATGACATCATTGAAATCTTCAATATATTGATGAAGGAACACAAACTTCAGCTACCCAACATCAGATATCCTGAGAGGGCTGGCAAAGTTGATGACCCAGATTATTGTCTCTTTCATCGGTACATTCATCACCCCACAAGGGCGTGCTATGTACTAAAAAGGAGAATCCAAGAGTTGATCGACGCCAAAGTCGTCACTTTGCATTTATAAATGAGGGGACGATCACTGCAAATTGATTTTCACTCTAACGTAACAATTTGCTCCCTCAAGAAAATACCGGATAATGAATCCCTAAAGTTTCTCCAGCGGATTCTTCAGGTCTATCCCCACTCAGGAAAATCACTCCACAGTGAATTTTTCGGACATGAGTTCACGTCCATATTACCTCTGAACTATTGTCCAAGCATTTCTTTGTTTCCCCAGCTGAATTTGCCATGTCCAAGTGACCTCTGAGCAAACCTCCCAGTTTGTGGCTATAGATCAGTTCACGTCCATATTACCTCTGAACTACGTCTCGCCACTTTCTCCAGCAGAGTAAATCTATCACCACAAAAGTTTGTCATATTCATATTACCTCTGAACAAACCTTCCTGGTCTGGCTATCGATTATCATGTTCATATTACCTCTGATATCGGTTGTCATCTCAACTTAACACCCGTACTTAACTCTAAGTACGTCAGTGGTGTTAAGTCCACAAAAACTGCCACGTCCATATTACCTCTGGCAGGGCTTGTCCTAAACTTATTGCTTGCACTCTCATGCACAAGAAGTAATGGGTCTACAAAAAACCTCCCCGTGGAATATCCACAATGGAGATGAATTGTCCATGTCCAGATTACCTCTGAACTATCCTCGTTTTCCCCAGCGGAGAAAAAGTCAGTTCACGTCCATATTACCTCTGAACTATATCTCTCCACTGTCCCCCCAGAGTCATATTTTACCGCGTCCATATTACCTCTGGCAAGACTTGTCTCAAACCTATTGCTTGCACTCTCGTGCACAAAAAGTAATAGATCCACAAGAGAATCCCCTAGCAGGATGTCTTTACCAGCCACAATACCTATCACGTCGCCATTACCTCTGATAGGGCTTGTCTTGAACTTATTATTTGCACTCAACGTGCGCGACAAATAATAGGTCCACCAAAAGATCCCCCAACGGGATGTCCTCAACAAACCAAAATTCGCACAAACAATCATAAAGAAATGGAGGGCTCTTATATGATTGCAAATGACGCTTACAGGTTAGCCAAGCCTAATGAAAATTTGGTAACGGCTAATATCAACTGCAAATTCCCGAAGAAGTACTATACTTAATCTCCTTTGTTTAACGGAGTGTGATGAAGATCTTATTCTGACAATACCATGCACAAAGGTTAGCTGGATCATATTCTATCAGACTCGTATGACCTCTTAATGGATATACTTAACTAATTTGTAAGCCTATCATGTTCATATTACCACTGATAGTGTTTAGTATACAAATTTAGATGGATTATATTCTATCCGGTTCATATTACTTCTGAATAGATTTACATTCAGCAAAACCTTAACGAAAGAATGTCATATTAATGATACCTCTGATATCACTTTCACCCTAGCCTATCATTTATATTCAAAAATGATGGGTCCACAAAGTCAGATAAAGTTTCTTTATTATCTTCGGGAAGAGCAAATTACATAAAGAAGCAAAGAAGTACATCATTGGGGAGGAGCAGTTAAATCGCGAATCTGTCGCGCCAAAGCAGCCATCCTCTCATTCCTGGAGTTCAAGACATTAGCTCGAGCTCGCTCCAGTCGTACCTCGTCATTGCTCAGGAGGGACAGTTCGGACCGAGTCTGAACAAAACCGGCGCAGGTGACTCCTGCACGTGCCAAGTTCTGCTGAGCTATATCCAGTCGGCCATTCACCACATCTAGAGCTGCTGATGATTGGAAAGCCCACTCCTTTGCCTAAGCGAGTTTGGTTTCCAGTTTGCGGACCCTCGCTGCATTCCCCTCATGTTCGGCCTTGCACTTCGTTTGAAGAGGAATAACCTCCTCCAAGACGGCCTTCCCTTCATCCATCTCCTGCTGCTGTGTCTGGATGGATTTATTTAAGCGTTCCATCTGTTCAGCAAACTGCTCAGTCAGGGATTCATATTCAGCCTGAATCAGGTCATCGATGCTACCTCGAGATAATTGCAAATATTCATTAATGGGTTGTTCTAAACCATTAACTATTTGCTCTAGCGCATTAGCCCTTTCAGCGTCACCGAAATTCCTAATCTGCGCTACAATAAGATTGGAGGACATCTTCAAAGCTTCGAAGCCTAGATTCTTCTCCAGCACCATCGATATTAGCGTTTTCAAAGTGATGTAGAAAACGCTAGTAAACTGCTCAACTAGCATGGCGAGATTCAAATGGACGCTGGGAGTGGCTGCAATATCAGTGAATCCCCTTCCAGGAACGACTGCAAAGGGTGTCGTCACGGTCGTCGCTTCAACAGATGGCGCGACAAAAGTAGAGGCATCAACAACGGTCGAAGTTGTTGGCATGCTCGACAAAGGAGGCACAGTCGAGACAACCGGCTCATCCTCCTCCGATATTGTTTGGACTGGTATTGGCGGAGCAACATCCGAGAATGTTGCGGATGAAAGATCGGCAGCGTCAAAGCTTGCTCCCTCAACGTCGGACGCCGCCACTTCATATGATGGGTCCGTAGCAAAATCAAAGGTTGCGTCTAGTCCGCCCTCCCTGTAGATGTCTGTACCTGCAAAGAAGACAAGAGAAAATTAATATCAAACTCATGTTAATTTTCCTAAAAGAGGCGTAAAGACAACATTTACCCATGGCCGATGGTATATATGTCACGTCCGCAGCCAGTACAGCTAAATCATTTCTTAATGATGCTAAGCGAGCTGTCATACCTGGAGAAGAAGGTGCACCAACTGACACTGGCGGATAGTCTTCCCAGTCTTCACCAAGATCCACTCGAGGCTCATCGGGTGGAATCTCACTGGAAATACTTACAGACGAGGCCGGGGTTACTCCCGTTATTGGTCTGGATAGAGGTATCTGGAATCTTATTATGCTCGGCCTCGAAGGCGATCTTGTAGTACTACAAGAAGCAGTAGTAGCAGCGATCTCGAGCAAAGAATCTCCGGCACTGCCAGCCGGAACTATGGAGGTTCCCTCTCTAAAAGGCGAAGGACCTCTAATCAAAGAATCATCCCCAACAGAGGAAACGACAAGCTCGCTCCTAGGAGCCCCCCTGGTAGAAGCCCTTTTCGGACCTCCGACAGTCTTCTTCTTGCGAGGGGAAGGCTCTTTCAGAGTCGAAGCCTTCCGTTTCTGGGGGATAACGAGAGGCTCTGCCGGCGGAGCTATTACGCCCCTCGGTATTGTCGTCAGAAACTCGTCTGCCCCGGCGGTGTCCTCATTTTTGTCCGAGGAAACAGACGAACCTCCTCCCTTGCAGTGGACCTATGGGAGTGCATCCTAAAACTTCCTCGCACATTAAAATCGCAATGGAAAGTATTTATGGACGCATAGAATTGCGCATAAGAGTGAAGGATGCGCAACTCCATAGAAAGAGAAGTCGCGGGCACAGCAAAAGTTGCACCAGTGTAGCCCGTGATGAAGTATCGCCATCCCCTGGCTCCATCAATAAGTTCACCTCTGGACTTGAAGCTAGTAATGGCATTCCCCACATGCAGATGATCATACCCAAACTGCCTGGCGAACCGACTGGGCAAATAAGGCTCCAGGTAGCAGTGGTCATCACTTCTGTATAGCAAATGGGAAAGTCTAATGCAGACCAACCAATAGAAGGCTTCAGGAGAAAGAATGGTCCTCCTATGGCCCTCATCCTTAAGTTTCTTCCCCTGTTGATTGATATGTACGGGGGGGACGATACAGAAGATCTTCCAGCTGTGGACAACGTTTAACGCCCGCCGGCAATCTGTGACGGTCGCCACGTTCCAAGAGAAATTCTTGTAATTCAACAAGAAGTTATTTCCTGAACCGCTGGCAGGACCGGGAGACATCACCCTAGGGTTGTGAAGAATCAACCATCCCATCAGATACAGGAAGGGTAATTCCACCCTGGGAAAGCTTTCGCGCTGCGTCTCATTAGCGAGCAGCCCGTCAGTAAGGGCCCTCAGGCCTGCTTGTATTCTACATACCATAGCAGGAAGCAGGCCCAGTCTTGCTCCGAACACTAAATGCACTGCAGGCCATAGGATGCTGCGATGGATGCGATCTGCAGACGCTATGCCGGACACTACCCAGCGACGAAGCCAGACGGAGAGGAAGCCAGCTAATTGAGCTTCCCTTGACAGAGGCTTGCGGCAATGCCTCATATAACTGAAGGCTTTCGTGCCGGCAGCATAACCCCCTATCTCCTCGTCAAAAATCTGATCTGAAGCCCCTGCGTCTTCAATAAGGTCATCGACCGTGTCCGCATTCAGCATGCTCAGGGGGTTTAAGGGCCTATCTCGGCTATCTACCACCTTGTCTGGCTTAACATTTCTGGCCTGGTGGAAGAAAAGATAGGTGGCCCACTTGTTGATGTGAGCCAAATCAGAAGGCTCCTTGTAGAAAGTGGTGCAGGCAAGATAGTGGCACATCAGCTCATGATATACTGCCACCGTCCGAGGGTTTGTATCCCTCAACTCCCGGTTTGTAGGGACAGTACTCCTCATAAGGAGTGTCCCCCATTGGCAGCCTTGAAATTTCTGCCATCTCATGAAGGGTCAGGCCCAACTCCCCTAGCGGAGTGGCAAAAGTCCCGCTGAGCGAGTTGTATCGCTCCATCAAGGCTAGGAACAGGTTGGGGTTGACAGGCAGCCCAACACCTGTAGCGTTCACAGCCGCGAACAAGCCAATATGTTCCAGCTCCGTCTGGAAGTGCTTCAGGGCCCAGACAGTTAAACTGGCCCATTGGAGATTCCCTGGACTAAGCCATCCGCTGGTCCGAGGGTTGACCCTGGGGTACATTCCTCCCTGCCCCATAAAGTCGTTGCAGAAGGTCGACATCCGAACCGGTTGGAGCAGCGACGTATCCTCACTCAGGACACTACCCGGCAGTAACCCCCTAAAGGGCATAACTGGACCTGAAGGTCTGCTCATAAAGGATCCTTGGTTCAATCCTTTGTTATATGAGATCTTCCCCGGACGGCCGTGAAGATCGGGAGTCAGAACCCATGACATCTTTCTAGGATGGGTGGCGTGGAAGAACGCAGAGATGGGGTAATCCCTAGGCATACTGGGCAGATACATCACCGTGCCCTCAGCAGTAAACACCCAATCCTCCTTCTTGGGCTTGGTCTGGGATTGTTTGTCAATAACATCCCCGAACAAGAAGCCTGGCTTCTTATACTCCGTCCCGTCTATGTATGTCAGAGGCTCCCCACTGATCATACTCAGCAACGTGCGTTCTCCCTAGGACGAGAGCAGGGTTCCCCTTTCTTCAGGATAATTGGCTCCAGAAATAGGAAATGTCACATGGGACAAGTCCTCCAAGTAGTTTGAGCTCAATATCCCGGCAGCAGGGCCCATAACTTCAGCCAATGGAGAAATCTGCAAGTCCACTACAAAATGCAAGAGAACAAGTCAGTTTCTAAACTAGACGCTACACTCTTGCTTTTTACGCCAAAGATCATCAGTCTGAGCTTTTACGCCAAGACTGCAAGAATTTGAGTTTTACGCTGGAAACTATTTTCCATTGTGTAACATTCAAGGTTGGCAACAATTAACAATCTGAGCTTTTACGCTGGATTGACAAAATTTGAATTTTTACGCCGGTATTCATATCCAGCGCGTAAAGTTCAAAGTTTGCAGTAAACACCAAATCTTGACAGTCTGAGTTCTTATGCCAGACTACAAAAATTTGGAGTTCTTACGCCGACACATTAGGAATGTGCGCGTAATGATAAAACCCCTCCGTACATCATCTTCCTCAAAGAGGCTCTCAGTACGAAAGAGGACCTTGCACGTGCACATACAACGTGTGCGAAGAATTTTGTTTTTTTCCCGAAGTCTCTACCTGTAATGTCCGGAGCACAGCTCGACGGCGGAGCGCTGCGTTCCGATCGAGGCTCGTTCAGCCTAATGGGAGTTGCTCGTGCTTGAGCAGTGGAGCGGGAAGAGGAATCGACCTTCTTTCCCTTAGCAGTGGAAGGCTGTTTAGGGGCCATGGCGATTCTGAGTTCTCGAGTAAGAGACGAAGAAGAAGGGTTCTTGAAAAGCAAGGGTTTTGGGAAGGCAGATACAAGTTCTCTCTCCAGCCCTTGGACTATTTATAGAGTTTGGATGACTCTTCGAATCCCTAACCAAATCCGATATTTAATATTCTGTTATGATTTGGGACCACGTCAGCCTGTCATTTCGGGAAGACGGACAGTCAGCGGATTCAGAATTTACGCACAGAGCATATCTATGATTTTACGCAATCTACGGTTTTACGTTCAGAGGCTATAAGTCTACGGTTTTACGCCCGGATGCTTTTACGCTCGGTAGCTTTTTACGCTCGAGAGGCTACAAACCTACGACTTCACGCTCATAGGCTACAAATCTATGATTTCACGCTCGGAAGCTTTTTACGCTCGGAGGCTACAAATCTACGATTCTATGCTCGAAAGCTACAGATGGCCAATTACAAGGGTTTACGCAGAAGATGCTCATTTTTTGCTACAAAATATTCCAAGTACCTGAAGTATACAGAGTTCAGCCTTGAAGACGACTCTTCTTCTTCGGTCATTTGGAAGTTCATCCAAAATCCAGTCAGAATCTTCTACAAAAAAGTTCAAGTATGGCTTGTTCGACAAAAAATTCTCGCCTTTTTCAAGGGATTTTCGGAAAATCATTCTCGAAGATGATGGTCTGAACAAGAATTCTTCGCATCAGAGAAGTGACAGTTCAGAAATTCTACGCGACTCCTCGTTCAAAAACAGCATGATAGTTCAGATCTTCAACTTAAATGCTAAGCAGTTTTCTACGCGTCTTCAGTCATGCGTAAAAGACAAGACGTGATCAGATACTTTTTTATCAGAGTCGGCGTAAACATTATTCAGATGTGCTGAAGCTGCACATATCCAGACTTCCTCACAACAAATATGGCAAATCATCAGATGCGTAAAAGAAGACAATTTTATTAATCATGATTACATATGATGGAAATCCAGTCTACAAAGAATTTTTCATCTTCATGATTACATATGATGGAAATCATTCTTCTACAAAGGGTTTCTCATTCTCATTTAAGGTCACACCAAGAATCTGTTTTGCCAGGTTCTCGTATTGGTGGAGATCTTTTTCGTCTTCTACAGCAGTTCATCGACTTCCACAGTCGATGAACAAGAAAATGATTAATGGCGGGAGGATACAGAACTGGGCCTGTATAAATTTCGCAAGCCCACCCTCCATACGCCATGGCAGGCATGCCCTAGATTTGAGTTGGGGGTTCAGACCCAACTCAATACTGGAAGACAAGGCCAAACTGCCTACCATCGTCCAGCGCCATGATGGGAGAAAATACAGCTTGCAAGTTGTGTGACCAAATGAGACCATTCCTCTCCTGGACGAATCGCCATATGAAATTGCTGATTATTCCGAGCAAAGGAAGCTATAATATCCTTCCATGATCCATAGTTGCAGAGGACATTTGCTCGAAGACGCCTCTTTTTACGGCTCCTTCCATGCTGGAAGAACATGATCTTCTTATTCCTCAAGCCAAACCGACGAAGCTCAGCAACCATCTCTCTCTTTGAGGTGAAGGAAGTGTAGGAAGAACTGGTTAACCCATTCGCCTTTATATAGGCAGAGGAGAACATACCGAATCCCAACAAACTCCTAAAAATCCGCCGAGAAATCAGCCTCGCGGAACGAGTCAAACTTGACCGTTTCATGCTTCATTCAAAGTGTTTCAAATTACGAGGAATTTGAAAACTTTGAAGGGGGTTTTGTAGAAGCATAAAAATACGCTGGAAAATTATACGCATAAAATCCTCAACATGTAGGAAGCCCGCGTAAAACAGAGCTCCAGCACTGGGTGGCGTGAAACATGATTCCAGAGCCATCGGCGTACAGCAGAGCTTCAACGCTAGTTCAGCGTAAAATATAGTTCCAGAACAACCCGTGTAATGCAATATTTCCAGACTGCTTTAGCGTAAAAAGGTTGCTACATCGTCACTTTGGCGTAAAACCTGCTTGCTTTTAATGCAGCGAAAATTTGTACGAGGATCTCTTCGTATTCCTCGAATGAACCTGTCAGATCAAGCAGTGAACCTGACTCCTGACAAAGAGTACTGCACGACGATCGAGAGGACGGCTGTTATGATGATTCTACACAGAGCCCCAGACTGTCGTTTAGTGACACAATCCTTGATATAAGACGTCATTTACGCATCCAAGGGATACGCTGCCTGTTTTACATAGGCAGAGATGAGCTTTTACGCTCAGGAAGAGACGAAACCAACTGCCACGTCAAAAGCTGTTCTTCGTACAAAATTCGAGGCACGTCTCTGCAGTTAATGCGCGAGATGGGAGCAGATCTCTGCATTTAATACATGAGATTCTGTTCTACTTTCAAAAGCTGGGTGAACTATAATTAGGACTAATATGTCCACATCACCACTCCCGCACATTACGCCAACCAGGCTATTTTCAGCTATAGGAGCACGCCGTACGCTATCTCCTTGAAATACGCCGACTCGGGCTACATCTGCAAAGCATCACTCTTTATACAGAACTTGGCTTCTACGCCAACCTGACAACTATTCGGCTTCTACGTCTATTTTGGCTTCTACGCCAATATGACAGATATTTGGCTTCTATGCCAACTTGACAGCTACTTGGCTTTTACGCCATCAGAACAGCTATTTGGCTTTTACGCCAACGAGACAGTTATTTGGCGTTTATGCCAACCATCTCTACGCGAGGGACAGTTATTTACGTGGCTTACATGTCGTGATCTTCGATGAGCGATTATACGCATTACCTCATAATGGGACACGCGTCACACGCCAATTCAAGAGATCATTTATACGTGGGTAGCAGTTATTATAACCACCGCGTAAAAGATGCAGTTCTCCTGTTCGGTTTCTACACCGATTGTAGCTGAACTCTATAAATGGAGACCTCCGGCCACGGAGGTCCAGGGTCGAAGATTTTTCAAGAAAAGAGAATATATCCAGAGAGTGTCGATTGACTAGTTTGGCAACGAGAGTTCAAGCCCTCCTGCAGTCTTTGAAGCTTCATTTTTTTCATCTTCTACAGCACTTCTTCGTCATCGTGTGGTCCAAGGGACAAAGTGATCGACCGCAGATCAGACTCCTATAGCAATATTTCTCAGAATCAAATTTGTGTACTTAACATCCTCGTATAGGATTAATTGTACTTCTTTTTCTTGTTTGTAAACCAAAGAAAAGGTTTCGTATAAACCTAGTTTTATTTCTTTCGTTTATTATCAAACAACAGCGGGTTGGGCGCATATATCCGATGATTGCGGAATTGTGACGGTTATGGAAAGATTGAGTCAATTATTCGGATCCGATTTTTGTAAAATTTGAATTTAATTGATTCATATCTTTCCGTAATTGATTGGCAGCCAGGATTAGGGTTAGGGTTCCATCCATATTCTATAAATACTCTCTTCGTGCCTCCATTGAGTACTTAGTTCAAAATTGAGACAGAGAGTATTGTGTTGTTGGAGTCCAGGAGTTCGTGCAAGTCGGTACAGAGGTAACAGTGAGTGTTACATAAGTTCTTCGCAAACTTGCTAGTTCCTGGGAGCAGATCGTATGAAGGCGAATCTTGCTTTGAGCAACGGTGGTCGTCATCACCCCAGCAAGCCGACAGTTTTCTGTCATCTTCTTCTCCTCCTTTTTCTTCTTTGTTGTTATTCGTTCTGTCTCATTGCAACTGTGTTTACAAGGAAGAACGAAGTTGATTTTGGTTTCATTGTAATCGGTTATTCTGCAAGTTGTAATCGGGAGATATTTATATAAAAGTTCTTCGTTGGAATCGAGGCAATCAAAGAGCAAACTAGTTTGCGTGAATCTCTGATCTCGACTAAAATTTCAGAATCCAATAGAGGGTAGACTGTGAAGTTTGCGTGAACCTTTGTTCCTGGCCTCTGTTCCTCCATCTTTTGATCAGCCTCATGACTAACACAAACATCACAAGTAATACTCCTTTATGCCTAGTTGGCAATTTCGAACAAATATCAATTTGTTCTAAAAATGCAAGCAACCTGAAACTTCTTGCGGTGGATGTCTTGGCTATTGAACAAATCCGAACCAACCACAGGTTCCACTTGAAACCTCATCTGGACTCAATACCAGCTGCTGAACAGAACTGGCAGTAGACGATTACAATCACAATCAGCTCTCCCTAAACCTAGTAATTCATATGCTAAACCGACTCCTCTACATCAAAAAAAGATCAGAATTTGGCAACAATGAACCCCAAATGTCCCAAATTGTAACCTTTCCAACCCCATAACTTGCAAACTAATGCTACAAGTATTGTGGATACCACTTTACAAGTAAAGCTGCAAAAAAAATAAACAGGCATATGAGTTGTATAATGCATATGCTCCAACTAAACTACTAAATATTAGGTTTCCAAATGGGCAAAATAAATTTCAAAAGGTCAGTGACTGCATTTGGACCAAAAGAAACAGAATCATACTCACTCAACAACTCCACGTTGTAAGCACCGAGAGTCTTGCATTCTAGCAACCAGCAAGAACACAAGCATTCAGGTGCTAAATAGTCCTACCACCCCGAACCTGTCATCAGCCTATATTGCACGAACACAGAAACGACCACGAACACGACACGGACGTGGCCATACCGAGACAATACCAAATTTTCAGTGTCCGTGTCGTGTCCAATACGTGTAGCAAAATCATGCTTTCAAAATCACATCCATAGAGAACCATACTGACCAAAATCACAGTCAACACTACAGTAAGACCCCTACACAAACCAGAGTAACAGTAGATCGAAACCATTAAAGTCTGCTCCTTTATGCCAAATTCCAAACCAAGCGACCCCTTGATCAATAAAGAACCGAACTTCATCGCTCCAGAACCCTAAATTAAACCAGTATAGCCGTAACCCTAGCTTCCGACGCCGTTAACGGACGAAACCGGCACCAAAATTACGCAAAAACTCGGAGTAAAAATTGACGGGGGAGGGGGCTCACCTGAATCCATGGATTAGGGTTAGGGTTTCGTCGCCGGCGGTTGGGATCTCTGTCTCCGGCGATCGGACATCGGTCGCCGGCCACCGAATTAGTAATAAAATAATAATTTTTATTTCTTTACTCTACTTCAGCTGTGTAGTACAAGAGTTTCTCTGGTTCCAAGTGGCGTCCTGTTATTAATAGAGAGAGAGAGAGAGAGAGAGAGAGAGAGAATGTGAAGTATATTCAGGTCTAATTAGACTTTGGAAAATGCTAAGTTTACTATCGAATGTTTACAACCTTCTTACAACCCTCTCTCTTCCTCTGCTATATGAGTCACATCCGGTCCCACCTCTCATCCAATGAATGACTGTCACATGGCACTTTTGTCACGTGACGGCCACATGACGGACACCGGATCCCACATATCCTCCCATCCAATGGACAGCCACCACGTGGACGCCACGCGGCGGTTGTAAAAAGGATGTAAGCATTTGGTTGTAGGTGTAGCATTTCCCTTAGACTTTAGACCCTGGAGTTTAAAGTTTAGCCATAACATGTCAAATTAGAAAATTTAGACCTGATTTTTCATTTTTTTTGTTTTATTTTTTAGGGCTAATTAGTGTTTAGACCTCCGAATTTTATATTAGCTTAGAATTTAAGCTCTGACATATCCAATTAAAAAATTTAGACCATAATTTTTTTTCCAATTATACCCCTAGTCCCATACCTAATAATAAAATTGTTCTATATGGGCTCCAGAGGGTATAATGGAAAAAAATTAAACCAAAAATAGAAATCCAGGTCCACAATTTTCAATTGGACATCTCAGGACTTAAACTGTAAGCTGGTATAAGACTCAGGGTCTAAACGCTAATTAGCCTTTTTTTTTATACCCTCATTTTCAAAATGGGTTGGTTGTTGCATTTGTACTCATGTTGAGGGTAAAATAGAAAAAATATTAAAAAACTAAAAATTCAAAGTCTAAACTTTCCAATTGGACATGTTAGGATTAAACTCTAAGCTGGTTTAAAATTCAGTGTCTAATTGCTAATTAGTCCTATAATTAATAGGAGCTTTTTTGCATATATGTCCCTTAAATGTGATTTTTACATATAAAATCTCCATCGATGCGAAAAAATAGTTTTAGCAGTTTCAACATGTGCAACGTAAACTAATAGACGTTCCATTAAGAAAGAATAATAAGATAGTAGTTCAAGGAACCAATATGACTAGAGACAAGCCTAAACTATTATAGACTAATATTTTGAAAATGGTCGTTTTTACTAGTGTTACAGGGACATGACATTTAGCATAGTTGAAAGAAACAAACAGATTCAAATAACTAACCCCAAAATTTTAAAATAAAGACCGTGTTGTTGGTGTTTATCTTTCCATATTTTCTCTTCTTCTTCATTTCTCTCTTTCATGTGCTACTTTTATAGACAAGTTGGCTTATATAAATAGTAGATCAACACAGAGTAAGGGGATTACTAGGAACACTACTACATATGATAAGGGCTATCACATGTAGGGAGGGGACAACACATTTAAGTTAAAAATTTATTAGAGAGGCAACGAACCAATTGTTAAGAGGGCAACATAAACACAACTCTCTTATTTCCTTTTTCTCTAACTACTTTGTTCTTCTCTTGCCTTCTTCCTCTTGCAATCCTAATCAGATATGCCACACACCAAGACCCTCTCTCAAGCAAGATAAATCTCCATTCTTTGAAATAAGTTTTGTAGGTTGTAGAATTTTACAAATGTATGGAGACAACACACCAATTGTTTGTTTTTTCTTATCGATTATTAGATTTCATGTTTTAGTAATCTATATTCCAAATTGGGAGTATATATGAAATTTTGAACCCCATTATTAGGATTTTGAAGCTTCATAAATCGGTCAAGTTTCGTTGGGGACAACGTAGGGCTGCCAAAATTTTGACAGTCCTAAGAAATACTATATGTATCATAACTATCAAAATTTTGACAGTCTTAACAATAGTCATGACTGCTAAAATTTTAACATTTCTAATAATAATTGTGATGTTCCTAACATTTTTAAAAGAGTATTAAAAATATAAAAAATTTGACAAATTTTTTTACAGTCGTGATCACATTATATAATGTCCTTAGTAACCCTCAAGTAAAGAGAGAGAGGAGGACGACGATGGAGGAAAATATAGAGAAGTGGATGTAGGTTCGGGGAGAAGACGTGATAAAAATCATAGTTTTTCTATGTTATAGGAATACTTTATTACCTTTGGATGATATAAGAAGATAGGGAAGGATCAAGAGGACTTAAATAGAAATAAGACAGATGTCGGATACTACTTATATGCCAAGGAACCTTCTAATTAATTATTTGCTAGACTTGAGCAAATAAAAATTATGTAAACACATGATAAGATGGAAGGACTTATATGTAAAACTCGTTATTTATTTCATTTTGTATTTTTATAACATCGACATATACGAGAGAGAATCCGCGTTGAATTGACAAGGACGGCAGGTGTGATGAGCTTATCAGATCGGTAGACCGGAGTGATTATAGTCAATTATATTCAAGTCAATCTAAACCAAGTCCAAGTGGGATTTTTTTTGGGTGTCTCGTGAACCGGAAAAACGGAATCGGTACGATTCAGATCACGGTATTGGTCAAAAAATTGAAAAATATCCGACTTATTGATATTCACGGTTATCTGTAGGGTTAATTAAATTTTGGATCCCAACAATATTAAAAAAATAGCATTTAGGTCCTGAAGAATTACAACTTAGAGTTTGGATTTTGCGACTCAACGATTAATCTATGTTGATTATCCAAATCTATTAATAAATAAATTGAATCAGAACTCAAAAAAGAAAAATATTTCTGTAATTCAAAGTCTAACTAAATCTAAAATATCTATTAATAATTTGTGAATGGTAAAAGTGAATCAACCGATCCTCTCCATATCCAAATCCTAAGCTCGAACATTTTAAGAAGCCAAACCTTAATTTTCAAACATTTTAAGAAGCCAAACCTTCATTTAAAAGTGTAAAGAGAAGGAGTTAGCTCACACGGATCATCACATCTTTCTCAGCGTTGTTTGGCAACCAAGAAAATGATTTCAGAAAGTCTGACACATTAGCATAATTGGAAACTACTAAGCCTATTCAATTTCTTCTCCAAACCATAAAGAGGCACAGAAATTTTTTATGGCATATTTAACAATATTATTTTATTTAATAAGTGAATCAATTTTTTTTCTGCTCACTTTCTAGAAATGGAACACACCTTTATATTCTCTACATAAGTTAGATGAGAGTAGATAGTAATATTCTCTATTTTTCTTTGTTCTAATTTCAAACAATCTCAAAGTTTCATGTTAAAGGTATAGTATAAAAAATTTCTCCTCAGATTTATAGTTTCAGCAAAAAAAGTCTCAATAGTTTAAAAAAAATCCTCTACTTTTTAATTTGGTTTAATTTACATCCAAATTGGATTAGATTGTTGACGAACGGAAAATAAATAAATTATGAAATGATGATTATACCCTTGGGTAAAGTGCAAAAAAATTTCGTAAGATTCATAATTATAGCAAAAATGACTCGTACTTTTTTTTTTTTTACTTTTTAGGGGTATTTTGGGTATATCAAAAAAATTTTATTAACAAAAATTGTCTCCAACGTCACTTACAACGGCTAAGATGGAAGAAGGTTATTTGATCAAACATTTCAATAAGGCAATAAAAGATGATTTAATTGATCAAAAAATCTATTGAGACTTTTTTTTTGCCAAGGAGTTTTTTTTTTTTTACTGTACCCTTCATCTTGACAAAAAGGCCAAGAGAAGAACAGATCAAACCAATTTTCAAACATAAAATATGAATGAAATTTGGAATATCAAATCTAAATGATATGTTATCGTACTCTCCTTGTAGTGTCAAAATAAAAATAAAATATAAAGATAAAATAAAATAAAGGGGGCATTTCGAGAATCAAACTCGGGACTTATTATAACCGGTGATCGTTTAGTTTATTCGATTTTAACTGAATCGATGTTATTCCCTGAGACAGATCTTCAGATGGATTGAACAGATGCCAGAAACAAAACTCTAGACTAGCTTATTAGGAAGGTAGCAACAAAACTCTGAACGAGCTTGTTAGAATGGTACAAAATTTTTCTGAACGGAGATCTAAACTCAAGACGAGTGCCAACTCCCAAAACCAACTGGTAGAAACAAGCATTGTTATTCCTTGCAAACGCAATTGCAATTGAGATAGAACAAGAACAAAAAAAATGAAATCAACATTCGTTCTTCCTTGCAAAATGCAGTTTCAATCAGACAGAACGAACAAAGAAGAAAATGAGAAGAAGAAAGAATAAAATTATTCTTGCTGGGACGGTGAAGACCACCGTTGCTCAAAGCAAGATTCGTCCTCTATCGATGATCTGCTCCCAGGAGCCAGCAAGTTCACAAAAGAACTTTTGGAACACTCGTAGTCACCTCTTTGTGTGACTCGAACGGACTCTTTTGGAGTCTCTTTCCCAATTTTTTGTGTGTCTCAAAAGAAGGCTAGAGGGCTCTTTATATAGGGAATGATGGAAGCCCATCTTCCTCTCCTTTCTGTCACGACCTGCACCCGGAA